>JAPXFQ010001806.1:600000-904315 GCA_028564705.1 Apricaphanius iberus
AAACAAGATAAACTTTGTATCTAAAAGCTGCGTTTCCTCATGAGTTAATGCCCCCTGGATAAGTGAGTGAGTGACGTTCAGGAGTTGGGGAGGAGGGAGGGAATAAAAGAGGTGATTGACACAGCTGCTCAATACAGCAACAGAGAAGGGATAAAGAAATAAAAAAAGACTTAACTACATGGCCATTTTTGTTCTGGAGGCAGTATAACTTTTGGGAAGCGGCGTTTCATGGGGACATTATTCCATTACACTGCATTAGTATTAATTCAATTCAAATTCTATTCAAAGATACTTTATTGATCCCCGAGGGGAAATTTCAGTTTACAGTACAACCTGTCCAAGATCATTACAAACAACAACAAACAAAAGCTGCAGTCCGGATTATTTGGGAAGATTGTGATTAGCTAGACAACGTAGACATCGGGCCACGTCACTATAGTGGGAAGCTCTGATTGGTTGCCACACTGCGTCAAGTCAGTCAAAATTGAAGTTCTGCGTTGCTTGCATTTGCTACGTTGTCGCATAAAACGAAAGTAACACTTGGAAAGTTGACGGAGACAACGCACACAATGCACCACTCAAACTTAAACTTTGCATGGACTCTTGCCGCAACTGACACTGACATTTGGGGCAGTGTGAATGCACCATTATACCTTCAAATAAAGGTTGAGAGTCTGGCATAATAAATAGTGCTTCACATATAGATTAAAAAGCTGGTGGCCCATTTTGCTCTCTTATCACTGATAATTTGACCTTCATGAATAATTATTCCAATATTAGGTTATTGGTATAATTGTTGCTGGTTACTGCAAACCAGACATTTATTGCACCCTCTGTGTCACAACACCCTTCCAGAGCCAATCCAGATTCCACCTCAATTGTGCTGGACTCCTCTGACCTTGATCCTGGATTCCTCTTCTCCGTGTCTGGTCCATTAACGGACTCCTTTCCTCCTTTGTCCCGCTCTGGTTAGCCTCCAAACCACTCCCTACAAGTAAGGAGAAACCATACTCACATTTACCACTGCTCTCCACAGTAGCCTGCCTGTCTACCCTCTAAAAACTAAACCTGCAGAGAAGAGAATTGGATCACCAACCTGCCAAACCACACATCCCCAGTCAACCTCAGTCACTGTGTCCCGCTTACCACCTGCAAGCGTCTCAGCGTCAGCATCCCTCCCTTCTATCCCCTCTCCCGTGTGTGTCCTTGTCAGACACGTGCCCTGCCTACCAACCACTACCCCCTAACACCATTTTGAGTGTCAGCATCTCGCGTTGCTACCGAAACTTGCAGTAAATCTACAGAAGAAGCCAAAGTTGAAAAAGTACACTTGAGTCACAAGCATGGATAAAAAGAAAGGACTAACGCATCCTTTACAGCAGGGATCCCCAAATCCAGGCCTCGAGGGCCATTATCCTGCAGGTCTTAGTTATTTTCATGGTTCAACACACCAGAATCAAATGATGGCTCGTTAGAAGGCCTCTACAGAACTTTGCCAGGCTGAGGAGAAAGTTGGACAATTCGAATCAGCTATGTTGGAGCAGAGACACATCTAATACTGGTAGGGCACTGGCCCTTGAGACCTGGATTAGGGGATCCCTGCTTTACAGGGATAAACTTAAGAAGGAGGCTAGGAATCAATATTTTCAGGATTCGTCTATAATCGAGATTGTAGATCCATATGACCTCAAAGGAAACTAATGGAGCTCAGACATTTGCATGCAACTACAGGCAACTACTGCATTGGACATGACTGACTATCTAGTGTTTGGGATGACAGACACATGTCACCAGTTCAAACATTATAAAACACTGGAGGCATACAGACATTTCTCACATGGCTGTGTACAAGATCTGCTCACAAACACAGGACTGCAACACCACGCTCGCCTCTGCCAAGGTAAGCTAAGCTTGGTTCAAGTTGTTGTTTTGTAGTTGTACATAGCCACGCTTAGCTTTTTTGTGTGTGATTTGCTTCACTTCTTTAACCATGGGCATCAACAAGCCACATGCATCAAATTATTGGGTTAAAAAAGATGACCCATTTATCATCAGCATTGCAGTCTTATTTTGAAATTATTGGAACTTTGCCCAGGGCCGCACAGTGGTGCAGTAGTTAGCCCTGTTGCCTTGCAGCAAGAAGGCCCAGGGCCTTTCTGCATGGAGTTTGCATGTTCTCCCCGTGCATGTGTGGGTTCCTTCCGGGTACTCCAGCTTCCTCCCACAGTCTCAAAGCATGACTGTCAGGTTAATTGATCACTCTAAATTGTCCTTAGGTGTGTGCGTGCATGGTTGTTTGTCCGGTCTGTCTCTATGTGGCCCTGTGATGGACTGGCGACATGTCCAGGGTGTACCCCGCCTCTCGCCCGTTGACAGCTGGAGATAGGCACCAGCCCCCCCGCGACCCCTTGAGGAAACGGGGGGGGGGGGGGGTTCAGAAAATGGATGGAACTTTGCCCTTTCCGAGATGGGTGCTAGTCACCACCATTTTCAGGGATCCCCTTTTATTGGAGACTAAAACTAACCAAGCATAGGCAGCTGGATTATGGCAAGGGAAATTGATTTTGTCCAGGTTTATAAACGCCACACACAAGGCAACTGAAGCTTTACTTATCCCATCTTACAATGCGCCTATAACACTCGATACGTCATCTGACAAAGAATGATAAGCATCATACAAACTTTGAACTGCTGTCTGGAATTGTGGCTCCTCTGGAGTCTTACAAAAACATTGTTTTTTATTTATTTTAAAACATTAATCCAACATGTTATATTCCTGTCCATACACTCTCAGAGCTATCGACCATAACTTACATTCAAAAAGTATGATGAGGAGCCATGCGTGAGAATATCAAAAATATATATAAAAATAAATGATGAAAAACAAGAGAGTAATGATAGCCAATTATCAAATGCATGTGTGAGGGAGCTACACAAGGGGATATCAGTAATAGTTTAAAACATACGTTGAGACTGATTTTTCATTATTGGAGAATCACTACAAGTATTTGAGAAATAAACCCTGAGTATGAGGGACACCTGAAAGTATCTGAATTGAAGCTAACTGTATGAATATGGGTGTCACTGGGTTCCAATATTTGATAAAAGTGGGTCTTTGGATCCCCAGGAATGTGATGGACTGGTGACCTTTCCAGGGTGTACCCCGCCTCTCGCCCGCTGACAGCTGTAGATAGCCACCAGCCCCCCCCGCGACCCCTGGAGGACCTATGCTTCATTCAGACCAACCCCATGCGTCAGCGTCAGTTGCGGCAAGATTACATGTAAAGTCTATGGTAGAGTACATCAGAGCTCCGACAAAGTCTCTGCGGTGAGTTGTGTACGTTGGCTCCGGCAACTTCACTTGCGTTACATATGGCAATGCAGCAACGCTAGCAACACAGAAGTTCAGCAAGTTTAACTTTTGACGGAATCAACGCAGTTAACAAAGTGCAGCAACCAATCAGAGAGTATCACTGTAGTTATGTCACTATACACGTATCTTGAATAAAGCGCGGGTCCAGTGAAAACATTTTAAAGAAATGCAGATTTAAAAAAACAGAAATGACACTTACTTAAGTCAGATGGACAGGTGCTCCTAAAGAGGAATAGAGCACCTGTAGTTGGTATCCTAGTAGGAGATCCTAGTGACTTCCTGTCATGCGCAGCAGCTGAGAATACAGTGAGAACGCCAAGCTCTAACAATTTGTTAAAATTGTGGCGCTCAGTTGATATATAGTGTCCAAAAGTTGACGGACGAAACACATCAGACGATTGGCAGTGTCATGCCCCCCAAAAAGCCAAAAGTGCAGTCCAAACAAGACGATAACGACGTGGAAGTGCGGGTGGAGCAAAGCAGCATGGCAGGTGTGCGAGACAACACTTCAACGTTGTCTCGCACAAAAACAACGTTCGCGTTTTTGGTTTACCAGATAACATCGAAAATGGTCATCCGACAAACTATATGAACATGTTGTTCAAAGAACTATTCAAAGACAAGCTGAAGTCGGAACCAGAAGTGGACATAGCGCACCGGATTGGACCAGTGCGTAAAGAAGGTGGAAAAGCGATGATTGTGCGTCACCAACAGTTTGCGGTAAAAGAGGAGATCATGAAAGTGGTGAAAAATGAGCGCATGATGCAAATTCGCGGAATGAAGCTGAAGATTTTCCCGGATCTGACGAAGGAGACATCGAAGAAACGAGCCAGCTTCTGGGAGCTACGAGCCAAGTTGAAGAGCGCTGATGTGAGACACGGCATCATTCATCCAGCAACGCTGATACTGACTTTCAAAGGTGAGACTAAAAAGTTCACAGAGCGAAGTGAGGCTGAGGCGTATTACGAAACTGTGATTAAGCCTGCGCTAAAGAACAAGGGAGAAATACAATAAACTGAATGATGGCTGGGTGGATATGAAGATATGAAGAAATGAATAAGACTGAGGAAAGGGCTGTATTTTGTTTGTTGTATATTGGAAAGCAAGCCCACATAATGTGTAATATTTATGTTGGAAAAGATAATGTCATGAGCAGGCGCAGCTCAGCTGATCTCTTATTGGTTATTTCATTACAATGTTAAACATTTTTGTATGTGTGGATGTGTGTATGAATGTGTTAGGTAATGTGAAGTTTTTGGTGGAGGCTCAATGGGAAACTAAAAGAATAAATTCAGAACAAATATCAGATGATTAAAGACCATATTTTGTTGCAAAAAGGTTTTTTTAAAATAGCTCATTTGAACGTGTGCAGTTTAAGAAATAAAATAAATGATATTCAGGATATTTTACAAAAATATAATTTACAGGTATTAGCAATATCAGAAACACATCTAGATGCAACAATAAAAAGCCCTTTATTACATATAGATGGCTATAATACTTTTAGGCTGGACAGAAATCTACATGGTGGAGGTGTAGCGTGTTATGTCCAAAATCCCATCCCAGTCAAAGTAAGATCAGATCTTAATATCACAGGAGTCGAAGTACTCTGGTTACAGCTACAGTTACCTCATCTGAGGCCTGTTGTTATTGGATGTTGTTACAGACCACCAAATGCCGTCATAATGTACCTTGATCAAATATGTGAAATGCTGGACACTGTATGTGACACAGGAGATGAAATTAATTTTTTAGGAGATTTAAATATTGATTGGAAATTGGAAAGTTGCGCATTAAGAAGTAAATTAATTTCATGTGCTAATACTTGTAATTTGACACAACTTGTCAGTGAATTCACAAGAGTACATTTAAAAACCAATGGTACATGTTCAGCAACTATTATTGATTTAATTTTTACTAATGTGGCAGATTTATGCTCTAAGGCAGTATCTATTCCAGTTAGTTGCAGTGACCACAGTTTAATTGCAGTTATGAGAAAGACAAAAGTACCTAAACAAGGACAAAAATTTATTTGTAAAAGGACTTTTAAAAATTTTCAAGAGAATGAATATGTAGCAGAAGTAAGCAATATAGATTGGTCAGAGGTAACACAAGAACAAGATCCAAATAAGGCAGTGGTGGTTTTTAACAATTTGATAACAAAGGTGATTTATAAACATGCTCCAATTAGGAAACAGGCAGTGAGAAATGTTGTTGCTCCATGGCTGGACAAAGACCTTAAGCAATACATGAAGCACAGGGATGAAGTCAGAACACAGGCAATAAAGACAAACCAATTGGCAAAATGGAATGAATATCGAAAATTACGAAACTTTGTCACCAAATTAAATAAAAATAAAAAACGCCTGTATTATCAAAAAAAGATTAATGAGGTCAAATCGGATAGTAAAAAAGTATGGAGTACATTAAATGAACTTATGGGAAAGAAAACAAGATCTGATCCTACTTTTTTGGAGGGAGACGGAATATATCTCACTAAACCGAGGGAAATTGCTAATTACCTGAGCCAGTCTTTTACAAACAAAATAAAGAAATTGAGAAATGCCATGGAGGTGAGACAGGAAGAAAATATTACTTGCCAACTAATAAGAAAATATATAATGCAGACCAAAAATTGTACTTTCAAATTTGCTGAAGTGACAGAAGATGATGTAAAAAAACTGTTGAAAGAAAGTAAAGAAAAACCCTCTGGTACTGACAATATTGAGGTCAGATTATTAAAGATGGTGGTAGATTTTATTTCGTTGCCTGTTTCTCATATAATCAATTTAAGTTTAAGGAATAATATCTTTCCATCACCATGGAAGATGGCAAAATTGATCCCTTTAATTAAAAATAACAAAGAACCATTGTCAGGTCAAAATAGCAGACCAATAAGTTTGTTACCTGCATTAAGCAAAATTATGGAAAAAGTAGTATATGACCAAATACAGGAATATTTCACAGCTCAGGGATTAAATACAATTTATCAGCATGCATATAAAATGGGTCACTCCACAACTACTGCACTTACTCAGATTACTGATCATTGGTTACAGGAAATTGATAATAAAAAGATAGTTGGCACAATATTTTTAGATCTAAGTGCGGCTTTTGATCTTTTAGATCATACAATTTTACAAAATAAGTTGAAATGTTATGGACTTCTGTTGCCTGCCTTAAGGTGGTTAGAAAGTTATCTAAGTAATCGGGAGTATAAAGTTTATTTTAATGGAAATTATTCTGATGTTGGACATATGGATTGTGGAGTGCCCCAGGGAAGTTGTTTGGGACCCCTTTTGTTTTCGATTTTTACAAATGATCTTCCCCTGGTATTACAACATGCAACCATGGCTATATATGCAGATGACACGACATTGTTTGCGTCTGCACAAACAGATTGTCAACTTAATAACATTCTCAATGACGAATTAGCTTTAGTAACTCAATGGATCAGAGCTAATAAATTAGTAGTTAATGTCAAAAAAACTAAATGCATGGTAGTTGGTACAAAACATTTATTGAAAACAACACCGATGTTACACCTGACCTCAGGAAATATGATAATGGAACAAGTAGATCAAGCAAAATTGTTGGGAGTAATAGTAGATTCTAGACTGTCTTGGACCAGTCAAATTAATTATGTATTGCAGAAAATGGGAAGGAGTATGGGCATAATTAAACATTGTAGAAAATGCATTCCTCGGTGGTTGACCAAACAACTAGTTCAGTTACTTGTACTTTCATACTTAGACTATGCATCAGTTGTTTGGTCAAACACAAGTGAAAATAATCTACACAAGTTACAAGTAGCTCAAAATAAAGCGGCACGGATTGTTTTAGGCTGCCCATACAGAACCAACGTGAGGACAATGCATAATAGTTTGGCGTGGTTAACGGTCAAATGTAGATTAAAGTACTTCCTAATAACATTTATTAGGAACATTATTTTGACAAAAATACCTAGTCATACATAATAAATTGTCATTTTTCTCAGATAATCATAGTTATGGAACACGTCAGACCAGTGTAACAAGGTGTGCTCTACCTTGTTGTAAAACTAATCAGATGCAGTGAACAGTTTGTTACAGAGCCATGGTTGCCTGGAATGCTCTACCAGGATTTTTGTTGTTAGAAAACAGCAAAAGATGTTTTCAAAAGAAGTTAAAGGTGTTTTTGTTTACACAAGAATGAATTCTGGTTACATGAACATTTTGTGTTTTTGTTGCTCAGACCATCCCAAATGTTATGTTGATGGCGGCTCTGTCGGTCCCGTTTTCCGCTCCTAAATATTGCTCACCTTTTCTCAATACGCGCATCACTCTCGCGGCCCACTCCGCCGGCAGCTGCCTCCGGCACGGCACCCTTGCGCCAGTGACCAGAGCGCGCCCGACGCGCTTGTCCATCGGAATCGTCCCTATACTCGAGACAGCCCGCACAGTCTATTCACACTATTCCCCCCTATACATATAATAATATAACAATAAAAAATAAAAAAATATATATATATATATAAATAAATAAATAAATAAATTTTAATAGATAAATTGATCGATTACACATTGATAGTTAGTTGCAGCCCTAATAACTACTGATCGTTCTTTTTGGTTTTATGTAATATGTTTTTATTTGATTCCACATTGAGCTCCCACAGTTTGTTTTGTGAGTGTGTGTATGTGTGTGTGTGTGTGTGTGCGTGGTGTTGTTTTGTTTGTTTGTTTTTCTGTTATGTAATATTGTAAACATTTGTAATGAAAATGAAGGAGACCCCAGGCAGAATAGCTCCTGCGATGAGTCAGGAGCTAATGGGGCTCTCAATAAAATGAAATGAAAATTTAAGCTCCGATGCGGCCGAGGAAGTCGTAAAATTAGGCGCGGGACAGAAAGAAGTAGCACTGAAGGAGTGTCCCCAGCCTCTCTGAAATTCTGTGCTGACCAGCTGGCTCCCATCTTCACCCAGATCTTCAATAACTCCCTGGAGCTGTGTGAGGTCCCCTCCTGCCTCAAACGCTCCACCATCATACCGGTTCCCAAGAAGTCCCCAGTCACTGGATTAAATGACTACAGACCAGTTGCCCTAACATCTGTGGTCATGAAATCCTTTGAGCGTCTGGTACTGACCCACCTGAAGGACATCACAGATCCCCTGCTAGACCCCCTGCAGTTCGCCTACAGATCAAACAGGTCAGTGGATGATGCCGTCAACATGGCTCTACACTACATCCTGCACCATCTAGACTCTGCAGGTACCTACGCTCGGGTCCTGTTTGTGGACTTCAGCTCTGCGTTTAACACCATTGTCCCAGAGCTCCTCCACCAAAAACTGTCCCAGCTCACCGTGCCTCCATCCACCTGTCAGTGGATTACCAGTTTCCTGACTGACAGGAGGCAGCAGGTGAAACTGGGTAAGTTCACATCCAGCTCCCGTTCCCTCAGCATCGGCGCCCCCCAGGGATGTGTTCTCTCCCCACTGCTCTTCTCCCTTTACACCACTGACTGCACGTCGAGGGACCCTTCTGTGAAACTCCTGAAGTTTGCAGATGACACCACCGTCATTGGACTCATCCGCGACGGCGACGAGTCTGTGTACAGAAAGGAAGTGGAACAGCTGGTTCTCTGGTGCAGTCAGAACCACCTGGAGCTAAACCCGCTCAAAACTGTGGAGATGACAGTGGACTTCAGGAAGAGACCACCATCAACATCTCCTCTCATGATCCTCAACAAGCCAGTCCCCACAGTGGAGTCTTTCAGGTTCCTAGGATCCACCATCACACGGGACCTGAAGTGGACCTCACACATCAACATAATAAGGAAAAAGGCCCAGCAAAGGCTGTACTTTCTGCGTCAGCTCAGGAAGTTCAACCTGCCCCAGGAGCTGCTGATCATCTTCTACACAGCAATAGTCCAGTCTGTCCTGACCTCATCCATCTCTGTCTGGTTCGGATCCGTCACCAGGCAAGACAAGGACAGACTGCAGAGAACAGTCAGGACTGCAGAGAGGATCATAGGAACCGATCTTCCCTCCATTCAGGACCTATTCCGGGCCAGGGTCAGGAAGCGGGCCAGGAAAATCACCACTGACCCCTCACACCCTGGCCACAATCTGTTTAGGCTCCTCCCCTCAGGTCGGCGTTACAGAGCGTTGTACGCCAAAACCACCCGACACAAAAACAGTTTTTTCCCCCAGGCTGTCGCTCTGACGAACTCTGTCTAGTCACAGTGTGTGAGTGCACTCACATAACAATAAACTATAACTCTGCACTTCTGTACATACTCACTGTAAAATAACCCCGGCTTGGTGTATATATTATCCTTTATTATTTACGATCTGATATTTATTTGTATTTTTACTTATTTTTGTTCTTATTTTTCTTTTTTTCTTTTTTTATTTCACTTATTCAAGTTCTGTACTGGAGGAAAAAGTTTGCCGGAGTCAAATTCCTTGTATGTGACATACTTGGCCAATAAACTGATTCTGATTCTGATTCTGATTCTGAAAGCAAACCTCATCCATAAGCAGCTCCTGGAGCAAATCGTTAAACTCCCTAAGCTCAGAACGAATCTGAATAACGGGCGCTGATGCACCCGATGTCAACGTTGTCTAGCTTTATCTAGCAAATAAAGCCATGTCACTTTCTAGTTATGATCCACCATAGTTCAGAACATGCGGCAACAGAGGAAGCCCCGCCCATGCGTTGTTTTTTCCTCAGAAGCAGGCTATGGAAGCCATAAAGTACATACGTCAAACTTCATCCGTTGAATGCATTGCTGACGCAGACCAACTGTGCGGTGTGAATGCACCATAAGCCGTTCAGAAAATGGATGGATGGATGGATCCCCAGGGAATCTGTTATTTCCTCTATTTGGTATACATTCCATACTTCCTGAATCCCTACATGATACAAAGGAGGGTTGGGTGAGAATTTTTTTTAAAAGGTATTCATCCCTTCTCTCCATACCTTCTGGTATTGCTCCTAGTAATGCCACTATGGGGCTCTGTGGGATATCTCGTTTAAAAAATAAGGGCATCAAAGACTTACTTCCAAAACAGATCTAATATGGAGCATTACCAGAAGATATTGTTGTGATTAGCAATTTATATATGATGTGAGAATGATTTCTAAAATTTTGCTAAGTTTTGTTGGCTCCATTAGAACATTGGGGATATAGGGATGCACGGTGGCGCAGTGGTTAGCACTGCTGCTTTGCAGCAAGAATTGCCATGCGTGGGTACTCTGGCTTCCTCCCACACTCCACTCTGTGTTGCCCTGCATTGGGCTGGCAACCTGTCCAGGGTGTACCCTGTCTCTTGCCTGTTGAAAGCTGAAGATAGGCACCAGCCCTAAGCAGTTCAGAAAATGGATGGATGGATATAGATGAAGGAAAAGTAACCCTGTTCCTATACTCAAGAGGGTATAACCGGTTTACAACTTCTACAAAACTCAGCAGAAAGTATCCTGGACCAGGAGGCAGAAGCACATTACAACAGTCTTAAAATCACTGCATTGGCTCCCCATATGTCAGATGCAGAAAGCCAGGACACACCCCATGGTGAGGCTTTTTTGCATTTTTATGGCCCTCACCTCTGGAAAAGGTTGATGAAAACGTTCATGTTTTTAAAGGGAGGCTTGAGACTCACCGTTTTAGCCTAGCTTTTAATGGATAATTATTTATTGTTTATCTAATTTCTCTTCATGTTTTACTTGTTTATATTTTATCAGCATTATACTGCTTTATTTTAAACTGTTATTTGAATCTTTGAGTCTTTCCTCTGTGGGAGCCCTCTGCCTCGGGAGTGGTGCCTGCCTGGGTAATCTCCAGATAGCGCTTAGATGGAGGTGAGGGTCCCGGCTTCCTCTTCTGGGCATCCTGGGTCAGTGTCTTGGCCATTGCTTTGTGGGGTCATCTTTAATCTGTGAAGCACCTTGAGTTGCATTTTTTTCTTATGAAAAGCTCTTTATAAATGGCAACTTCCCTCTTGGATTGGTAAATTAGCTCATTGGTTAACCTTTCTAATGTTAGCTGTTAGTTAAACTCCTCTATAACACATTCCTCTCTGGACACAGTTCAGGCCATCACTGTTTATTTTTTCCAGCCAGGGGACCCATAGGCTCCTGGCTAAAAAAAATAAGGAATGGAAGTCAACAGAGCAATGAAAGTTATTTCTGGTTTGCTTTGTTTTATGCCCTGAATCACACATACTGTATGTTGTACTTCAATTTAAAGGAGCATGGGGCAAAACTCATGAGCGACACGGTTGGCGCTGGAATGAACTGCAGCAACCATCATGGTAGCGAGCACAAACTCTTAGAAAAAAAAAGAAACACAGCAACATACTGCCAAACCACTGTGTACAGACAAGTATTATGAAAACAAACACCATGTCTAGCGACAAAGTAAGTAAAATCTTCTTTTGGTCCCGGTGGGCAGAAATGCCTCTACAGATATTTTGGGCTCACAGATTTTGAAGGGTGAACAGACATTACAGTGGGTAAACGAATCAGATATGTATCCGGATCTCTTTCTGACATTTATCATATTTTGCTTTTTACTCACAAGAAGCTGCTAATAAAGGCTTCTTTGTGCCACTTTTAGCGTGCTTTGAGTCGTGTTATGTTCGCTTGCCGGTTGCAGGAGAATCCATTCCCACAGCTGATTGAGCCACAAGTCGCAATCTTCTTCCTGTTACTGTAAAGCTGCTGCAAACGCGCTAGCAAGGTCAACTTACACTACCGTTCAAAAGTTTGGGGTCACCCAAACAATTTTGTGTTTTCCATGAAAAGTCACACTTATTCACCACCATACGTTGTGAAATGAATAAAAAATAGAGTCAAGACATTGACAAGGTTAGAAATAATGATTTTTATTTGAAATAAGATTGTTTTTACATCAAACTTTGCTTTCATCAAAGAATCCTCCATTTGCAGCAATTACAGCATTGCAGACCTTTGGCATTCTAGCTGTTAATTTGTTGAGGTAATCTGGAGAAATTGCACCCCACGCTTCTAGAAGCAGCTCCCACAATTTGGATTGGTTGGATGGGCACTTCTTGCGTACCATACGGTCAAGCTGCTCCCACAACAGCTCAACGGGGTTCAAATCTGGTGACTGCGCTGGCCACTCCATTACCGATAGAATACCAGCTGCCTGCTTCTTCTCTAAATAGTTCTTGCACAATTTCGAGGTGTGTTTTGGGTCATTGTCCTGTTGTAGGATGAAATTGGCTCCAATCAAGCGCTGTCCACTGGGTATGGCATGGCGTTGCAAAATGGAGTGATAGCCTTCCTTATTCAGAATCCCTTTTACCCTGTACAAATCTCCCACCTTACCAGCACCAAAGCAACCCCAGACCATCACATTACCTCCACCATGCTTAACAGATGGCGTCAGGCATTCTTCCAGCATCTTTTCAGTTGTTCTGCGTCTCACAAACGTTCTTCTTTGTGATCCAAACACCTCAAACTTGGATTCATCCGTCCACAGCACTTTTTTCCAGTCTTCCTCTGTCCAATGTCTGTGTTCTTTTGCCCATCTTAATCTTTTTCTTTTATTGGCCAGTCTCAGATATGGCTTTTTCTTTGCCACTCTGCCCTGAAGCCCAGAATCCCGCAGCTGCCTCTTCACTGTAGATGTTGACACTGGTGTTTTGCGGGTACTATTTAATGAAGATGCCAGTTGGGGACCTGTGAGGCGTCTGTTTCTCAAACTAGAGACTCTAATGTACTTATCTTCTTGCTCAGTTGTGCAACGCAGCCTCCCACTTCTTTTTCTACTCTGGTTAGAGCCTGTTTGTGCTGTCCTCTGAAGGGAGTAGTACACACCGTTGTAGGAAATCTTCAATTTCTTAGCAATTTCTCGCATGGAATAGCCTTCATTTCTAAGAACAAGAATAGACTGTCGAGTTTCAGATGAAAGTTCTCTTTTTCTGGCCATTTTGAGCGTTTAATTGACCCCACAAATGTGATGCTCCAGAAACTCAATCTGCTCAAAGGAAGGTCAGTTTTGTAGCTTCTGTACCGAGCTAAACTGTTTTCAGATGTGTGAACATGATTGCACAAGGGTTTTCTAATCATCAATTAGCCTTCTGAGCCAATGAGCAAACACATTGTACCATTAGAACACTGGAGTGATAGTTGCTGGAAATGGGCCTCTATACACCTATGTAGATATTGCACCAAAAACCAGACATTTGCAGCTAGAATAGTCATTTACCACATTAGCAATGTATAGCGTGTGTTTCTTTAAAGTTAAGACTAGTTTAAAGTTATCTTCATTGAAAAGTACAGTGCTTTTCCTTCAAAAATAAGGACATTTCAATGTGACCCCAAACTTTTGAACGGTAGTGTACGTCACACCTTTAGGTCAGCGCAGGAAATTAAGGGTCCGAATTGCAGCATGTTTCGCTGCAAACAGCCTGCTTAAGAAAATAGAATGGCATGTAAACAGCCTCATTCTTTTTGGTTTAAAACTCATTTAAAACTCAACTTAAAAACCTCGACATGCATATTTAATTGGTTTTTTTTAAGAAATCCTGCCCCATGCTCCTTTAAATGATAACTAGTTCATTGCATTTTGAATTTGTTTTTTCAAGTGATTTGGGATTTATTTGATTGTAAAAAATGGCAAAATGCCTACGAATCAGAAGTCAACATCTCATAGACTCATATGATGTCACGGAGCTGATGCTAACTAGCATTAACTAGCATGTAAAACACTCACCAAGACCTTACAGTATATAACTTCTCCTCCATGCTGAGTGTCACTCCACCGACTGCTTCACCAAAGGTACAGCTGACACTTTCCACATTGAGATTTTCAGATTTATAGAGGTTTTCTCCTTGGTTAATGCTCCTTCCTTCATCCTGGAGGCTACACCCAGTTGTCTTCTTCTTCTTCTGCAGTTGTAGTCCGCTAAGTGTTTTTCTCTGCATCAAAATGTGTTTTTAAAATTCATGGACATCGTTCGATCCATGAAAACATTTAAAACAGGATCAGAAAATAACTTTTATCGCTTCATTGACTCTCATTCATATTTTTTTGGCAGTAGGGGACCTATGGTCCGAAAGGGGAAGGGCGCGACTCAGGCTGCCCATGCAACAAGCAAAAATAGATTTTGGCATTCTAATAAACTATGTGAAAGACCTCATAAAAATTACCTCAGCTACTTGATGTTGTTACAAAAGTATGTTAAACACATTTTAGGCATAACCTTTCTTTAAAGTTGTAAGTTTTTGTGAAAGTAGCAGCTATTAAGTATACTTAATCTAACACAAAGTGAAAATAAATTGTTTGGTGTGCAAGTATTCTAAAGCATATATATATTACCAGGATAAATTAAATATAAAAAATATATAAATGTTGACCAATGAAAGTCAGACATTGCTTTTCATCCATGCTTCAACGGAATTATTTAAAAAATAAATGCATGAAACAGGCCTGGACAAAAATTATGGTACCCACAACTTAATATTTGGTTAGACAACCTTTTGAGGCAATCACTGCAATCAAATGATTCCTGTAACTGTCAATGAGACTTCTGCACCTCTCAGCAGGTATTTTGGCCCACTCCTCATGAGCAAACTGTTCTAGTTGTTTCCGGTTTGAAGGGCGCCTTTTCCAGACAGCACGTTTCAGCTCCTTCCAAAGATGCTCAATAGGATTGAGATCAGGGCTCATAGAAGGCCAGTGTTTTCCTCTTAGCCCTTCTTGGGTGTTTTTAGCTGTGTGTTTTGGGTCATTTTCCTGTTGTAAGACCCGTGACCTGCGACTGAGACCATGCTTTCTGACACTGGCCAGCACATTTCTCTCTAGAATCCCCTGATAGTCTTGAGATTTCATTGTACCCTGCACAGATTCAAGACACCCTGTGTCAGATGCAGCAAATCAGCCCCAGAACATAACCGAGCCTCCCCCATGTTTCACAGTAGGGACCGTGTTCTTTTCTAGATATGCTTCATTTTTCCGTCTGTGAACATAGAGCTGATGTGCCTTGGCAAAAAGTTAAATTTTTGTCTCATCTGTCCACAGGACATTCTCCCAGAAGCTTTGTGGCTCGTCAGCATGTAGTTTGGCATACTCCAGTCTGTTTTTTTAAATGATTTGTCCTCTGGCTCAAACAGTGAAGGATGTTCCGATCTGACACTGATGTTCCTTGAGCATAAAGTTCAGCTTGGATCTATTTTAAAGTCTTTCTAGGCTCTTTTGTTACCATTTGGATTATCCGTCTCTTTGATCTGTCATCAATTTTCCTCCTGCAGCCACGTCCAGGGAGGTTGGCTACAGTCCCATGGATCGTACATTACTGAATGACATGTGCAGCTGTAGTCACAGAAACATCTAGCTGCTTGGAGATGGTCTTATAGCCTTTACAGTTAACATGCTTGTCTATGATTTTCTTTCTCATCTCCTGAGACAACTCTTTCCTTTGCTTCCTCTGGTTTATATTGAGTGTGGTACACACCACGTCACCAAACAACACAGTGACTACCTGGAGTCCTATATATAGGCCCACTGAGTGATTACAGGATTGTAGACACCTAGGATGCTGATTAGTGGACATACCTTGGATTAACATGTCCCTTTGGTCACATTATTTTCATTCTTTTCTAGGGGTACCATCATTTTTGTCCAGGCCTGTTTCATGCATTTATTTTTTAAATAATTCTGTTGAAGCATGGATGAAAAGCAATGTCTGACTTTCATTGGTCAACATTTATATAATTTTAATTTATTATTACTTTTGTCAGATTAAAGTTATTTCTGTGACCATTATGAGTTTTTCTTTTATTTACTGAAGGGTACCAACAATTTTGTCCACGTCTGTATGTCATGAAGAAATAGCACACAGGTCTCAGTATGTAAAAATACACAGAAACAATCATTCTTTATATAAATGTTCACATAACACATACTTAATCGTTATCCCCTGTTTCATTGCATTTAGTCAGACATAATTTACTGACATGTATGGTTTCATTTCTTAACTTGTAGACTGGATGGATGTCATGTCAACTGCACCTTTAGAAATATGCTTAATTAACTAAAGGCTAGAGTACAAGACTTGACCTGCTTTATTTTTATACATACACACAATCGGGTGAAGAAAGTCACATACTCTATAAAGGTCTGTTTTACAAACATATTTGGTGATATAGAATTTTTCAGAATTCAGAAAATGTAATTCCCACTTAAAATGGGCTAAATAACCCATAGACATATAACATCAGGTTCTCATAATAGGGACAGGAGTATTTTGAAGATGGGTGTTCCTGGTTGACCTGAAGCACTTTAGTTTGTTGCTGCTTGAAGTGAGAGGGAACATCAAGATGAGATAAAAAGAAATGTCTCAGATCTCAGAAAGGAGCTCGTCCAACCTCCTGAGAAAAAGGATTGAAAGTTAAAATGAAAATTTAAAATGATTTAATCTGCTTTAAAGACAATAGTGCACAACTAAACATTTCAAACTCCTACCAACATTACCAGGGCCTCATCTATAAAGCTTGCTTATGAAGATAAAGCTTTATAAAAGTTGTTTAACTTATTTTTTGAAAAGCTGATTTATAGAAAAAATGTGACTGAGCCTTGCTTTTGCTCATGTTGGACACAGGGAATCTGGCAGCACAGCAGGTGAGATAGAGAAATAGTGAATTTAAGACACATTTTTTTCAATTTTAGACCTCGCGCACACACAAAATCAACAGTGGGGCTAGACGATATAGAAAATGAGTATATCAACAAAGAGAAAAGTCATTTAACTGATATCAATTATAATTGATAACTACCAAAAATTTTCACTATTTTTTATTTCAAGATTTTGTTAAAATAATCATATTTAAAGTGGGCAGCACAGAGATGGCGACAGACATTTGGCAACCGTCCTGGGGTGGGAAAGTGTTATCAGTCATCCTGAGTCTCTCTGTCTTCAACCAAAAAATCAGGTTAGAAATCTAGGGGTAATCATGGACTCGGACCTCAACTTGAACAGCCACATCAAAGCAATAACATCAACAGCTTTTTACCATCTGACAAATATTGCTAAGATCAGAGGAATAGTGTGGAAACCAGACTTAGAGAGACTTATCCATACATTTGTCTCCATCAGGTTAGACTACTGTAACGGCCTGCTCACTGGCCTCTCTAAACCAGCTGTTACACAGCTGCAGTACATCCAGAACGCTGCTGCTGGAGTCCTGACAAGAACCAGGAAATACGACCATATTAGTCCAGTGCTCCGGTCTCTGCACTGGCTTCCTGTCGCTCAGAGAATAGAATTTAAAACAGCTCTGCTTGTGTACAAGTCTTTTCATGGTTTGGCACCAAAGTACATCTCTGACATGTTAGAGACATATGAACCATCTCGGGCCCTGAGAACTTCAGGGAGGGGTCTCCTGGTGGTTCCCAGAGTCAACAATAAATACGGTGAGGCTGCATTTCAGTTTCAGGCAGCTAAAATCTGGAACAGTCTTCATGAGGATGTGAGACAAGCCTCAACTGTAATAATGTTTAAATCCAGGCTGAAAAAAGTTATTTTTACCCATGCATATGACAAGTGAAAGTATTTTATCAGCACTCTCTCTTTTTATTGTAATTAATTATTTTGTAAGTGATGTTATTTTTTCTGTTTAACTGTTTTCTTAATTTATGCAACTGTGAAGCACTTTGAATTGCCTTGTGTATGAATTGTGCTCTACAAATAAACTTGTCTTGCCTTTCCTTCAAGAGTCGCCCTTTATAAATACTGTGCCTAACAATACCACATCTTTCAAACATTTCAGCCCTGCTAGGATGCACTCAAATGCCAAATAATCAATATACCTGTAGGAGGCACTATTAGACACTTTTTATTCAATTTATCAGCAGAAAAACTTGATTTGTGAGAGACCTGCTCTTTAATGACTGTTTCATTAAGCTGCCTATGCCTATAAAATAATGAAAAATCAGGGGTAACTTTTTGGAGCTTTTTATCAACCCTCATTTTCCATCGCACCACACATCTATCAGTCGATATATATAATTATCGTCCAGCCCTAACCGACAATCAGCTGAAGAGAGATCCCTGTCTCTAAACTAAGAATAACTAGAAAAGCACTCAGAAAGGCGCAGACCAACGGCAGGACCTCTCACCCCCCATCCCCATGTTGTGATCTAATTCTTAAATCGGTACTTTTCCAATAAAATGTCCTCACTAGAACAGGAAAGACTGAACCGCCCAGACCAATCAGGTTCTCCAACTCTAGCCTACTAATCATCCGTAGAATCAGAAACAAACATGGAGAAGTAGCTTTCAGCTTCTATACTCCTTTATCTTATCTGGAACAAACTTCCTGATGACTGCAAATCTGCTGAAACACTGAGTTCCTTTAAATGCAACTTCTGTTTAGACCTTCCTTTGAATAAATGATTAAGCATTATTATCTATCAAAGGTTAGGCGCTTCATGCTTAATTGCTTTTTTTTACTTTCTCTAATGTATTTTATGCTTTTCAGGCTTTATTATGAATCATGTCTTGTAGTGCTGTTTTCTTTTTTTTTTGGGGGGGGGGGGGGGGGGGGGGGTGTTTATCCTCTATTCATGTCTCACATGTTAAGTTTTCAGTGGGTGTTTCATGCTTTATTGGTGTTTACTTTCATGTAAAGCACTTTGAATTACCTTGTTGTTGAAATTGTGCTATACAAATAAAATTGCCTTGGCTTCCCTAATTGAAACACTTGGCTGTGTTTGTGCTGTTTCTGTGCTCTTGCAGCAGGGAGGAGAGATTTGTGCAGGTACAATTAATTTGCTGTGTATATGGTCCAATCGTACCTCGGCTGCTGCACACGCCATCAGTGAGTTGTCTGAGGCAGCAGAGGATTCCAAGATCACACCGCTGGTTGGTGGATGGATACACGCTTCATGTAGGCTCAACCCCAAACATTTCCAGAAAATGTTATCGAAATCTGGCCATAACGTTTTTGGGTTATCTTGCTAAGTAACAGACGTAAAAACTATTCCATGAAATAGTTGTATTTAAGTAATTAATACAGTACTTCACAATGGATGCCCCAACCTGTGGTAGACACACTGTGGTGGTGGCATGCCATCTTCCTCCACCTTCCTATCTGACCACGTCTTTTTAAAGCAAGGCAACTTTATTAGTATAGCATACTTTCAACAACAAGGCAATTCAAGGTTTGTTACCTCATTGGGGGATAAAATAAAAGCATAAAACACATTAGAGAAACATAAGATTCAAGACATTTAAACATGACATTCCAGCTGTTATTGATCACTTACTCAAAGGCAACTCTAAACAGATGCATTTTAGCTCTTATTTGAAGCAGCTCTGTGTTTTAGCAGCTCTGTGGTCATCAGCAAGTTTCTTCCGGAGTTGTGGAGCATAGAAACCGAAAGCTGCTTCTCTATGTTTGGGTCTGATTCTAGGGATGCTTAAGGCATCTCTCCACCGGTACGACTCGACTCGACTCGACTCGACCTCAGTACCTTTTACTCTCCACTGGCAGAAGTCTGGCTGAGCCACTCCGAGCCGATACTATTTTTCGTACTGCCTCAGCTGTGGTTCCATCCGTGCTGAACTGGTACTGAAAAGCGACTTTAGACGGCTGTCGGTCACTGATTGGCTGGAGGGCGGAGTCACTGGAGAGTAACTTGACAGCGTCTTTTAACAACAAACCGACCGCCATTTTGAAACCTTGCTACAGCGAGTGGATGTGTTTAGTGTTTGCTGAAGAACAATGACAACGTTAAAAACCAGTGCTGTGATCCAAACAGAATTTCAGCATTTCTGAGCTTGTTGGATGAAGAGAAGATTCAGTGTGAGCTGGATGGAGCTGCTCGCTGTGAGAGGATTATCAAGGAGGAGTCGGAGCTGATCGTGGTTCATAGTCGATGGCTATCATCTGCAGGCTGAAGCAAAGAAACGGAGAACGCCGGAGTCCTGAACTCGCTGTCTCCTACTCTCAGTAAGAAGCAAATTTCATGCCGCTTGTATATTTTATTCACAATATTAACCTGTTCAGCTGCATATTATCTTCAGTATGACTGTCTTTTTATTATCAGTTATCCAAATTAGTTCTGATGCCGTTTTTTGTTTTTGTAGATATGAATGACCTACTTACGTTCTCTGCAGCACAGTGAGATATATTTATTTCTATTCCTTAATTTTAATTCTTAGTGAATGTTTTGAATGCACTGTAAGCATAATACTTTTAATAAAATATCTGCGATCCTTTGCAGCGGGATCAACACCTTCTTCTGATGGAGCAGAAGCAGGAAACCGGCTTACGGAGGGTGGAGATGACACGATGCTTTCAATCTGCCTTCAATCAAACCTTCCTGGGATGCTGCAGAGTAAACTATGACCCACAGACATGTGCAGCTGGACTTTTGTTTCTGAACTTTTTCTATACCTGTCCAATAAAAATGTCCAAGTTATACACTTGTATTTTCATTTGCAATTTCATTACAGGCCGGTTGGTGGAATCATTTTACAATATTATGTCTGGCATCAGCGTTCAGCAACATTTTTAAAATCTGATAGTAACATTTGCTCTGGCTGTTAAAAGTAAAAAAGTCTTGCTCTGTTTAATAAGTAAACTGTATACATTTGAAAGCTGCTGAAAAGCCTAAGCCTACTCAAAGATGGGATATCTGTAAAACACATTGTAGTGGTGATGATTTAAAAAAACTGAAAACATTTTCAAAGCACACAGCTTTATTACAAAACATACAGTTGTGGTTTGTAATTCATAGAATTCGTAGCATATATATGGCAACTCCTTTCTTTAAGGGGACACAGAGGCGAAAAGCTGCGTTGCTCCAAAGCTGGACGTAGTTTGCTGCACATGTAGATGAATTTGTTCCCACATCGTGAAGTTATGCAGCCACTGAGCTTCGGTGAAACCCAGAAGAACGTCTCATCACTGCAAGGCCCAGTTAAACAACCAAACCCACGGTCGGCTGTGACGACTTCACAGAACAGTCATCTGAAACACGCACACAAGCCAACTTATTAACATTGTTCTTCTTCCCCTCCAAGCCTTTGTTTACTTCCCGCTACTTACTCTGGGACCGCCCACCATATGACGGACCCGCTCACTTTAGATGCTCTTGTTTGTTGCAACTGTGAAGCAACACTTAACGAGTCGAGCCGTGTCGAGTCAGTACGGCTCTCGCCCCTTGACAGCTGGAGATAGGCACCAGCCCCCCCTGCACCCCCCGGAGGACTAAGCGGTTCAGAAAATATATGGATGGATGTTTTTCTTTAGAGACCACTGATTTTAACAGCACAGTAGTTTTACTTGTGACAACCAAAAACATTTTTTTTCTATTTTGTTTCGGGTTTTCTTTTCAGGGATTAAACTGAACCAGAATGTAATCAAGCTGGTTCTTATCTTTGCTGGTCTGTCTCTCCAGGATGGGTGACCATTTATCAACACGTTCGGAGCAGGAGAGTAGAGATGGTCCAAAGCAGTCCACAGGAGATCCCCCCAACAAAGGTATGGACAAGTGGCTTTGGACGTTATTTGTGCATATCCTTTGTTTGAGGGTAGATTAGATGTTAGCTTATTCAAAGCGACAGGGAATAGAATTCGATCCAAAATTTTCTTAATGTTTGCAGAATTTTTGTTGTTGAAAAAGAACATTGACAGAGACACTGACCACTAGCCACTATTTTTTTTTTGAAAGAATGTTGATAATCTGTAATAACCACTTAAATGGCTGATCAATAAATGCCTCTGGAAAAGCTAATGCAGCAGGTGTATTGAAATTGTACATTAAAATGTAGTATTCATTAAGCTTCAGATGGTGATGACAGCTTCAAGATGCTTCCTGTATAAAGAAAGTACAGTAGATGCATGTATAGTTCAGGTCTGATTTTGGCCTCTGTTCCTGATAGATTGTCTATAGAATGCAGGTCAGCCATGGTTGCGTTATTCTAGTAGTTCCATCTTGTCTCTTTGTTCACTTGTGTTTCTTTTTGGCTTTTTTTTGGTTAGCAACACATTCTTTTGAATAATTTTATCAGTACATTTAAGTTGATCATTCCTTCATTTATATTACACTTCCGGTTGAGTGAACGCTGGCGTGTCTGTCGCCGCTGCTCACCGGGAAATTTGAATTTGAATTTTTTGAATTATTGATTTTAATATATCGTTATTATTTTTTATTTTTGAACTCTAAAGGTAAAAATTAGACTGTACAACATTGTATGGTGTGATCGATCGTGACCTACACTGGTTAACTGTCGGCTGGCTAGTTGTGTCCATTGTCCACTTACAAGCTGATGCTCTCCTCCAGTACTCTTCAGCTGAACTCCTAAAACTTCGGCGCCACATCTGCGCTCTGCAGCCACCATCCGGGCCTGACATCCCCGCTGACATAAGGTATGAGCCTCGTCGGAGATATATTCACCGAGGACCACGCAATAAGTTCCAGTGGAACGAGTCTCGGTCCATAAAATTGATCTGGTATACCAAACGCCGCCGCCGCCGTTCCCGAAAATCTGGCCGGGATGTCAACATCACTGTTCCGGTTAGCCTGCCATTGTCGGCTGCAGCCAGGAGTAAAGCCACCACTGTCAGCTTCGGTCTCCTTAACATCCGCTCTCTCACCAGCAAAGGGGATCTAATAAGAGATCTCCTTGTGGACCGTAAGCTCGACTGCTTGTGCCTGACTGAAACTTGGCAGCAGCCAAATGACTTCACCGCTCTCAACCAGTCCGCTGCACCGGGGTTTGTTTACGTCGCCATGCCCCGTGCTTGTCGCCGGGGCGGAGGTCTCGCGATGTTACACCGCGAGAGTTGGAAAGTCATCCCTGTACCTGCTGCTCCCGTGTTCTCCTCCTTTGAATACTCTGCCTCCCTGCTGCCTGGACCATCTCCTACAGTTGTTGCTACCGTCTATCGTCCTCCAAAACACAACAAGGACTTTATTAGTGACTTTTCTCACCTCCTTGCTCTTCTCTCGTCTCTTTCACACAATGCAATTGTCCTGGGTGATTTTAATATTCATGTGGACGATAACAACAATACTCTCTCCAAAGATTTTTTATCCTGTCTCGAAAGTTTTGGTTTGCAACAAACTATTAATTTCCCGACCCACTGTAAAGGTCATATTTTGGATTTAGTCTGCTGTTCTGGTATCACTCCCACTAATTGTAAATCTCTTACACTCCCTTACTCTGATCACATGCTCATTTCCTTTAATATCGACCTCCCCCTGTCCAAAATCATCATCCCTCGCACCATCTCATTCCGTAATATTAAGAATATTAACATTGACACTTTTTCTTCTGACATTACTTATTTTCCCATAACAAATGCCAATTGCTCACCCGACGAACTGGTTTCCCAATACAACAACAATCTCCACAGTCTTCTGAATACCCATGCTCCACTGAAAACCAGATCTGTCTCCTTCGCCCGCTCTTCACCCTGGTTCACCCCTGACCTCCGTCAGCTCAAATCCCAAGGACGACAACTGGAACGGCTATACAACAAAACTGGACTCACTGTACATAGAGAAATGTATAATAATCATGTAATGTTGTATAAGGAAAGTCTCTCCTCAGCCAAATCTGCTTACTATTCTGATCTAATTAATTCCAATCGGCACAACTCAAAAACTCTCTTCTCTCTCCTCACCACTATTACAAAAACCCCAGATTCTCTTCCCCACTACTTGCATTCCACTGACTTCTGCAACTCACTCATGTCCTTTTTTCTTTCCAAAATCACTGACATCCATCAACACCTGACCTCATGGGGAGCTTCTCTCTCTGGTATGGACTCAACTGTTTCCTTACCACCCCCCACTACTACATTCTCAAACTTTATCCTCCCCTCCGTCCAAGCCATCTCCAAACTTGTCCGAAAATCCAAATCATCCACCTGTCGATTTGATCCACTCCCTACAGCTCTAGTCAAAACCTGCCTCTCTTCCCTCGCTCCAATCATCACCAACATCATTCATTCTTCTCTAATTTCTGGAACTGTCCCTCCTGCACTCAAAACCGCTTCTGTCACACCCGTCCTAAAAAAATCTGGCTTTGACCCCAACGATTTCAGCAACCTACGCCCCATCTCAAATTTACCTTTTATTTCCAAAGTTCTCGAAAAGTCTGTTGCCTCTCAACTCCATGAGCATCTCATCACAAACAACATCTATGAGCAGTTTCAATCCGGGTTCCGTCCCCTCCACAGCACTGAAACAGCACTGCTCAAAATCTCCAACGACCTCCTCATAGCTTCAGATTCCGGTTTACTGTCCATTCTCGTCCTTCTTGACCTCACAGCAGCATTCGACACTATTTCCCACCACACCCTCCTTAACAGACTTTCATCTATTGGCATCACTCACACCCCCCTCGCTTGGTTCAACTCATATCTATCTGGCCGCACACAATCCGTTCAACTTAAATCTTTTAAATCTAATTCTTTCCCCGTTTCTGCTGGTGTGCCCCAGGGCTCTGTCCTGGGGCCCCTCCTTTTCATTATATACATTCTTCCAATTGGTTACATCTTTCGCAAACACAACATCCACTTTCACTGCTACGCGGACGACACCCAGCTCTACCTTTCTACCCAACCGTCTGCTTCACTCCCCCCAACTTCCCTTACCCTCTGTCTCCAAGAAATTCATTCTTGGTTTTCTTCCAACTTCCTCAAATTGAACAGTTCCAAAACAGAAGTCCTCCTGGTCGGCACGCCCCACACTCTCTCCAAATCTGACAGTTTTTCCATGTCCATCAACAACTCGCCTGTCCTTCCCTCCCCCCAGGTTAAGAGTCTGGGTGTTGTCCTCGATAGCACACTCTCTTTTCACTCCCACATAAATAGCATCACCCGGTCTGCATTCTTTAATCTGCGCAACATCTCTCGTCTTCGCCCGTCTCTCACCCCCCACACCACCGCCATCCTGGTCCACAGCCTTGTTACCTCCCGCATTGACTACTGTAACTCCCTACTTTTTGGCCTTCCCAACAAATCCCTCCAGAAACTCCAACTCCTCCAAAACTCTGCAGCACGCATCATCACCCAGATCCCCTCCTCTCACCACATCACCCCCATTCTACACCAACTCCATTGGCTTCCAGTTAAACAAAGAATTAACTTCAAAATACTCCTCATCACGTTCAAAGCACTTCACAATCTGGCCCCCCCATACATATCTGATCTCCTGCACATCGCCACTCCTGTTCGCTCACTCCGCTCCTCCTCTTCCCTCCATCTTTCTGTCCCCCCTGCCCGCCTTGTCACTATGGGGCATCGAGCATTCTGCCGCTCCGCCCCCCGCCTCTGGAACTCTCTCCCCCCTGATCTCCGTACCATCGACTCTCTTCCACTTTTTAAATCCACACTGAAAACTCTCCTGTTCAGACGGTCCTATGACATCTAGCCACTCTCACCTTATCAATGTTGTTCTGCTTTGTTTGATTATTATCTTTTATTACTTTATTTTTATTATTACTATTATTATTGTTGACAATGTTTTAAATTGTTCATTTGTGCAGTGTCCTTGGGTGTTTTGAAAGGCGCTATATAAAATAAATGTATTATTATTTATTATTATTATTATATGGTGGGTTTGTTGTATTAAGGCACCTTTTTAAAAACCTTTGGTGGAAAACTTGATACATTAAGCCCTAACTTCTGGGTTAAAAATATATTTTTTTACTGGTCTGATGAAATATTGTTTTTTCATTAGCTGTAAGCAGAAGATAATCATTCATAACAGTAATAAACACTTGAAAAACACTAAAATACATACATACATATTTATATACATACCTCCTGATGAAAAAAGTCACAACATTTCAAATACTATTTTGTTTAACAAACATTTGCTGTGCTATTATAATTCAATTAACTTCTACAATGTCATCATAAAAACATGGATTAACTGAATGGAAACAAAACAGGACAGTTTGAAGCTCATATTTGTTTTATTGGTGACAGGCTGGTGATTGGCATTAATGCAAAATATAACCAACACTATAAAACTGCATTTAAACAAATGGGTGGGTTAAAACCGGACAAAGAAAACAGAATAGCTCAAACTTTTGGTGCATTCACAGTTAACTCTAGGCATCTTTGTAGGTTGCCTTGCTTGTCAGTGTGGCTGAGTGAAGATCTTTTCATTGCAGACTGTTCTAACTGTTGACAGGCTGATAACCTGAGGCATGTTAGAAGCTTACTAGACTTCATCCTCAAATCATTTCCACTGAACCAACTTCAGGCTAGCTGAGCAAAATGCCCTTCACAAAATGAGTAGATTTATCACAGAATAGGATTAAAGCTGCTATATTGGAGTAAAGTGTGCATTACATCAAAATGAAAAAATAAAAAAATACAGCAATTATTTAAGAACACAATACAAACATGGCTTTACTTGGTTTTCAGAAGTAAGGCAATATGCTGTGAGCATAGAGACAAGTGGTGACTAACCTTGAATAGACATTATATTTGTGACTCTGTAAACGTAATTAACTTTAACTCTGTTCAGCCATGCCAGTGAGGCTCATGCAGATCATGCAGTACAGAAAGAGTGTCAAAGAGAGAGGAGGCTCCTGAAGCTTTTCCAACTTTGTTCAATGAACCTGAAAAATTAAGACTGATTTCATTTACATTTGGCAGATTACATTTTAAGTAATGAATGGTTCTTCTTTTTTTTTAAATTAAGGATTTGACATTGCCATGAAAAAGTCTTAACTTGAATCAAGAATGTTTTGGAGCTAAATATTAATTTTCCAAGATTCTGACACACACAAAAGGGGTCAAAGCTAATTATTCTGCTTTAATCAATCTTGTTTTCCAGTTTTTTAGGGTGAGGTATAAATGAGCACTCAAACTCTTGATGCAGAACTAAAACAGTGAACACTGGTCCACCTAAGAACATCGGTTTGGGCTTGGTAAAATGAACTCTGGTGGGGTTCTGTTGCATATGGGAATGGCAAGTGGATCAGGGGTCTCTCCACAAGCAGGAAGTGGACTATAGAGCAGGGCATTCTGGATATATACAACCAAAACAACCCTGCTCAGTGCCTGAATAAACAGCATGAGTGCTATGAAATGTAATCCACCCCTACTCTGTGCGTGCTCCACTGTGTTTGAACTGTTTCCTTTCTCATGGATCCTAATCCTCGGACTCAGGACTGTTAAAAGGTACATTTCTCCTTTTTGGCTCGACTGACCCAACTACATTCAGTGAAATCCAGTAAAATACTACCAGTATTTCACTGGCTTGTCCAACATTACTTTAGCAAAGAAACTTCAATATGCTTTTTCTTCAGCAGTGGAGTCTTACACAGTGAGTTTCAGAAGTGGCCGGGTGCATTATATTGTTTTTAAGAGAAACGCTGTACCTGCTATTCCCAGATTATCCTGAAGCTTTCTGTGAATTAGATTATGGTGTTGACTCCTCAGTCAGAGAACGTTCAAGGGGCAACTGGCTGTGAGTGGTTCATGGTGAAATTGTTCTTTTCACTTCCAGATTATGGCTCCAACGACACTAACTCAGAAATTCAGCAGTTAAAAAAATGCAGCTGAAACAGATGGATTTTATTAAGACCATTTAGAGCTCTATCTGCTTCTACACATCTGATTGATTTTATTAACATCCCAGCCGTCCTCTATGTGTGTTCAGCCAATCTTCGTGAAAGACTTCAAGTTGGGTCCATCTGCATTTATTACCTCTGAAAGCTTTTTTGCTCTTATTTCATTAAGACAGTTCTTCCCTGGCGTCTGCAACGTCTCACCATTGATTCAGTGCTACCAAAGGTACGTGAAGCCGCTCTGTTCCCTTCTTTGAAAGACAGATCGACTGCCTTTAACTTAAAAGCGGTATCATATTTATGTCTTCATTTCTTTTCCAGAATGAGACTGTGTGCATTAAAACTTGTTTTTTGCAAACTGCATTGCTCTCGTAATGTCTGTCCCTCTCTCTCTCTCTCTCTCTCTCTCTCTCTTTGCCAGTCTCTTAAAGGCACAGTATCCTTCGGTGAAGGACATAACCTGTACAACATATAGACTGAGGAGGTCATCTAGTGCCTGTTAGCTGTAAAAATCCATAAATGAACCGCAATGGATTAAAAGCCGCATGGTTCGAATCATTGGAAAAGAGGAGAGGCTAATAGTCCGGAAAATATATTATATATATATATATATATATATATATAGAGCTCTTTTCCAAAACGCGATAAACGGCATTAAAAAAACAAAAAAAATGTCATGTCATTTTGCTGTGTACTGAACCTATTCACTGCTCCATCAACATTTCTTACCAAATCGCTATATTTCCTTGTCAAAATGTAGGTACAAGATGCAGTTTTTTTTACAAAATGCCATAAGCGCCGAACCTATTTTTTGCCTAGATGTCATTTATCTTCTCAACTAATCGGAATTCAGTGAACGCTCTACGCTATGTTTCCATATAGTGTTAAAGCGGGCAACCAGTGGGCTGACCTCAAACCTGAGTTCCTTCCGAAGCAGACCTCTGTTAATGAAGAGATGTGCTGGCACTACTAGGAGTAATAGGTGTGTCTGATCCACCCGATTTTCTCGGGAGAGTCCAGAATTTCAGTTCCCCTACCGAAAATCTCCCAGAGCCAACATTTTCCCGCATTTCTCCTGATATCTGACGGCGTCATATCATGTACACTCCCCGCTTCTTATGTGAGAGGGATGGAGAATAAAATCTGTTACATTTTTATTTTGCCAAGGAAGGTGCTATGATCATTTCAGTCATGAAAATCCATCACCTGTAGGTGAAATTAACAGTTTTGAATCCAAAATAGGTTACCTACGTGATTTGTTTCTCTGATGAGGGAAACAATCAGCTGTAATTAGTGACGCAAAAGTGAGTTGCAAGTCTTCAGACAATGCAGGCTTGGGTGATGAAGAGTGATCCATCCTAGTTGATCTCACTCTGGAAATTGATGGATTTATAGTATTTTGAAAAAAATCGATGGATTTTTAGTATTTTACGGAAAAATTAAATTACCTTTGAATTCATCATCAACAATATTGCTTTTTGATTTAATTATTGTTCAACATGATCAATCTGAGGCGATTTTTGTTTTAACCAGGATAAATTTAATATTCACAAAATATTAGGGTCTAGGTAAAAAATGTAATTTTCCTATTGAAATGGATTTACAGCATTTTAGAAAACAGCTCTTTATAAATACATATATATATATATATATATGTATACATACACATCCATTAACGCTCTGTGAAACACAGATGGAAACAGAACATTTTACTATGAATTAATTTTCTTTTGCAGCTTGATAAAATTTGATACAGAACCTGAAGTAAATAAAAAACAATGTATTTGGACTGACATTAGTGTATCCAGCTTTATTTGAGGAATGAAGAAAAAAGATAATCAGGTCTGAAAATAAAAAAGAAAGAAATCTGTAGTTTACAGTTTCCCCCATAAAGCATTCACTCTGTTTTACAACTCATCTATTCCTTCATGTAATATTTTTATTTTTAAATATTGTTAAAAACTAAGCTGAAGTTGCATTATAGCTACTTTTGTCTGAAAGGTGAGCTGTAGTGACAAAGTCTGTGACAGGATAATCACTAGATCAGAAAGGCCAAAAAAACGGCACCTGGAAATAAGTCAAATGAAAAAGCTAAAGTATGGAGACAAGAACACATCGATGATTTCAGCTGTTTGATCTGAAGAAAGCAACCCAGCTGTTCTCTCTTGAATGTCAACATTTATCTTTGCTTGGATTAAAATGCTATCCATAACTGCTGAATATTTAAATTCACTATCCAAACTCAATGGTTTGGGTTTAATATAAAGTTGATTTGAGCCATCTTTGACAGTGCCCTCATATAGCTTTTTGTTCTCATTTGACATCAAGAAACTGAATTTAATTTGTATTTAGGATGAGGTTGTGTTAAAAAAAGCTACATTATCAGCATAAAAGGCACATAGAGAAATTGTACTATTTAGAAGCAAAAAGCGCAGAGGGAAATAGAGCAAACAGTTGATACTGATTTATACAATGTATGATCAAAGTCAGTAGATGATGCACACCTGTTTCCTAATGCAACTGTTTAAATAGGTGTTCTCTCCAACTTGATGTTAAGACATCAGTAACAGTTAAACACATTAAGTCACAATGGTTTTCTACTCTAAGTCTATATTAAAGAGGGTAATATAATAAAGTCTTATTTTCTGATCTAACACCTGAAATTTTATTTTATTTAGAGGAAGTCCCCTTTGGAAAAGAAAAGAAATCTGGAGAAGTTTGCATAAATATTTATTGCTGACGCTTCCTTACACCTCTACTAACAAGCCCATACCATCGGATTTTTTAGGAGTGTGGGAAGAATAATATCTAAACAGAATTTGTTGCTTTTAAAATGATTGTACTAAAAACTTCCCACTGATGCCTGTGTACAAATGAACTGTGGTTCCTTCTACAGTTATGTCTCTGTAAGGTGCAAGAAATCTACCCCAATACTCTATCCAAAGATGAGCTTTGGAAGTTCAGATAAAGGGTGTAAAAACCACATGAAAATATGGTTGTTTAGAAAAGATTACATATTAATACTACCACAGTCTAGATACTGTAGAACTTTGCGCAAATATTAATCTGTATGAAATTGAGCTTACACTGGGAACGAACTCTGTGAAAAAATCTTGGACACAGGAAAAGGTAGAGATCCAAATGTTTTTAAGTATCATAATAACTGAGACTGGACTTCTTATGAAAGAAAATCCTCCGCTCTACATAATGCACATTTAATTGTAAATGCAAAAAATCATGATGACATTTTTCGAGCTTGGAAAGGTAAAAAAAGAAGCTGAACGGTCATTTATCTTGTTTTGGCAGCAGCAGTCTCCTTCAGATTATTTCTTTCCCTGCTATCCTTCTCATTCACACAACGCCTCTGTAGATCCTCTTTTACTACTACCAGCAACCTTCTCTGTAGTCTTAATCATTCCTCCCTCCCTGGGAGCGCCAGATTTACTTTTCTACTTATTTTTGGTGTTAATCAAAAGCAGGCCTTTTTATTTCATAACTATAGGGGTATTTAAATTTTATTTGCATTTGCAAAATAAGATTAAGTCCATATCTTTAAATTTATGAATAGAAACAGAAATCTGCTTTGTCCACATAAGCATAAGCGGGGAGAAAAACGCACACACACACACACACACACACACACGTACAACACACTTTGTTGTTTCTAAAGCTGCTATAATAGTGCTAAAAGTATCTGTAGAATATTTTAATACTGTATTAATAGAATTAAACTACTTACGTTTTGGCCTGCACTAATCTAATCCCTGCCAAGCAGAAAGCGATCACTTGGAGGTCTCAGCAGATGAAGGCAGCAGGTCGGTCAAGGCTGTTCTTGCTTTAAAGATTGAGTTTGGAGCAAAGTTCACAGTTTTCCTTTTGAGTTTATTTGTCCTCATATACAACAGCACGTCATTTGATTTGATCTGTTGTATTCAAGGAGAGTAATGTAAACCAACATAATCATCATAAATCGATCAGCTTGGGAGAAACAGTTCCCTAAGGGGTTCTTCAGTCAGTTTCAGAGCTTATAATAAAGCTCACAATCACAGGTAATAAGCCAACCAACAAATGACTGATTTTTCTGTGTCATATTTAACATCATGTTAATTTACCCGTCTAAATAATACATTAGCAGTAAAACATGGATGTAAATGTATATGTGACTCATTATTTTACACATTTGTTCAGCCGGTCACTAACATTTTATTAAATAGTAAACTATACCTGCTTCCTGCTGGGTTCAATACAAGATGAATGCCAATGAAATCTCTATTTGATGTCAAGTAGGACGACTAAATCTATTAATAGTGAATAATAGTTGGTTAATAGGGGGAATTATATTTTTTTTACACAGAATCAGATTCATATTATCAACAACGTGTTTCCTATTCTGGCTGAAAATGAAGCAGAATGTTTTTGTTCCATCTGTTTTTAAAAATGTTGGAACCTAGTAATTCCAGCAAGAGTCCCCACTGTTACCGGCTTCATTCTGCTTAGTCTGCTAAAAAAGGTTGTTCAACATGATCAGACTAAATCTGATGTTTCAAAACCTACAGTTTTGGTCAGGGTTACATTAGAACACCGCTAATTTTTAAGAACTAACTAATTACTCAGACTTAGGACTCAGAAAACATTCCATAAAAACAGATCAACTAGCCTCTCTGATTCATAGCAGTCTTTAAAAAATGCTGCTTCCGCTAACATACCAAGGAAATGACAGAATTATTATCTCTGCAATATATACAATTGAAACCAGATATTTACATTCACTTCAGAGAAAATATTTACTGTCAAGGATAAAATCAAAGTATTTTTTTTTTCATTTCAGATCAATAATTAACATCGTTTTTTGTATTTTTGAAATGTCAGAATAAAGAGAGAATTTTAATGTATCAATGAAAATTTTATTTATATACGCACTTTTCAACAACTTTAGGTTAGTCAAAGCACTAAACAGCGATAAAAGCAAGAAATAAATACAAAATATATAAAAAGTGATACTTAAACCCTGGTTCAACTCAAATGCAAATATCCAGCTAGTGTTAGCTCATGTACTTGTTTTCATAGACAAATGGTCTGAGATTGCTAAACTAACGTTAGCCAGGCAGTTGAAAATACTCTGCTACGTTCTCCACCTTCTCCATTCATCACTGCAGCCGAGAGAAATGCAACAACCAGCAGTCCTACAGAGAGGTTTCTGATTTTATACCTGCATACCTATATATACCTGCAGCTAATCTGGACTTGATTTTTTTAAGTTGTGTCTTATTTTTTGTTCAATATTCTTCACCAGATTTATCCATCAGTGTGAACACATGCTGCCATTTTTAAGTTCCTGCAGCATCAGACATTCAGGATGTTTGGAAATCGGTTTTCATGAGATTTAAAAAAATAAAGCTCTCCTGTGAAAATAACATTTGTAATATTCCCCAAGTCCATAGTTAACAGCCGTGTGAAAAATTCACAAGGAAGTAAAAAGTTGTAATAGTTGTAAAAGTTATACATATTTACAATGTAGCAGGACTGTTAAAGGACAATTCCATGTTTTTTCAACAGTCCTGCTGCAGCGTAAAAGTGTATTACATCCGAATCGACAGAATAAAGAAGTACTTTTGAGGTGTTCTTAAATCTAAAGGGAATATAAACATGTTAAAATTACTGCATTTTGTCCAGATTAAACCTAATTACAAGCTGAATTTGTCCTGCCCCGAGCATTCTACGGTTGTCCACTGACTGAGGAAGTGAATATAAATACTGCTTAATGGCTCAGACTGGCTCTAAACTTCTCAAGGTTAGTGAAAAAACATAAAATTAGCTAAAAATAAGGTTTAGGTTGAAAAAACACACACAAAAAAACGAATTCCCCTTTAATGGGTCTATCCAAGGTAACTGTTGGCACCCCCCGAAAGACAAAGCCTCTCACTTTGACATAAACAGAAATGAACTAAAAATCACAACGTCCAAGCATCGTACAGCTCAGGAAGTCCAGAGAGGAGTGTTTTATGGTGCTATATGTGTGAATCAACACGTGGACAACCGCTAAAGACATTCAGAAGATGCTGGCTGAAACGAGTAACACAGTCTCTATTTACAGTAAAACCAGTCCTGAACCACCATGAACTGAAACATTACTCTGAGAAGAGGAAGCCGTTACTTCAAAACCACCATAAAAAAGCCAGACTACGATTTGTAGCTGTTTATGGGGACAAACATCTTAATTTCTGGAGAGATATCCAGTGGTCAGACTAAACAAACACTGAACTGTTCGGCCATCATGATAAACGCACTGCAAAAACTCTTCATCTAACCAAGTTTCTTACTACGCAAGAGCAGAAGATGTTGGATTATTAATCTTATTTTTAAAAATTCTTACCAAGTGCAATTTGTATTGTTTCATTTGCAGGTTATTTTACTTAATTTAAGAAGCTTTATACTAACCTAACCCCTTAGAATACTTGATTTTAGTTGAAAGCTTCTTAAATTAAGTAAAATAATCTGCCAATGAAACAATACAAATTGCAGTTGGTAAGAATTTTTTAAAATAAGATTAATAATCTAACATCTTCTGGGCATAGGGCGTCGCATGGCGTAGTGGTTAGAGTGGGTGCCTTAGTGCGAGTGAGACATCAGTCCCCGAATCGAGTCCCGTCCCAGGCGACCTTTGCTGCATGTCTTCCCCACCTCTCTCCCCCTTCAAAAAACTCCGTCAAGATTCCAAAAAACATCTGGTAAATCCTGCCAGATGGGAAGTGTTATGTATCTGTCTGAATTTCATTAAATTAATATAAGATAGATAACAATTAGCAGTCTTTATTCTGACATTTCACAAATACAAAAATATTTGAATATTTATTAATTAAACAGCAAAAAAGTTTACTCTGATTTGATGTTTGATGGTGAAGAAATATATATCTGGTTAGAACTGTAGACATAAAAAGACAAAATCGCACTTTGGAGACGTTGGATTATTTTTTTTTTGACACATTTGATGCTGAATAACAGCAAATAATCTTAATAATCTGTAAAACTGGAAGACAAATTAAAAAAAGTTTGCTTGAGCATGGAAAACCTACCAGCATATTTCCCTGGGACAACTTATCATACTGACCTACAGAAGCTTTTTTTGCACAATGTGCCTCACATATTGGACTAACTGAGGTGCTGTAAAACAGCATAATTCATAACGTACAACAAAAATGTTGCAGATAAAGAATCTGTATAAGTATGAATTGTGTGTGAAGGTTAGAAGTTGAGTGTGGCTTTCCTCTTGAAATTGTGCAAAAATATAGAAATCAGACAACAGAAGACAGACATAAGGAAGCATTTGTGGTTTTCCCTTTTTAACCAAAGCTCCTGCCCCAGCACAGATTATTTTAAGCAATTTAACACAACAGAGTCCCTCACTAAATAAGATGAAAACATGGTAACCAGAGACAGCTAAAACAAACTGTCCATTTGATCCCATATCCTAAACTGTATAGTCCAACATTTAGGGGTATTATGTTGAACCCTATCGCCTTCCTTACACCAAAAGTGTCTGAGCCTAGAATTTTCTTATACTTTGCAAATATATTCTAGTTACTATTCATAGTTGTAATGTGAAAGCTGTATTTTCAGGACTGCTGCTTCTGGGTATTGTGGAAGCTAAACTCTCATCCAGCCTTAGTGGCTTAGGAAGTCAATGCTAGCTTTGACGGTACGTCCTGTGGACACATCTATGGCCATGGCTCGGATCTCTGTGTCACCAAACTGCATGAGGGTCTGGATCTCACGGCGTGGTGCAGAGCTTTCTGTTCCACTTACATCCAAGCGAAGTGTCCCACACTTCCTGACCCCGGGCTCGCTGATGAACCCTACGCTCTCCTTTTCAGAGCAGTAGACATGGATAACTATAATCTGCTGGGAAGGCTTTGCTGGCGTATAGCTGCGCTTTACCAACTCACCCAGCGCCACCGATTGGTCAGCAGCGATGAAGGTATCAAAGACATCAGTGCACCATCGTGTCCCATCTTTTACCAGCAGTTTCTCTGGTGGGTGCTTTCTCTCCACAAAGCGATTGAGGACACCAACCCCATAAGTTAGGGGCGAACGGCGAACTTTAATGACACTGGGGTCAAGGCCAAACAGCACAGCACCTTTCAGGATGGTGAGGCCAACGTCGTGGGGGATGATGATCCTTGAGCGGCCCTGAAGCATGTTCTGGACCGCTTGTTGGAGCAGGGCGGACTCGGCAAACCCTCCAACCAGGAACAGAAACTTAATGTTGCTAACCTCTGGCTTCTCAAAGAGTTCAGCTGGAGAAGACAAAACAAGATAAAAAAAACTAAGTAAATTCACTCCTTTGAAGGGATCTGAGTATACTGATTCAGCAGGGGAAATCCCAGAGCAAAAGCAATTTTAATCACTTTAATTATAATGTTTTGATGTGGTATGACTTTTATGTTATTTGTGTGTATTAATTAATATTAATTTTGTTTATACTAAATGGGAACTGAACAGATTCATGTCACATTTCTTAGTGAATGCTACATGCATTCATGCATGCAATCTTGGCCACATGAGGAGGTAAATAGCAAGATAGAGTGATTTTTAATGTGCTACTTCTGGTTTCCTATAAGTAGACTCTTTCCCTCCTGCTGTTATGCACTAATTGTTATTCCATGTCATTTGGAGTCTTGCCTGTTTGTTTACAAGTTCAGCTTGTAATTGGAGGGTTGCCAGTTCAAGTCTCAGCACCGACTGTCTCGGTTGTTGTGTTCTCGGACAAAACACCCGTTGCGTACTGGTGGTGGTCAGAGGGCCCGGTGGCGTCACCTCTGTCAGCACCCCAGTGCAGCTATGGCTACAACATAGCTTGCCATCACCTGTGCGTGAATGACTGAATGTAGCTTAAAATGATTTGGGGTCCGTTGGGACTAAAAAGAAGCGTTATACAAGTACAGGCCATTTTCCCATTTACCTATATTTGCAATCTGTTGAACGTAAATTAATGTTTTCGTGACATGATGTCCTGCCTTGTGTACAGTTCCGACAGTAAAGTTTAGAGATGAAGAGTTCCAAGTATAAGCTGAACTGAGCTGACTAAGCAGAGGTTTTTCAGTCCCTCCAGGATTTTGCGGCACTTTTTTGTGATTGTTGTGACCTAAAATGCCAGATGTTGCAGTAGCTTCTGTGAAAAGTTGCAATGCTTTTATTTGTTTTATTTGATACTTTAAAAGGCAAGCTCTTTTTTAGAATATATCATGTATCATGTATGGAGGACCAACTCTGCCATAAATGACAATAAATAAATAAATGTGGATATAAATAAATAAATAAGGAAATACATTTGTAAATAAATAAATAAATATAAAAAACCCATCAATTTGGGAATGAATAAATAAAATATAAAATACATTTTTAAATATAGAAATACATAGAAAAAAATGTAATATAGAAAGAAACAAATAAATCAGTTTGAAAATACATTTGTAAATACATAAAGAACTAAATAAATAAATATGGTAATGAATACATAAATGGTTCAATGCAATATTTAAAAAAAAAAATCAAGAACTAACTAAATAAATATATGTGTGAATACATGAAAGAAATAGTAACATATTTCCACATTTATTTTTTTATTTGTTTAACATTTTATTTTATTTTAATGTGTATTTTTTATTTACACATTTAATTATTTATTTATTCACATATTTATTTACACATTATTTATATATTTATTTATTCATTACTGTTTATTTACACATTCATTTAGTTATTTACTTACAGATTTACTTAACTATATATGTCCACATTTATTTATTTTCAATTTTATGTGTCAATTTTTATTTATTTAAATGTTTATTTACACATTTATTCACTCATTTCCCCTTTTTTATATTTTCTACTGAATTATTTAATTTCATATTTATTTATTGGTATCTACATTTATTCATAATCTGTCTTTTTAATGATTTGCCAGTGACACTGGAGACTCCGCAGAGTCTTGCAGCTCTGGTTCTTGGCGATCGGCCGACCCTTATTGTGATCTGCTGGTCAGCGATCGTACATAAAATCTACCTCAAATGTCAGGGCAGGAATAAATCTGTGTTAATGGTTACCCATGTTCTGTAGCGTGATTGCTGTCCCAATATAATAAGCAGTGTAGTCGTTTTCCTGTCAGCGTTGTTTCTTTCCCTTTTAATCTGGAATGTTATGATCTCTGAACAAATAAGTGAGTTACTGGAAGAAATCAAGCCGTTCGTTTAGGGTGCTTTGAACCTGCATCCATTTTTTAGTCCCCAGGGGTATTTTCCCCCAGGGTTGCATTTCTGTTTATTGTAATTTTATAAACTCTGTACAGCCATTTGTTCAATGATATTGTAATTAAATGTGTCATATAGTTACATTGAACGTGAACTCCAAACTTTCATCAGCCTTTAAATCATGAAACAGTGACGCCGTCCAAACAGTTCATGGTGCAGTGGTTAGAGCAGGCGCCACAGAGAGACAACAAAACCAAAGGGGTCAAAGAAAGCCTGTCCCTTCTACGTCCCAGAGAAAACTAGTATTCATGGCCCCGCCCAACGCAAGGCTGTACTTATTTTGCAGCCAGGAGAGAGCAGAGTGAGTCTCTGCTAGTAGAACTTAAGGGTTAGCAACTCCCCAACGTGGCAGTTGAGCTTGTGTTAATAACACATCAGTGTTGCATTTTAACTAAAGAAGTCCTGAGGGAGAAATGGTTGGAATTTGTCTTTGGAATAGCACCACAAAGTTAGTTGAGTTAGTCATTTGTTCGAAAGCAGATTTATTGAAAAACAAATGAATGAGACCTTTTAATAACGTATTCTGACAAAAGACTGTATTTTCCATATAGTTTCCACATTAAATCTGTCCAACATTAACAGTCAATGATACCAGAGGTCACCACGGATATAGAATTGCAACAGAAAACTGGTAATAGCCTGAGTTGATTTGACCACTTGTTTTGGATAGTATGGATTGTTATCCTGTTAAAATCAACTTTCAGTTTCTGGCTTCCAGATTTGATTCAAAAATCTCCCATTTTTTTCAAAGAGTTCATGATGCCATTCAGTCTAACAAGGTTTCCAGGCCCTATGAAAGAGACACACAGCAGACCCTCTCCCCTACTTAGCAGCGGGCCTGGTTTCTTTTCGAGATACTCACTATTTGCTTCACACCAGTCCTTCCTGGAGTATTTGCTGCCTAAAAGGTCAGTCTCAGTTTATTTAGAGCGAATTATTTAGCAAAGGGGATGTTTAAATTTGCGATGGTACGGCAGAAAAGGCTTCCGTCCAGCGTTTGAATCTAGTTGACATGAAGATTAGATCTAACTGCTGTGCTGGCAATTCAGTGACCATGAAGGGAAACACACATGGGGAGTGTGAGTGATGTCTCTTATTGCACACACTAGAAGCCCTGTGCTGAAGTGTGCTGAGATAGAACATATTACTGGACTTCAGCCTCAAACTGTGTTGATGTTGCTGAGTAGAACAGGTTTGAAGCATCAGCCACTGACCTTACACTGCAGGTGTTGGTAGAAAAAATACAGTGGGTGCCGAATGTATTTAGACCCCGTTAAAAATTTCACTCTGTTTCATTGCAGTTCTTTTTTACATTAATGTACAATCAGCACCCCATCTTGAAAAGAAAAAAAAAAACAGAAATTTGTTAAATGCAAATTTATTAAAAAAGAAAGACTTGAATATCACCTGGTCATAAGTATTCAGACCCTGAGTATTGAGTAGAATCCTCCTTTGAGCTGGTACAGCCATGAGTCTTCTTAGGAATGATACAACAAGTTTTACCACCTGGATTTACTTTGTTAGTTCACCCACACATAAAATTATGACAAGTGGCCCAAAGCAAAAGGCACAAGGGGTCATGTGTGAATCAGGTCTCCCAAAGAAGCTATCCGAAGCTTATAATAGGGAGCCTGTGGACATATTGACATAATACATTAAAAACAAGACGGAAACAAAAACAAAAAGAAACAGATTTTAACAGAAGTTACACAGACAATGAATCATACAGAAATGCACAATTACAAAATAAGACACACAAAAGAAACAGGGCAATGCTTTTGGATCTACTGTAGTCTAAGTAGGCTATTAAAAAGGTTATAGATATAGGCGTAAAAGTTCGATGGATGCGGATTTCAACACCTTCAACTTGTCATCTAGCTCCAAATCTTTGGGCCTCTACTTGTAATGCTCAGACTTGTACTTTTGAGTCTTCTGGTTTTACCAATGATCAGGTGTTTTTTCCTGGTGGCATGAGCATGAAGCGGACTACTAATTGGACTGAGCTCAGATTGTCTGCTGTTTGTCACATTAACTACTTGGTGCATAATGCACACATTGTAGTATTTATTCAGCTCAGTAAGCCGGAGGAGTCCAAAGCGGTAAAAAAGGGGTCTTGTGGGAGTATTGTAGCTAAACCACGACATGGCTCGTATTATCTTCTTTTGCAGACTTATTAATTTGTTAATTGACTCGGATAGGTATTACACCAAATGGCATTACAATAACTGATGTGAGGTTCAAACAAAGTTTAGTACAGGGTAAGAAGAGCAGGAAATGGAAGCTAGTGCCGTATTCTGAAGAACAGCCCAACATATTTTTTAAGCTTCTGTATTAGGTGATCAATGTGGCATTTAAAGTTTAGACATTTATCAATGTGAACCCCCAAGAACTTTGTGGAAGTGGCTGGTAGGAGTTCCTCATCTTTTACCTTTAGGCAAAACTGTTTTGTGGCTGATGCATTTATACTTGATTGAAACACTATAAAGTTTGTTTTTTTAATGTTGAGAGATAATTTATTGCACTTAACCCAAACAACAATTTTTTGTAGTTCTTCATTTAAAAGGTGTTGTAAATCACTTGAATTTTTTTGTGACAACAATAAATTGGTATCCTCTGCAAACACCACCTTTTGAAATACTTGAGAGGAATTCACAAAGTCATTTATATATATGTTAAATAGTAATGGACCCAAGATTGAGCCTTGGGGAACCCCACATTTAATTTTTAGATATATATGGTTATTAATCATCACATATCGTTTCCAACCATGTGAGTAACTTTTGAACCAGTCAAGTGCTACTCCTCTGACTCCATAGTGATGTAGTTTCTATATTAAAATTAATAGTATCAAAGCCTTGGATAGGTCAAGGAAAACACCTACTCCGCAGTCACCCATCGTTGATTTTTCTATAAGGTCTAAAACAGCCATAAAAGTAGAGTTCTCTTTCCTTAAGCCATACTGTGATCTTACAAGAATATGGAACTTATCCAAATAATGACTTAACCTAGTGTGTACCACTCTCTCTAATAACTTAGACAGAGATGGTAGAACAGAAATTGCCCATATTGTTTTTGTCGCCTGATTTATAAATTGGAGTAATTCTGGCTATTTTTGTCATACTTGGCACTACACCATGCAGAAGAGATAAGTTAATGAAATGTGTAAGTGGCTGTGCTATTGTGTCTGAAATAGCTGTCAGAATTTTACTGCATATTCCATCAACTCCAGCTGTATGAGATCTCTTCAAATTTGTCATAATTTTATGAATTTCAGTTTTGTCAGTAGGCTTCATGAAAAAAGATATGTCATTTCCAGAGATATATTGTCTATAAGAGGATCCGTTGGGAGGTCTGTTTTTTTTTTTTTGCAAGATCTTAACCTATAGTGGCAAAATAATCATTAAAACTATCAGCTAGTAAAGGTGAATTGTCGTCCCGACATTCAGGTAACACAAATGACTTTTGGCCCCTACTTAGAACTTTATTCAACACAGCCCAGGTCCTTTTGGAGTCACCGTGGGCTGCATTTATATGCTTGGTATAGTACATTTGTTTACTCTTCCTTATAATATGAGTCAGTATGTTGCTAAATTTAAAGAATTTGCTTTTGTTTTCATCATTGGGATTTGTCCTGTAAAGCTTATAAAGTTTATTTTTACGTTTGACAGAGTTGAGAATCCCGTTAGTGAGCCATGGGTGACGATCATCATTTCTGCATATGACGGTCTTCACTGGGATGGTATTATGGATGGATTCCATTAATTCATGAATTTCAAATGTCATAGGCAGTCTCTGGATCACAGGTTTCATACAAACTAGTCCAAGCCTTACTCCTTAAGTTATCAAGGAGCTGTTGTAATATTCTCTCATTCAGGACACTTATCTTTATCTTACAGCATTTAGGTGGAGGCTTAGATGCCAGATTTAAAGATAGCACAATTGGGTAGTGATCAGATATATCAGTCACAACCAAACCTGATTCCAACCTTGAATTTTTAATATTTTTAATAATAGTATCAATGATAGATTTAGATGAGTGAGTTACTTTAGTATATGTATTAATGGTCGGTATGAAGGAGGAGGAGTGAAGAGTGTTCATGAAATCATTTTTAAGAGAACCATCCCTTGAGATGCCAATGTTAAAATCCCCGAGGATAATACAGTTATGATTATTACTGTTGATATCAAAAAGAGTTTCCTCAAATTTACTAGTGAAAGTAGTGGGATTTACTTCAGAGGGGCGATACACTATGCCAACAACGATGTTAGTAGTTGTATTTATGCTTATGTCAACAAACAATGAGTCGGTTTGTTCATCATCCAAAGCCAAATTGTCATAGACATTTGCCTTGAATCTAGATTTAACATAAAGACTGGGTAACTTCATATCCAGCACCCGGTCCCTCAGCATCGGCGCCCCCCAGAGATGTGTTCTCTCCCCACTGCTTTTCTCCCTTTACACCACTGATTGCACGTCAAGAGACCCTTCTGTGAAACTCCTGAAGTTTGCAGATGACACCACTGTCATTGGACTCATCCGTGACGGCGACGAGTCTGCATACAGAAGGGAGGTGGAACAGCTGGTCCTCTGGTGCAGTCAGAACCACCTGGAGCTAAACCCGCTCAAAACTGTGGAGATGACAGTGGACTTCAGGAAGAGACCCCCATCAACATCTCCTCTCATAATCACCAACAGGCCAGTCCCCACAGTAGAGTCTTTCAGGTTCCTAGGATCCACCATCACACGGGACCTGAAGTGGACCTCCCACATTGACTCTATAAGGAAGAAGGCCCAGCAAAGGCTGTACTTTCTGCGTCAGCTCAGAAAGTTCAACCTGCCTCAGGAACTGCTGACCATATTCTACACAGCAATAGTCCAGTCTGTCCTGACCTCATCCATCTCTGTCTGGTTCGGATCCGCCACCAGGCAAGACAGGGACAGACTGCAGAGAACAGTCAGGTCCTCAGAGAGGATCATAGGTACTGATCTTCCCTCCATGAGGACCTATTCTGGGCCAGGGTCAGGAAGCGGGCCAGAAAAATCACCACTGACCCCTCACACCCTGGCTACAATCTGTTTAGGCTCCTCCCCTCAGGCCGGCGTTACAGAGCGCTGTACGCCAAAACCACCCGACACAAGAACAGTTTCTTCCCCCAGGCTGTCGCTCTGATGAACTCTGAATAGTCACAGAGTGTGAGTCCACTCACATGAACAATAAACTAAAACACTGCACTGCTGTATATACTTACTGTACAATAACCCTGGTTTTGGTGTATATATTATCCTTCATTTTTATTTTTTATTTATTTTTGTTTCCGTTTTAATTTCACTTATTTAAGTTCTGTACTGGAGAGAAAAGTTGCCGGAGTCAAATTCCTTGTATGTGTCAAACTTGGCCATTAAAGCTGATTCTGATTCAGATTCTGATTCTGAAGACACACACCTCCATCCATTTTTCCTAATTAAGGGACTGCCAATGCAATGCATGCATGGCCAATGCATATCTTGGAGGTTTTCTTCCAAGATATATCTGTACTTGGTCATATTCCTCTTTCCTTCAAATGCAACCAGTTTCCCTGGCTCTGTAGCTGAAAAAATACCCCCACAGCATGATGCTCCCACCACCATGTTTCACTGTAGGGATTGTATTGGGCAGGTGATGAGCAGTGCCTGGTTTTCTCCACACTTACTGCTTAGAATTAACACCAAAAAGTTCCATCTTGGTCTCATCAGAGCAGAGAATCTTATTCCTCATAGTCTGGGAGTCCTTCATGTGTTTGTTGGCTTCCATATGTCTTGCACTGAGGAGAAGCTTCCATCGGTCACTCTGCCATAAAGCCCTGGCTGGTGGAGGGCTGCACTGATAGTTGACTTGGTGGAACTTTCTCCCATCTATCTACTGCATCACTGGAGCTCACCCAAAGTGATCTTTGGGTTCTTCTTTACCTCTCCCACTAAGGCTCTCCAATGGTTGTTCGGTTTGGCTGGATGTCTAGAAAGAGTTCTTTTCATCCCAAACTTCTTCCATCTGAGGATCATGGAAGCCTCTGTGCTCTTAGGAACCTTCACTCCTAAAGAAATTCTTTTGTAAACTTGGTCAGATCTGTGCCTTGCCACAATTCTGTTTCTGAGATCTTTGGGCAGTTCCTTCCACCTCATGATTCTCATTTGCTCTGACATGCACTGTGAGCTGTAAGGTCTGATATAGTGAGGCGTGCCTTTCCTAATCAAGTCCAATCAGTTTCATTAAACACAGCTGGACTCCAATGAAGGTCAGAACCATCTCAGGGAGGATCACAAGAAATGGACAGAATGTGAGTTAAATATGAGTGTCACTGCAAACAGTCGGGATATTTCAAATCAAATCAAACTTTATTTATAAAGCGCTTTTCAAACAGATTTTCTCAAAGTGCTTTACAGATTTAAAATGACCCCCCAACACCCCCTTCAAAAACCAAAACTAAAATCATTGTTGCAACTACACCCCCCTCCCAACCCATCAGCCACACAAACACACACACACACACGCACGCACACACACACACACACACACACTAAAAAGCTACAAAAACAGCGGGCTGAGAACAGATGACCCAGGAAACGGCATCATCATGGAATCCATCTTTACTTATGTGATAGTTTAGTTTTTTCTTTTTTAATAAATGTGCCAAAATTTCTACATTTCTGTTTTTTTCTGTCAAGATTGGGTGCTGAGTTTATATTACAATTTTATTTGTTCAATAAAATTATGTTTTTTGATTTTAGCAAATGGCTGCAACGAAACAGAGTGAAAAATGTAAAGGGTATGAATACCTTAAATACTTACCATAGGGACATATTTTTTGACAAGTATCTGAAGTCAAGATGCCATTTTTGCTTGAGAGTTTATTTTCCTTCCAATCATCCTGCTAACTGTATGTGTTGACAAGATGAATAACAGTCCTCATCAGCCTGGTGGCCAATGAAAAGCTAAAATCAAATTCTGTGTCACACCATGTTTATACCCCAGGGAAACAGAAAGTCATAGATTACTAATCAATGTTTCTGTTCCTAGAAAATTTTATCAACTTAAAAATTAAGGTTTAAATTAAAACATGCTGAAGTTGGATTTATCTTGAAGGGGTAGTTAGAAGTACCAATAATTAAGGCACCTTTGATTTTAAATAATTTATTTTACGTATTATTTTCCCTACTGAAAATGTGCTCTAGAAGTAGAATTTGTATTACAATTTCAGTGTGAGATTCTGTGGCTTTGAGAAAATATTTTTACTTATTTTAATTTACTTTAAGACTTCACAGGTTTTACCTTGGTGGCCAAAAGATATAAAATGTTTCTCATGACAGGCCCACTTCTGTATATCATTTCTATCCATTTATTTGTCTTTGTGTAGTTGTCTTTGTATACTTCTTCATTCTCCTAGTTGTTTAAGCTCTGTAAAACAACACATTCATCCACATACAGTGAATCTGTACATGTTTTAGTGAAAAAATGGAAGAGAAATGTTGGACTGTGGGAGGAAGCCGGAGTACCCGGAGGGAACCCACGCATGCATGGGGAGCACATGCAAACTGCATGCAGAAAGAACTAATATATACAGTACACATAATATTCATAAAACATAAACATAATTGTAAACACAACAAAAAACGTCCTTTAGGCAAGGTAGCAAAGCTATAGCTAAATCATTTTTCTACTGGTTGAAGAATGTACAAATGATCTGTCCATTTAATTAGTGAGAAACACATTGGTTGAAAGGTTCACATTTTACTCCCCAAAATTCTACTGTTCAGCAATATAGAAAATCATAAGAAATAAGGTATATTCTAAACATTGGGTGGAACTTATTTAGTTCCATATACAACCAGCCTTTTTAACAAATACTGTAATGAGAATAATTGAATTTCAAGATTTGCTTAACAATAAAGTTGCTGAGCAGAAACACGTATTTGATCTTTGACCTAATAAATGGAGCTTACTGAGATGTTGGATGATGTGGTCTATGGTTGGTTTGAAGAGGTTATTCATTGCATCTGGACTCATCCTCAGCATCCCCTGAGATGACCATTTAACAAAGTCCACACTAAGGAGGAGAAAAAAAATGATTAATAATGCAAAGACAGCAGTATAGTTGAATCAAAGAAACCTGAGGAATAACCTCTTCTCTCTCTATATTTCCACCATATCAATAATTGGTAATAATGTCCTTGCTGTTGGCTAGATGTATTATAACCGTTGTCAAAATGGCTCTAATAATAGTAAACATGAAGTATTTAACATGGAAACATTTATTGTGAATATTTACAGTCAAACACAAAATTGTTAATTGACACTGGGACACTTACAACTGAAATTAATTTCTTTCAACCAAGACGTTTGTTTGTGACGAGATGAAACAGACATCTCTGAAAACCCGGAAAACAATGTAAAAGATATTTGTTTTTATTTACATTTTTCTTTAATTAGGACACCACTCATCCATCAAGAAAGTCTTATTATGAGGTGCTGCTGAACTAGAAAATATAAATGTACAAAGATACAGCCACTGCACACTCAAACACTGTGAGAGATCAATTTTAATGCAAGCTTTCGGTCATGTCTGAAGAAAGGTCGCAAGACAAAACGTTTGCAATAAAATTGACCTTGCACAGTGTAAGTTTCTTTATACATTTATATTTGTCATTAAAATGTCCTACTGAGAATTATTTTCTTAATAGATTCTCTGGAATCATATTTTGGGCGTAGCCCAACACTCACATTCATACACCGATAGCCAACATGGCTCAGTAGGACGATGTAGAATTTTAAGGGTTAAGTGCCTTGCCCAGGGGCACATCGACATATGACTGGGGGAAGCTGGAATCAAACCTACGAAACTCCGATTGCAAGCCAACTACTCTACCACTGAGCCACTGCCCTGAGGTCCAACAGAACGAGCATTGTGGTTCTACCACAGTCTGTATTTATGCAGATGTAATTGAAAACTTTGATGAGTCTTGGTGCTGTGGTGAGCAAGAACATCTGACTTTTTAAAATATTTGACCCGCTGCAGCAACCAGGGACACAAGTCGGCATGATAGATTTCGAGCTAGATTAGAAATTTTTTTTTTTCAAATTTATTTCAAGAATACTTACAGAACCTGTAAGCTGAACTCACAAAAAAGCCTCTCAAAGTTTGAGATAGTATTGAAAAATGTAAAAGTGAAATCAGCTTATTTTTCTGACTGTCTGTGCATTCAGTAAGGTTGTCTGCGCCTTCTGAGAAGTCTGTGTGGCTACTTATGCAGCGCTCTAGCCGGATGCTATCTGTTATCCAAATACAAAGAAGATGGACGCTATAAAACTTGTCGCACAGCAGCTGAACCGGGGCTTCACAAATGATTTAAAGTACTTTTTTTACAATCCAGATGCTTATGAACAACCACTCTCAGATTCTGAAGACGATCAGAGCGACAAAGAAAGTGACATGATAACACGGAATAATATCTCTAATCTACAACTGAGCAAAGATGAAGACGAGGAAGAAGGTATTGGACTGGCATCAGATGAGCTGGACCATAAGATATATCAGAGGCTATATTTATATCGATTGTAACATTTGCTGAGGATATAGACAGAGAAATGCAGGAAAATCCATAACTTTGACTGTAAATGCTCCACGAGAAGAAAAGCTAATTCTCTGCATGGGAGACAGTCCTGTAGCCAGAAGCTAATGTTTATTGTTGTTTTACTATTACATCCAAGGATGTAATAGTAAATGTGCCATATTCAGGTTCAGATTATAAAAGTGTGGTATTTTCTGCTGGTTGCAAAGGGACAATTATCCCAACGTTGGTGGGAAAGTATGTACTATATCTGATCCTGTAGGTATAATTTAGACCTTGTTTGGATTATAAAATCCATAATAAATGCCATTCACCCAGTTCTGGTTTTTATAGAAGTTACATGTTGTACCAGAACTCCACCCTAAAAAATAGATCAAATAAATCATTAAAGACACAAATCAATACGAAATTCACGCCCACATTTAGAGCATTTAAGCTTCTGCTCAGCACTGCATTTTCTCCCTAGTGTTTCTGTTTGCACTCACTTGCTTTTTCGCAGAGCATAGTCAACACTGTGACCCCGGAACTTCTTGTAGTAGTCAATGAAAGAGAAAGGAAGGTTGATGTTAAGAGGATTGGTCCTGTCAGGAGCTGCTGCTCTCTTCCGAGACTCAAATGCAATCATCAGGTCCACCCAGGCAGCTGGCCTTTTTATTTTAAACTGGTCAATAAAGTCTTGCCCAAAGATTTTACACAGCAACTTTTCAAATTCATAATCAACGCCGATAGAGCCATAAGGTCCACCTAAGGAAAAAGATATGATTGTTAAAAGAATCATAAAACTACACTGAACAGAAATATAAATGTAACACTTTTGTTTTTGCTCCCATTTTTTAAGAGATGAACTAAAAGATATGAAACATTTTCTACATGCACAAAATAACCAGTTTTCTCAATTATTGTTCATAAATCTGGTTCACTTCTCTTTTGCTTTTTTTTACGTGTCCTGTCTGGCAGTTTGCTACTAAGAATTGGTGCCTAAGTACCAAGTACAAGCCCAACAGATTTACTTTCTCAAGCAGAGCATTACAGCTTTGCTATAGTAGTCCACTTTTATATGTGAGACATTTTTATTAATGATTACTGTGGGTTTAATATCCTGAAGTTATGGATACGAACACAAGAAAACAAAAGAAGACAGAAAGAAGATGAAGAGAAACAGGACAGGTAGAAGTGTGAATTGATGATACAAGATAGGGAGATAAATAAGGAACACAAGAAAACATCCCAGTCCTCCACCTCTGTTGGACGGCAGAGAAGTGGGAAAAGCAAAATAAAAAAAAAACACCAATAGAACAGAACAACATTAACTAAACAGATCTAGCAATATAAACTAAGAAATACACATTCACAATACAACAAAATTGATTAATAAATACAACACTAATGTCGCTGGAAAACTCCTGGCACCATCTGTTGATGATAACCTCAGCCCAAGATTATGTCCATACACACCAATGTCCCCACACCTGTGTGTATGTGTGAGCATGCAGGTGTGACTAAGGTTTCCCCATGCATGTGATTGATAGCTGGTGTAAGGAACCGTCAATCTGTCCTACAGGAATCAATGCAGACATGAAGGAGTAAGGAGACGCACGCGTCCAGACTCCTCTAGAGTCCAGGAGCCACAGGCGGACCAACGCCCCCCAAAAGAGGAACATGGAAGCCTCAGGGGAGTACCCAGCAGGTACAATGCAGAGGCCCGGGAGATCGCAGGGACGAGCCCACTGGCTTCTCTTTTCCTGAGATAAATAATAACCTCACAGTTGTGGCAGATCAAGATGCTGATTAGACAGCATGAGTATTCCACAGGTGTGCCTTAGACTGGTCAAAATAAAAGGCCACTCTGAAATGTTCAGTTGTATGACAGCAAAATGACAGAGATGTCACAAGCATTGAGGAAGCATGCAATTGGCATGCTGACAGCAGGAATGCCAACCAGGTCTGTTGCTCCTGCATTGAATGTTCATTTCTCCACCATGAGCCGTCTCCAAAGGCGTTTCAGAGAATATGACAGTACATCCAACCATCCTCATAACCGCAGACCACATGTAACCACACCAACCCAGGACCTCCACATCCAGAAGGTTCACCTCCAAGAAGGTCTGAGACCAGCCACTCAGACAGCTGCTGAAACAATTGGTTTGCATAACCAAAAGATTTCTGCATAAACTGTCTCAGAGAATCTCATCTGTCTCTTCGTCCTCATCGAGGTCTTGACCTGACTCAAGCTGGTTGTGGTAACTGACTTGGGTGGGCAAATGCTCACATGCGATGGCGTCTGGCATGTTGGAGAGGTGTTCTCTTAACGCATGAATCCCGGTTTACGCTCTTCAGGGCAGATGGCAGACAGCGTGTGTGGAATCATGTGGGTGAGCGGTTTCCTGATGTCGTTGTTATGGATGGAGTGGCCCATGGTGGTGGTGGGGTTATGGTATGGGTATGCAGACGTTATGGACAAAGCACACAGGCGCATTTTATTGATGCCATTTTGAATGCACAGAGATACCGTGATGAGATCCTGAGGCCCATTGTTGTGCCATACATCCATGAACATCACCTCATGTTTCAGCATGTTAATTCACGGCCCCATGTTGCAAGGATCTGTACACAATTCTTGGAAGCTGAAAACATCCCAGTTCTTGCATGGCCACCATACTCAGCAGACATGTCACCCGTTTAGCATGTTTGGGACGCTCTGGATCAACATATACAACAGCGTGTTAAAGTTCCTGCCAATATCCAGAAACTTTGCACAGGTATTGAAGAGGAGATGTGTTACACTGCATGAGGAAAATGATGGTCCCCAGAGTCCCCTGCAGCATCTTGATATGGCACACTTGTGAGGTAGGATGGATTATCTCAGCAAAGGAAAAGTGCTGACGATCACAGATTTAGACAGATTTGTTAATAATATTTGAGAGAAATTGTGATTTTGTGTGCGTAGAAAATCTTTCAGATATTTGAGTTCATCTTTTAAAAAAGGGGAGCAAAACCAAAAGTGTTGTGTTTATATTTTTTTTTCAGTCTATAAAAGCATGTGTATAAGGAAATGCTTTAGAGATGATTTGAGAAGATTACCTGAGGCCTTGTACAGCTCTTTTAGGTGTCCTTCTGGTAGACGAATTTGATGAACAGTCAAGTCCACTGTTCCTCCACCACAGTCCATTACCACATAGCGGTCACCTGCAAGAGAACAAGTAAAAAAACATACTGAGGAAAAATCAAAGGCCTGTGCTGGGATGCTGTCTACCAACATCCATCCTCAGAGCATTGCTCCTTCATACAGCAATTGCTTTCAGACAAGCACCCAGTTCTCAGCTAAAAGAAGGTCCTGCTAATAGCCCTATTCTTAGCCACAATACTGGATGCTTCGACTTTATTTTACATTGGGTATAATCTCGATTTAGCAATATGTGGATGATCACGTGAATCAAAAAAATATGAAAAACAACTTATTCTTGAAGTTGTGTATTAGAGGACATTTTTATTTAATCAGTTTCAAACTTTTAAATGTGCTTTGGGATATTAAGTTTTGTCATCAACCTTCCCTTGCCCCTCCTAAAATTGTGTGTTTGCTGACTCTGTGTATCTATTCTTAGGTGTAAGTTTTATTGCTCGCTGCTCCATCATACGTTGTATTATCATATCAAAGAATTACTTGAAAAATTAAAAAATGTGTTACTGTCTAGACGTTCGTTGACATTAAATGTAGTCGCTATAAACTTTTAATTCAACTTTTAACTCCATATTATGGTCATCTAACCAGACCTCCATCTTGTCTTTTTTTCTTTTTGATTCTAATTCCCAAAATGATTAAGAGAATTAAAATAGTCCTTAGTCCTTAAAACTACAATCTCAAACCGGGATAAGTTGAGTTTAAACACAACTATGCTATGCTATTAGTATTTAGCTCTAAACCCAGCGTAGACTAAAGATGGCTACTTCTTTTGTGCAACAGCAGATTCCGGTCAGAACGATCCCACATATCAGTTCAGCAATAAATGGGAAGTAATTATGGCTGTTAACAGTCTTACTATTAAAATTCAACTCTATAGAGAAAAAAGAGAAAAAGAAGAAAGTGAGGAAATAGTAATGTGTTAAGGAGATCTGTGTTGCAGACGTATGGCGCCATTTTCCCAAAAAATGTCCCCCTGTGCTCAGTATTAGGCAGTCTTTGATAGTGAGTCCACTAAGGCCACGTCCCCACTAAGCCGGATAAAGCCTTAAACGTATAATTATTTAGTCTACACCCCCCTATCGTCCACACTAACCCGGCGTCGTTTAAGGTCTGTGGCCGGATAACTATTAGCCGGGTAAGAGAGCCGTGTAAATCTTAATTCAACGGCTAAGCGAGTCAGTATGGACAGCTTCCCCGGATAATGAAAGGAAGTTCTTTGAATGCTGCGTCAATAACAATACGACACTACAGACAAAGACAACAGCGAATAAAAATCGATCTCGTCGTCTGTCCACACCAAAAACTCTCTCTTCTTCTGAGCAGCTATTGTTCTCTTTGGTTAACGGGACAAGCAGATATATACTGTTCTGTAGAGCTTCTTGTATATATTATGTAGGCGCTGGCGTCACGTAGATTATACGCGTGTTCCAATCGTCTGTTCGCGCGTGCCCAGTATTTGCAGAGGTCTGTATGGGATTGCGCAATCACGGGAACTTAAACGGACCTTAAACGGGGCGTAAATTCTCGTGTTGAGTGGATAACATTAGGCGTCTAACTCCCCGTATAACCTTATCGGCTTAGTGTGGACGTAGCCTAAATCTGCTGTTATGAGATTATCACAAATTCAGGATCCTCACCACAGATTTACTTACGATTCCCTCATGACACATTTTATTGTCTGCAACCACCAAGAAAAATCAATATCTCACTCAGACTAGTTTCTGTGGTTTTATTTCAGGGTATATGCAGCAAACCTGAAGTTAATTTTAATACCTTTTTAAGACTTTTTAAAGACCTTCCAAAAAACTTTAAGACCTCACCACTTTGAGCTGTAATCAACGCATCTTTAACTTGCTCAACTGTTGTGATCTACAGTTAAATCCATAGAGCACAACCATATAACAGAATTCAGATAAGATGGGAAGGAATAAAGCTCGAAAGAATAATTTAAAGCAAAGGTTTATTGAAATCTAAACTAGGTCACAGCAAGTAACATTCTATAGAAACCAGCTACTGATGTCTGAATCCGGAAACATCGACTTAAAAATGTCAGAAATCCCTTCGTTTGAATTCAGTGAGTGGTGATTCACCGCAGTGTTAAGACATCAGATAACCTCCGCGTGCAGCGTCGGTGTGCCGCCCATAGCCAACTTAATGTCGGCAGAGAACGAGGCAGGGGTCACTGTCCTAGCTGTGCTAACAGATTCAGGTCGTACTTGGAAGTAGAGTCACTGATGGAGCACAAAAATTGGCGATGGACAGCTGCTGCTGCGGCTCTCTGCGGCTAGCGGCAGTCTTGTGGCCAGCCCCGTTCATATGGGCCTTGACAGCGTTGACACCCATCGTCGCAACGCTAACCTCTCTGCTGTTTTCCGCAACAGGCTTCAACCATTGCTTGAAATCCGTAATTCCCAACCAGGAACCCGAACACTTACATTTACCCATTTTATCACGCTGTAGTTAAGATTTTTCGTGCCAGGTGAGTGTTAACTGACGCCAGACCTGCAACGTCACATGTACGTGCTCGACTCCTCGGCAGACTGAGCACTCCAGGATATCTTTGTTTTATTCGTCACGAGGAAAAAAATAAATGAATTCAGGGACATTTTTGTATGTCAAACAATTTACAGAGCTTGAATACCCACAAAATGTAGGACTTTGTGAAATCGCGATTAAGACTTTTTAATACTTTTTAAAGGCCTTATTTTTCCAACAACTGATTTATCAACTTTTAATACTTTTTAAGACCCCGCGGACACCCTGTATTTAGATAAATCATCAAAATAGGCAGGCAAGGTAACTTTATTTGTAAAGCTTACTTTCAAAAACAAGGTAATTCAAGGTGCTTTGGGTGATAAAATAAAAGCAGCAGCAGAATGGTAAAATAATAAATTACAACATGACAGAAACAAAACACATGACATTCCAGCTCTTATTAACCCTTTTGTGTTGGATTTGTTGGCGGCGACACAAAATGGCTTCCATACTTTAAATTGCGGTAACTATTCAATCATTCGTGCTATCAAAATAATTCAAAAGGATGCTGAAAGCAGAGAAGCTACACTTTTTTGTTTTATATGGTACATTACGGTAATGTGACGTGATTTCCTGTCTGAGACCAGGGAGAAAGACTCTAATAGAACTACAGGAGCAGATGCAGTGATTTTAATTTGTGTTAGCGGACTATCGTATGTAGTAATATTAGTAAAGATTCCCGATTTCAGAGTGTTTTTCCACATTTTGTCTGATATTTTTTTTCTCATGTAGAGACCCTTTCCCCAAAAAATTAATATCATGGAAAAGTTTATTTATTACCATAGTTCATTCCAAACATTAAACTTTTACAGATTATATATTATGGGTGGACAACTTAAATTACCTTAATTTAGTTATTTATTTGTACATAATTTGGGCTTTCAGCTTATTAAACCCATGAAAACAGGAATTGAGAACATTAGAATACTGTAAAGAAATCCCCATTTACTTCTCAGTTTTTCCAGAAAAAATAAAGAAATTAGGATCACATCAAATCAATCAAAATATGGTAAATTCAAAATGATATGTCACTCTTCAATACTTGGTTGGGGATCCCTTTGGCTTAATCACTGCCTCGATGCGCTAAGGCAGTTAGCCTGTGGCATTGCCTGGGAGTAATGGAAGCCCAACTTTTCTTGATACTTGCTGTCAGGTTTTCTTTGTTTTTGGGTCTAGTGCCCCTTATTTTCCTCTTGATAATATCCCCTTGATTCTGTTGGGTCCCACACAGCCATTGGGTGTCGCTAATACACATTCTAGCTCCACAGGAGAAGAAGAAAACCCAGCTCCAGCAGGGAAGGGAAGAGTAAAGAGGACCAGAAGATTTATAAGGGCCCTCTCCGGCCCCGATCGCTCTCTTCCGTTCAAACCGAAGCCCGGGCTGCGACAAGGGAGACCATTCCTTCGCTGGTGAATAAAAAGCATATGAGTTTCTGGTAGAAACTCACTCCAATCAAGAAAAAGATGGCTGATTGATCAAGTGAATCGCAAACACTAATGAAACAAACCCCATTGTTCTGCCCTGAGCTTTTCAGAAGCTTCCTGAATCTTATTGCCGTAAGAGGGAAAAGGCAGCTGACCCTGCATGCAGCAGGACCTGAACCAGCCAGAACCCACATTCACTCAGTGTAAAGAAGCCAATATTAGGTGAATGCCATGCTGGAGAACTGGAGCCACGCCAAAGGAACAAGCTGACACCCCAGGTGAAGTGCTACATGCGTTAGCAGCTACTGAAAAGCCATTAGTTGCTGCTAGGCCATAGAAACCAACTGTTAGCCACCGGCTAACTTTCTTGAGCTTTTGCCCCCCCCCCCTTATCATCCATGGATAAAACCTGGAGAACTTTAACTGTTCAATAATGTCTGTCTGGGGAGACGCAAGATTAGTTCAGGATAGGGCTGGATGGCATACCGAAAATTTATAGATACCAAAATCTATGACTGTTACCGACGTCAATTTGCCAGTGCCAGTAAATTCCATCTATCCATCCATCATCTTCCGCTTATCCGGGATCGGGTCGTGGGGGCAGTAGCCTAAGCAAAGAGGCCCAGACTACCCTCTCCCCGGCCACTTGGGCCAGCTCCTAGGAAGGAATCCCGAGTCGTTCCCAGGCCGGCTGGGAAACAGTAAATTCGGTATGTAAAAAAAAAAAAATCTGTTTTAGTTTAGCTGTGTTCCAGTCCCTTTAAGAAATGGGGTGGGGGTGATGTGGTCATTGTTATCGTCCACTTATTGTTATTGAGGTGAAATACTCAATATACCGTGAAATTAATTTTAGCTCATGTCGCCCAGCCCTAGTTTAGGATAAATAACCCGGGCTTTCCACTGGACGTGTCAGCAGCTTGTTATAGGAGCAGCACAATTTACTCGCGCATTCTACTGCTTGGCCCTTTCCACCGGTGGTGTCAGCAGCACGTAGCAGCAGGGAAGCAGCTGTCACCAATAGAGCCCGAAATCATGCGAGATCAGCAAAATCATGCGTGGTTTCGACAGTAAACGCAACAACAAGCAAGAAAAAAAGACTACAACACGGCTCCAAAAGGTCTGTGTTTTATGTTCTGTCCGTGTTACATTCGCCAATACGTTTATGTTATGTCAGGGAATATACAAAATCCCTCGAAGTGCAAAAGAATAATGTTAGTGGTGATCCGAGGTAGTGTAGACCCTCCCGTGACATACTGACTTCTCACGGGGCCGCACGGGTAGTAACATAAAGCTACCGGAAAAAAGCACCTTGCCGAGCCATCTGATTTCCTGTCTTCCCCTGTCCAATATGTTGAAATTTACAAAATAGGGCTGCTGCGTATATTTAGAAAAGTGCTGCGACATGACGCTCCTGTGACGGGGCAAACTGGTGCTGCTTTCGCCTCCGGTGGAAAGGATTATATTGATTACAGCGGTGGCTAACAGCCACGTATGACGTGCTGCTGCTGTAACATGCTGCTCACGCGTCCAGTGGAGCGGAGGGGTAACATTTAAAAGTTGTTTTTCACTGTGATTCGCTGCCTTTTGTAAGATTTTAGTTGCTCCCGTATGAGTACAAACAGGCCGTTCGGCCTGTAGGTTTAACCAGTGTTTTCAAATGTTTTCAGACAGTCATTTTAAATCCTGCAATTTGAGTTACTCAATCCGACAGAGTTTTCTTTTCATTGTTTAATGTTTGATAAATGAATCAGAGTGGCTTTAAGCAATACCACATTGGATACCTGGAAGCTGCATTTTTGAAGCCAACACACATGTTTTGCTTTTAGGCCAGCATTTCATAAAAAGATAAAGATTGCTATTGATGGCATTCAAGATAGAGGCCGGTTAAAACAGATTGTTTAAACACAGAAACTAATCTTATACGAAATGTTTGAAACTGCTTTCTTAGTGCATCAGAATACTATAATTAGATTGATCACTGCTGTGATCATCCATAAATAGAGTCAATTTTCCAAAGGTTACTGGTTCCTAATCCAGCAAATGTTTAAACAAAACATGACTCAGTGACTTTTTTCTTGCACGTTTATTGGTTTAGACATAAACCTAAGGTACTAATAAGTATTAACAATTACTAAACTATTTTAGCTTCACTTCCAGCATTGCAATATAAGCCTTGGTCTTTAAGCATACAGATTTCTGAGATTTCTGAAGAACGGTGACATCAGGATTTATGGTTTCTATTTCTTTGCATATTTATTCATTAATTGTGTTCTTTATTTTTGGTACTTTGTTCATTCTTTTTTAATTAGTAGTGTGTTGTACTAATTTTGTTGATTTAAATCTTTCCAAATGAAAGGCACACTATACTTTCATGGGAAAACAGGACCTAGGAACACTGGCCAACAGTCCAATCGTTTTTCTGGTTGACCCAGTTGAGACGCTTCCTACATCGTCTCAGGCTCGGAAGTGGTTTGACCTGAGGAACCCAACAGTCATAGTCTATTTCCTGGATGTGTCTCAATGTGGTGACTGAATCCTTGTTCCAATCTTTCTGGGTCACTCCAAGATTACTGAATCTTCTCTGTGTGATACTCCGCTGAAACCCATGGTCATCTCTTCTGCTGGTGCATCTTCTGCCACGTTTTTCTCCTTCCACTAGACTTTCCACTGATATGCTTGGACACAGCACTCTGTGAGCAGTCAGCCTCCCTATCTAGGAACTGGTATTGCTTACTTATCCTAGGGAGGGTAGCAATGATGGTCTCCTGGCCAGTTGTCAAGTCCGCAGTCTTCCCCATTTTGAACCTGAGACAATTGAACCAAATTGAAGCAATTTCATACCCTGTAAAATTTGGGCTGATTTCTTCACATTGTTCTAATTCTTTGAATTCGTGTTATTGTGGGTTTTATGAGCTGGAAGCCCAAATTATTTACAAACAACTAAATACTAAAGACATACCAGTATTTTAGCCCTGTGTTGGTTATCCCTAATTTGAATGAACTTATTTATTTAATGTTTCTCTTCTTTAATGTGTAATTTAAGATTTTTTTGGTGATCCTTTAAAAAAAATCGTGATAAAATCAAAATCTTGATAATATAATTCAAAAATCGAGATTTTCCATTTTTGCCATATCGCCCACCCCTATATGGAGAATAACATGCTTCATTTGCATTTTGCCAAGGAAGGTGCTATGGGGTACAGTTCCCTCATGACATAAAACTTCTTGACCAGTGGGCGAAATTCACAGCTTTCAATCCAAAATAGGTTACCCACTTGTTTTGTATACGTGATCAGGAAACCAATCAGCTCTCATTATTGACACACGCTGCAGCAACGACCCGCAAATTTTTAGAACGGTCTTTATGTGACCGAAAGAAGCTTTAGTTTGAATTACTTTTTAAATCTTCAGTTATTTAGGATTAAAACTGTTTCAACCAGCCTCAACTCTTGTTTCCTTTTATTTCGAGTCAATTTTTAGAATGATTAATAAGTGATTATTATTATCCCTTGGCAAAGAAGCGATTGCGCAATCTTTAGAGAGTTAACTATAGTCACAAGCGTGTGTTAACCCCACCACCACACATTGCTTTCAAATCTGTGGGAAACCCTGAATAGCCATCAGCTGGCTTTAGCTAGTGTATTCTTTTAGCTGTGTAGCGGTTAATAATATTACCAGGTGTTGTCGTTAGTTGTATGAGAACTGGTGAGAGTTACTTGTTAGGGAAAATAAAATATGTGGTTCTTTGTGAAGAGGAAATCTGCATAATCTTATTGGTTGTTACAATCTTCTTAACAGGAGCATGTAGATATTAAAAAAGGAGGGACCCCAAATATGATTTCTGTCTATTATGATGAAAATTTCCTAACAGCAACAAAGAAATTTCTGTTCTCAAGACTTAAGACTTAAACCAGCCAAGTACTGTACTAGAGAGTCAGTCATTCCAATAGTATATCATGATCAACAGTGTCAAATGCTGCAATGAAGTCCAAAAGTACCAGCACTGTTGTTCTACCACAGTCTGCTTTTTTATGCGGATGTCACTGGACACTTCGACAAGCAGAGCTACTGTGGTGAGCATGGAAAGCAGACTGAATAATATCAGCTAGTCATTATCAAATAAAAGTTGGTCCTCATTACGAAGCTATTTAACCGTAAAAAAATAATAATAATAATCTTGCTAATTAATGAAAGATTTTTCTTTTAATCACGAAATATGAAATAAATTAACGCTGTAAAAATATCACTTTGTGTTTTTCAATAACGTCATTTTATCAAAGAGGGTAAAAAATATTAAAAAAGTTAACCTATCATGACTCTGTAATATTGACATTTTAAATGAATGACTGTTAGTTTCACAAAAGAATAAACATGCTTTTCTGTATGTAATTGTTTAGAATGCAGGAGAAACAGCAAGCACACTAACTGTGAAAATAAAGAAAGGTAAAATAGTTACAAAAGGAGAAAGACACTACCTTCTTCCAGCTCCGACCAAAGCTCCCCTATGACATTTTCCACCAAAAATGTGCGGCTCTGTCGGTTGCGCCGTACATGCTCCTTAGCTGGTTGTTAACAGAGAGAAAATGTTGGAATGAGTGTCAGGATGGCATGAAGTTCTGCTGTGTGCGGATGTGATGCTTACATATTCACAACAGTGTATCAGGCAAGCAGCAAGCTGAAGTGAGCATAGTCATACTTTTATATATGACAGAAATGTGAAAGAAATCCTATATTCAACAAATAGAAAATGAATTTACAATACTCATATAATATATATCATTTTTACAATATAACTTTACTTTTTCAGACACATCCCATAAGTGTGTTGCTGAGCTATTCCACTCTCTATAGGACTGGGTTATATTTTTGATGCAACATGCTTTCAAAACACATGAGGATCCAAAGTTTAAAAAGGGCTAAACAGAAAAGCACCTATGGTAACAATGTATAGCATCCAGTAAATTTCAAAATAAAAGACATGCGGATTTGCGATTGCCAAACTATATTAACATTACGTTATTACTGAAAATGACTCATTTATTTCCAGTATCTTTTGAGGAAATCTATCATCTATGTTTTTTTTGACGAGGATGACGAGGCTTTTATCCAGGTAATGGAGAATCGCATTAGATATGAAACCACATATCGTTTTTACAGGTCCGTGAGAGAGAGATGGTGCACCCACCTGTGCGACTCTGCATGCATACATGCAGCAGTGACACTGCATTTTAGATCAGCTTAGATGAATGAGATAACCTACAAGTTTAACAGTCACCTGCAGATACTGTATCCTCCTAATGATGGCAAAAGGATCATGTCCTAAAAGTGTTTGCAGTGGACTATGAGTCTTTATTAGACCTTTATTAGACATCGCCCTCTGTGAAACATGACTGTAGCCTATAGTGGAATAGAGTGATTTAACTTCCATATAGTTCAGATACTGATTATATGGTAACTGTGCTGGTAGCTCACGTGGATGTTAGATCTGCACTGGTAAGAAATTCAGCATCAGGTAGTTAAAAGTAATGGGAACAAAACTGTCTATCATAAATGTTGCTGGGGACATTTAGGTTAAAACAAAGTCAAAAAAATAAAAATAAAACCGTTTATTATAAGTCATGTCAGCTATTAGTAGAGCCTTGGGGGGACAGCTATTGAAATAAGTTGCTTAAAGTTTAGTTACTCATGGATATACAGAAAATAGTTTAATTATTTGACAAAAATGCCTCCTTAGCATGGCAAAGTTCTACAGGCGCCGGCTAACGAGCCATCACGTGATTGATGTGCGATGAACCCAGAAGTAAAACATGCAGGATAGAGGACCTTGAGGACTGAGTCTGGGCATCCCTGGGTTAAGCTGTTGGCTGAATGATGCGGGTTCTGATAGTTGTCTGATTGGGACATTTGAAGTCAAACTCTTCCTCATTTTTTCTTCTGTAAAAATGATGTGTGTTTCTGTTCTGTGTCCCGTTCTGTTTGTACATGTTTTTTTTTGCTGCTGTTATGACCAAATTCCCCCTTGTGGGACAAAGGGTTATTCCCTTCTATTCTATTCTATTTAAGCACTATGGTTTGAGTTCATTGTCAATGGTTCCTCTGTCAGGTGATTCATGTCGGCATGGCCTCAGGAGTTCGGCTCCCTGTGGCTCCCTCTCTGCTGCTCATCAGGAACTCTATCCCATATCAGTCACGGCCCATCTTCTGGCTTCAGCTCTTTTTTATGGTGTGGTCTGCTGGGCCAGCATCTCTACTGGGGACAGAAAGAGACTAAACACACCGATCTGGAGGGTCAGCTCTATAAGATCCCGTTTGGACCCAATGGAGGTGGTGAGTGACGGGAGGATGGTGGCTAAGCTGTCATCCCTGATGGAAAACACTTCCCACTCCATGCAGAGGACTGATGGCACTGAGCAGGTCCTTCTCCGGTAGGCTGCTGCATCTACGATGTGTGACGGAATAGTTCAGGTCTTTCCTTCCAGCTGCTGTTAGACTTTATAACAATACCCTTGCAGCTGGCCTCTAATGTGATGTGAGAAGCACTGAATCCTGTATGAACCCAGTCAAACTTTTTATAAAGATAACTTCAAGAAGGATAAAGCATGGCATAACGCATAACTTACTTATTGAAGTGATTTTTTTACCCCCATTCTATATGCACCCTTTTCTATGCCGATGACTCAACGCAATCTGCTGGGACTCCTTACATAGAAAACATAACCGACTGGAATGTTTGTATAATTGTATTGAATTGACTTTTGTTGTAAAGTGCCTTGAGATGACATTTGTTGAGAATTGGCGCTATATAAATGAAAGTGAATTTAATTTTCAGTTATGCAAGCTAAAATAACTGAGCCTTGAATTTTTAATAATTAAACTACAGTGAACTTACCAAAATATATACTGTTTTTCTTTGTGTTTCTTTCGTGCTCTCTCAGTGACAGTTGCTTCCCTGCTGCTACGCGCCTCATACATCCCCGGTGGAAAGGTCAGGTTACACCTGAAACGCTTCTCTAATCGCTCAGCAGTCCATATAAACTCTGCCTGCCTAGCGCTTCATGTCTGACTTTATCGTTTTGCAAGCCCCTCCTTTCCTGACCCCCTCTATGGTTACATTTCTTTGTCTGAACAACCCTCTCCCTTTTCTCGCTTCCCTTCATTCTTTTGCTCCCTACTTCATGCACTCCCCTATGAGCCCCACATTGCCAACTTTTTTTATTTATTTTATTACAAATTTTCAATGTTTTTCTATGTAACAATATTAATGAAGTAAAGCACTTTTCTCACAATCTCATGCTCTTAGGATGTCATGTTTTCAAGAAAGTTTGAACTTTTAATATTCCTTTACACTATCTGTATTATCTGTGGATAGCTCAATGTTACCAGCCATGGGAACTAAGGTCAAAGGATTTGATGCAGGATGACATGCAAGTAATAAACCTGAGCTGTTTGTCCTGCAGAGTAGAAATGAAAAGAAAAACTGCTTTCCAATCCTCTTCAGCTTCAACAAAATCTTTAACTCAAACTCAAATAAAAAACAATCATGACATTCATCTTAATAATAAGAAAAAAATGATACCAAGTATAAGGCAAAACATTAATGACCTACCAGGACAAATAAAATCTACCAGAAAAAATAAGATATATTTCCTATCCAGGTCAGATTTATTAACAAAACATCGTGGTCTGAAAACGTATTTCCCATGTATCCCATCATTGACTCATTTTATCATCAGATGAAGACAACCTGGTTAAATACAAAAAACACTTTTAAAATTATTTCATTTATCAATGAAAAAATACCCAGCCCATTGTGAAATAGTATTTGACCCATGAACTAAACTTCTATCAAGTATTTGTTATAATACTCAGGAGGTTTTGACAACTTTTCCTTGCGAAATGCTTTTGATTCAGCTACGCTGGGACGTTTTACAGCAGGAATGTCCACATCCCACAGCTTCTTATTGGGATTTAAATCAGACTTTGACTAGGCCACTCCAAAACTTCCTCTTTTAGTTTTTAGTTTCTCAGTGGTGAAAAAAGTGCTCAAAAGGATAAAAAAATATAATCAATAGAATACATACACCTATAGTGAATGAGATAAATAAAAATTGAGGAAAAAAATATATCAATAAATACAATAGGACAGTACACTAATGATTAGACCGGTCTAACATTTACACCAAAGCACTAAAAACGCACCTAGACTGACGCTTGAACATTCACACCTCGACGTGTTTCCAAAGTGAAATACTCAATTTGTTGGAAGAGCTAACGCCAAACTGTCTTTTTGCAAAATGGGACCCCCATGCAACGTGTGGACCCTGAACGGGACCACTCCATTGGTGTCCACTGGCCTCCTCTTCCTTTCCCTCCTTCTCCTGATCCTCCAGGACCGGCATTGGGGCGCGTCTAGCACCGCATGTGCAGGCGCAGCTACCGGTGGAGTCTGGTCTCCGAGCTGACCGCGTAATGTGTGCAGCCTGTCCTCTGGGGGAGCTGGGCCTGCTCCAATAGGGAATCAGGGAGCTAAAGACCCAGTCAAGCGGTAGCGGTGAGATCCACGTTTGAGGCGCTGTTAACCTGCGAAGGTCCAAGCATCGCTGGCCAAGACACCAACTACAGCTGCTCCATCCCACATGCTGAGCAGCTTTCCATCTATCTGGGGTTAATAAAAGTGTATAATACATATATACTGTATGTGAGGGGCATGGGATGTGTTGTGGTGAAGTCATTGCTAGGTTTGGGTCATGTTTCATCGAGAAAGGTTGTCCCACTTCTCTGCAGAGAGAGCAATGCCTTGGCAGCCAAGAGTGTAGCAGTCCCTGTGACTACCCCAAAATGGCTCCTGTCTAAATAGTTTAATCTCCTTATAATATAAAAATAACTGGTGTTATATAGCTTGGGGTGATCAGCCACGGCGTTTATTAGTAGTGACAGCATCATGTAACACCACTACACCAGGGTCCTGATTGAAGAGGTGTGAACTAACACCAAAGTTCAGATTTCTCCATTTCAGTGACAGAGGCAAAAATGCCTGCAACGTGCAAAATGCACCACAATAAGTGGCGCATGTATTTCCTGTCACGCGTCAAACGCCTCATTGGCGCGAACCTGATGCGCGAATGATGCAGAAATGCGTTTTTGCGACGCATTACTGCTTCTGACGTGACGCGGGACCTCCTGATGCACGCTTCTACATTGACTTTACATGTAAACCTGATGCCCACAATGCTTCAAACGCGTTCAGAGTGAACGCACAGTAATTGTTAGGATTTTAGGCATCTGTGTTTTTTAGTTAGTTTTTTCCCCTATTCAGTTTACATGATCATTTCAGTTTATTTCTTGTTTTTCTGTTTTACTTTAGGGCCTCAGCGTTATTATTTTGGCACTTTCCTGCTTCCATATTTTTCAGAAAGAAACTATAATTTTGTTATTCAAAAATATCAGATTCTCAACAGTTTTTGGTTTTAAACGATTCCTTTTTTTGGACACAACCTCACCAGGCTTCACAAACACTCCTTTACAAGGCACAGAAAATGCTGGCGTATAAACAAAAACAAGAGCTAGACAATATAAAATTAGGTACAGTAATTGTAGCTTTTCCCAATATTCCACGGGAATTTCCAGCCTGCCAATATTTGGCTCCTTATCCTCATGCAAAGCATTGTAATGCATTAACATGGATGAGGTGTTGTTATGTACCCCATCTCCTTGGAACACAATAAACACTGTACCTTTAAATTAAATAAGAAACGGTCAAAATGTATATACAGTTTGTAATAAGCACATCTCACTTGTTGGACCTAAAGTTAGATTGATTTTACCTTATCAGGAGTTATCAGTTTAAAATGTTAAACAGGGGAAACCCTCCTCTTCCAAGCTTGCTCTATTATCTTTCTCTCCTGGGAGACACGTGTAAATGTTTTGACCGCGCAACGCGTTTTTTTTCGTTTTCACTTGGCTTTCATTGCGGTGAACTGACAGTGGCCACACATCCCATGTGTGACACACGCGAGGCTCAGCTTCAGAGAGTTACGCGGGCAACCTGAAATATTAACAATCCTATCTTTGACGTGCGCGTTGAACGTAGGTCTTGTCTCCCAGAGGTAGTAGATTTAACTTCTCCTTTGCAGCTCTTAAAACGCAGCATGTGTGACAGGTCTTGCGTTGCGCAGCACTATGGTTACGCAGGGGCTCGCTGCGTAACCTTCAAAAATAAACAAGTTTACAGCCTGGTTCAAAAAACCAATTTAGGTTAGATAGTTCAGGATCATGACAACTCTGAGGGGGGTGAATTTTTTTCTAACTTCTCTTTTTATTTCTAATTTAATCTTGAAATTATGAATAATTAGGGGCGTGTCCTTTTGATTGACATGTCCGTCTAGGCTAACGCTGGTGGCTAATGGTAGCTAGGGGGGTGGGGGGGCAAGTGAAAAAAAAAAGAGTACTTTAGTGTATTTCAAGTATGTTTATATTTCCAATAGTATGTTGAAAATGTACTTACCCAAACTGTACTTTTGGAAATATATAAAAAGTGTACTAGCATCACTCTGTAACACTAACACTTTTAACACACTTGAAAATAATACTATATTACACTTTACAGAAATAGATTATTCTAAAATGTACTTTAAATGAAAGTTATGTGTACTTTTTAAAGTGTACTTATCTGATATTTGTTTTTTCACATATTTTTGATATATTTTAAATTGTATGCTCACAATTGGTATTGTAAGATACACTGAAAGCATAGTTTAAAAGTACACATTTTAATAACAACACTGTAATATTAAGTTTGAGCGTATTTTAAGTTACATTTGAGTCTAATTACGAAGTGAAGTTATTCACGCTAGTTCTTCCGTTCTGTTATAAATTTCTTACTGAGGTGTATATTACACATAAAGTAATTCTTGCAGCTGTTCTGTAATGTTTAATTAGTTTTATAAACAAATATGATATTCATAGATATATAGATATATATAACAGGTCTGCAAGTAAACCTTATTTTATGGGTTTAAGTTAATGTATATGCTTTTAAATGTGTCCTACAGGAAAACAGAATAAATTACCCATAATTCACTTGGGAGAAACCTGACACACAACCGTGAGTCAACGTAACGTTGCCAAAACAGAGGTTTAGGGGAAAAGCACAACTTAATTTTCAGAAGTCACTACTACCTGCATAGACAGTATTACCCTCTGGCCTATAGGGGCATTGAGGTGTAGCATCACAGGTTGCAAGGTAGATAATAATAATATAACATTTTAGTAATTTCATGTATGAAAGTATATTCTCTTAGAGTTTGAAATAAGCTGATATTATGACTCAACATTTTAGCATATTAAGAATATATAAGTGGTATGCAGTTTATATATTTTTAGTATGTTAACAAATAATTCTTAATGTACACTACTTACAATACAAAGTATGCTTTAATATGACTAAGTATATATTAGTACATGTAAAACCCTATATTTAAAGTATACTAAATATATTTTAAGTTGTTCCATTTTAGCACATGAAAGTGTACTAAATACACTTAAAGTTGAGCCTTTCTACAACTTAATTGCAATTAAAATATATTTAGTACAAAATTAGTAGTTCCAAAATAGCATGCTTCAATTTAAATGATCATGAACACACTTAGAGTACAATGATGCACACAAAAGTATGTTAAATTTGAGTACACGTAGTACATTTGTTTTTCACCTGGTGGCCGAGAGGAATGCTGTTCTGGTCGGAGCTTTTAGCTCTTTCTACACACAAGACGGAGCTGGCAACCGGTCGGGTAACAGCAGAGCAGCAAAGTCGGCAGGACCGAGAAGCTGCGGCATCAAGAGTTGTACTCTAGACAGACTGAATGATCGCTGGTTAGATCAGTACTGGTGTGAGGAACACAGCTGGAGGCATGACCTACTGGATGAGATGTGAGGTGAGTCAAAAGCCTTTTATTTTTTTGAGAGGATCTGAGTTTTCATGATGACTTTGTGACTACTTTTTGCTGGATGTGTTGTTAAGACGAGCCTGTGTATGTCCTCACCCTCCACCGATGGTAGGGTAAGCGTACCCATTAAGCCCATGTACCATTTAAGCCCATTTGGAGCTTTGAAGTGAAATAGAAAAAAATCAGGGTGTTGTGATAAGCTACTCACTATTTTCACAAATCAAGTAATTTCTCACAGGTATTTGAGTTTTCGGTGAACAACAATCGCATTTTCCATTTTTGAAGTAACCCAGCCCAACATCAAGCAGCTCAGATGAAGTCACCTCAAAACTTCAATGTTTTGGGACACCTAATGAAAAAGTATTTTTGAACCAATTTCAGCAACTAACAAGGCAAGTACAATAATACAATTAAAATTGAGAGATTAGGGAATTGATTTTTGTGTATTATATAGTAGGTTTTTGGAAATTTGTACCGTTTGTACTAATCACAAAATATGTGTTTCTCTAGTTAGCATAGCAAGCTAATCATGAATTCTAATCAGTAGCCATGCTATTTACAATACAACCTGGGGATAAGAAATGATTTGTGGATAAAGTAAATATTTTGTGGTGCTTCATATAACAATATACACACTGAACCACAATAAATGGTTTTAGTGAGCTGAATATTATTTTTAATGTGTTTTTTTTCCAAGGTGGGCTTAAATGGTGCATTGGGCCTAATCGGATGTAGTTCATGCTAACTTTTTTATTGATATAGCATCACTAATGCCAATATAAGGGAGAAAGAAAAATTGCTAACCCATTAAGGTTACCATATAGTAAGGCTACATGCATAGCAACATACATTTTAAGCTTTTTAGAGTGACCAAATCCCCTTTTTCTCCTCAGTGGTCACTATTGAACCATTTAAGCCCAGCATGTTTCATCTTGTGTATTACGATAGAAATTCCATCAGTATTGAGATCTGATACATCCCCTCCCCTATAATGTTTGGATCACATACTGACAAAAGCATCCTGACATTAAACTAAGTGTTATATTCCATATACTCAAATTTAATTGTAGTGTGAAATGCCGAAAAGAAAGAACTACAGCGACTGTCCAAAAATGATTGAGGCATGTCATCTCTACCATGAGGGCACAATTAAAAACTTGTGCCAACTGTCAAGGCAGTTTGGAGTTGACAGGAAGTCTTTGAGGGAGCGACTGAAGGATAGGGTTAAAGTTCAGGCTCATCAGGGACGTACCAACTTCCTCAGTTCAGAAGTAGAGAAGGATATTTCAGAGTGTCTTCAGGTAGGTCTAATGATAGAATGTTGTATTATTACACATCTAAAAGTTGACCCTGATCAATGCATGTATCACTTTCAAAAGAATATATCTTCATTTTCCACAATGAAATATATAGCAAATTCAAGTTATCAAAATGATAAATCCTTTTAAAGCCTTCCTCTGGGTTATACTGTATTTTTGGTTGATTAATTTGGAAGCCAAATTACAGGTTGATTTTATTGAATGTGTTTGTAATAGGCTTATATGTCTGAACATTAAATAAATATTAATTAAATACTTAAAGCATGAATATATTTTTATATTTATGTCATTGAATGTTTTTGTGGGATTATTTGGAACACGACTTTATTTATTTATTGACTTTATTTAGAAAATGTCTTGTATTAAGAGACATAAAATTCAAGAGGGGAAAACAAATATTTTTGAATGAGAGATTGATCTTTCATTTTAACAAAGGATCATGTCTATAAACCATCTTCATTTGTTTGAAAAATAGGCAAACTTTAATTTTGGTGGGCTTAATGGGTACCTTTTCCCTAATAAAAGCATATTAGGCGCTATTGACCTGACCCATTTGGGTCTTATTATATCAATATGTTTTCTCTACTTGAGATGTTTCTGGGCCTAAAGTGATCCTAATTGAAAAACAGGGCAAAAGTCTCACAACCGTGGTCTTCTGGCTGAAACCGGCTACAGCCTACATTAGCTTCAGTTAGCTCCTGACTAGCTTGTAGCTATGTCGGCTCGGAGCGTTAACCCTCCACCCCCCAGCGCCACTCTCAGCTCCTCCTCTTTGCCCATTTTTTGAGTTTCTGAGAGTGACGAGGTGAGTGACACGGACAAGATGGCGGAGGTGGGAACCGCCCAGTTGGCTTCATTTTTGCTCTTCAGAAACCTATGGGTGAGGTCAACGAGGGTTTGTCCATTTATATATACAGTCTGTGTGATACATGCGGGCAGCGGGGCTTCAGACTGATCATGTTCGGCTCCTCCCCAAAATGAAGCAGGCCTCGATACGTGCTTTGTGGAAACGCCCCCTCCACTACTAGACACACGCTTCGTAGCCTAAGCTCACATCATAACAACATTAGTTCTCTGCATTTAGGTCCTCTCTTTACACCAGAATGACCTAGATGGACAGAGTGGGAATTCAAACCAGCAACCCACCGGTTATAGGATGAATTCCCACCACCTGAGCTCCAACAAGTAAGTTCTGGCTGCAAAATCTGCCAAAACCTTTTTCCATTTCAGAGCACTCTTTATCCACATTGGTTTTCATCCAAAAAAGCTCAAAATTGGATATTAAAGTAGTTTGCCATTGTCTTGTGGAAGAAAGATTATCCTCATCCAAATCTTTTTTTTACAGAATGCATTTAAAATGTCCTCAACTTACATAATGTCAGAAATACTTATTTTCAAATGGTGAGCAAAATAGTTAGGCACTAAATGTGGAAATGTGGATCACTTATTATGCATGCACATCAGTGAAAGATGTGCAAATAAAAGCATCTGCAATGAGCAGAAACATCTACACCAAAACCACAGGACATGAGTGGTATCAGTTAGCTGACAGAGCATCCAACACTCAAAACAGTCAGGATGTATCACCAGACTCAGAAGACTTATATAAATATGAGACAACATTACCAGGACACATGTTGGTGTTGTATAAAGCTGGGTGGCCATGACATGCAGTGCCCAGCGTTCTGGGCACTGCAAGAGGAAAGCAGCTGCACAGAGTTTCTAGCTTCAGAGAGCCATCAGGGTAAAACCGGCCAATCAGAATGCAGCTAATTCAATATTCGTGAGCAGGTGAAGGAAAAGAGTCCGTCCATTATAGGAATTTATTATGGTGTTGTTTTGGGCCATTTTAGAACCAATAAAGTTTCATAGAGGCCGAAACAACAGTTTAAACCCTTTTGGAAGGTTTTGGAATATTCTGGAAGTATGTTTTGAGTTACACTTAAGTTATTAAACACAAACTTCAAATTTAATAATATGGATCAGCCTGTGACATTTGGTAATATGCACTTACGGTAAGATAATAAGAATGTTTAGAACCTGGTATAGATTATATGCCATAAACCTACAAATAACAGAGTGTAACTAACATACAGTAACCAAACTGCTTCACTATCTTCCCAGCAGCTCATAGCAAAGCGCGGTCAGATGGTGACAACTGATGGTAAGCCTTAGCACCCTGACATCACGCCCCACCAGAGTAGAGCACCACAAAGATGTGTGCTCAGCCCTTTGCTCCTCACTCTGCTGATTCACAACCGAAAAGTCAAATCCAACATAAAAGGTTCATTTATTTTTGTAATGTCTCAGCAGAGGTTGCCCTGCAACCCCCTTCCACCCATCCCCCCCTTCAGACAGCCGCACTGTAATTCCTGCTATGCACATCTCCTTCTTCTTGACCACCACATGATCTTCCTCAGGACACTGAGGATTGAGAATGTCCCTCTTTATCTTCATTATCTGCAGTGGGGAACTGCCCCATGATTTTCTGCATCAGATTTTTGTATGTCATATTTAGCGTGAACAACAAGAGAGCTTTGTGTTATGGGTTGTGATTAGCCAATATTTCTTCTAATATAATTGTTTTATTTTTAAGACTCTTCTGGTGCTAGGAGGACTTTCTATCTATAATCAGAAAGGAAAATACATAAAAAGGAAGACAGACATGCAGTCAGGGTTGGAAACATATGGAGTACCTGCTCAATAACGTTGGCTATCACTATCAATAAAGCCCCACTGAATCTATGGTAGACGAGGGTGCTTGATCAATATGAATATTTTTCTGGACTTACAGTGGGGGGAAAAGTATTTGGCAGCCACTGATTGTGCAAGTTGTCCTACTTAAAAAGATGCTAGGTACACTTGAACTGTGAGAGACAGAATGTTCATGAAACCACACTGTATAATTTAAAAAGAATTTATTTGTATACTGGTGCAGAAAATAAATCTTCGTACGTACAAACCAGCCAGAATTCTGGCCCCCACGGACTTGTTACTACTTCCATCCCCAAGTAAAAATGTGTCGGTTGCCATATTCCCCAGAGTTAGATAAGTGACAAAAAAGCTTTTTGTAACCAGCCCAGTCATTCTCCTGATATGGTAATAATCCGTGTGCTTTAGCTTAGCAAACATTAACTTAGCGGTGGAATATCCCTTTAAGAAGCTCTTCTATCCTCCACTCTTTACCTGTATTAATGGCATCTGTTTTAGCTGTTTATCTGTATAAAGGACACCTGTATACAACCTTAAACAGGCAGACTCCAAGCCCCACCAAGGCCAAGACCAAAGCTGTCCAAGGGCAACACTGTACACCTGCACAAAACTGGGATGAGCCAATCTATAATAGGCAAGCAGCTTGGTGGGATGAGATCAACCCCAAGTCCAGGGGCTCAATGCTAGATCTCACCTGGTGGGGAAAACAAGATCTAGGGAACAGGGAGGAAACAGTCCAGAACTGTAAAGAGCCGGGACCACAGTAACAAAGGTTACTATCTGGATGATCCAGACGAGGACTGGGAGAATGTCACGTGGGCAATGGAGACCAAATTAGAACTCTTTAACATAAATGCCAATCGCCGTGTTTGGATGGAGAAGAATGCTGAGACACATCCCAACAACACCATACCTACTGCGAAGCATGGGGGTGGAAGCATCATGCTTTGGGGCTGTTTTTCTGCACAGGAGACGGAACGACTGATGTGTATTAAGGAAAGGATGAATGGGGCCATGTATGCAGAGATTTTGTGCAAAAACCTCCTTCCATCACTGACAGCATTGGAGATGAAACATGGCTGGATGTTCCAGCATGATAATGATCCCAAACACATCGCCCTGGCAACAATGGAAGGCTATGTAAAAAGCATTTCCAGGTCCTGGAGTGGCCTAGCATGTCTCCAGACCTTAGTTCTACTGAGAATCCGTGGAGGGAGTTTGTGTGTCTTCTGCACCATTATACATATAAATTATTTAATAATCATAAGTGATTTCCTGAAAGTTTTTTGTTACATTTGGTCTCTCACAGTTGAACTGTACAGACATGGACAAAATTTTTGGTACCCTTCATTAAATCAAAGAAAAACTCAAAATGGTCACAGAAATAACTTTAATCTGACAAAAGTAATAATAAATAAAAATTATATAAATGTTGACCAATGAAAGTCAGACATTGCTTTTCATCCATGCTTCAACAGAATTATTTTAAAAATAAATGCATGAAACAGGCCTGGACAAAAATGATGGTACCCACAACTTAATATTTGGTTGCACAACCTTTTGAGGCAATCACTGCAATCAAATGATTCCTGTAACTGTCAATGAGACTTCTGCACCTCTCAGCAGGTATTTTGGCCCACTCCTCATGAGCAAACTGTTCTAGTTGTTTCCGGTTTGAAGGGCGCCTTTTCCAGACAGCACGTTTCAGCTCCTTCCAAAGATGCTCAATAGGATTGAGATCAGGGCTCATAGAAGGCCAGTGTTTTCCTCTTAGCCCTTCTTGGGTGTTTTTAGCTGTGTGTTTTGGGTCATTTTCCTGTTGTAAGACCCGTGACCTGCGACTGAGACCATGCTTTCTGACACTGGCCAGCACATTTCTCTCTAGAATCCCCTGATAGTCTTGAGATTTCATTGTACCCTGCACAGATTCAAGACACCCTGTGTCAGATGCAGCAAATCAGCCCCAGAACATAACCGAGCCTCCCCCATGTTTCACAGTAGGGACCGTGTTCTTTTCTAGATATGCTTCATTTTTCCGTCTGTGAACATAGAGCTGATGTGCCTTGGCAAAAAGTAAAATTTTTGTCTCATCTGTCCACAGGACATTCTCCCAGAAGCTTTGTGGCTCATCAGCATGTAGTTTGGCATACTCCAGTCTGTTTTTTTTAATGATTTGTCCTCTGGCTCAAACAGCGAAGGATGTTCCGATCTGACACTGATGTTCCTTGAGCATAAAGTTCAGCTTGGATCTATTTTGAAGTCTTTCTAGGCTCTTTTGTTACCATTTGGATTATCCGTCTCTTTGATCTGTCATCAATTTTCCTCCTGCAGCCACGTCCAGGGAGGTTGGCTACAGTCCCATGGATCGTACATTACTGAATGACATGTGCAGCTGTAGTCACAGAAACATCTAGCTGCTTGGAGATGGTCTTATAGCCTTTACAGTTAACATGCTTGTCTATGATTTTCTTTCTCATCTCCTGAGACAACTCTTTCCTTTGCTTCCTCTGGTTTATATTGAGTGTGGTACACACCACGTCACCAAACAACACAGTGACTACCTGGAGTCCTATATATAGGCCCACTGAGTGATTACAGGATTGTAGACACCTAGGATGCTGATTAGTGGACATACCTTGGATTAACATGTCCCTTTGGTCACATTATTTTCATTCTTTTCTAGGGGTACCATCATTTTTGTCCAGGCCTGTTTCATGCATTTATTTTTTAAATAATTCTGTTGAAGCATGGATGAAAAGCAATGTCTGACTTTCATTGGTTAACATTTATATAATTTTTATTTATTATTACTTTTGTCAGATTAAAGTTATTTCTGTGACCATTATGAGTTTTTCTTTTATTTAATGAAGGGTACCAACTATTTTGTCCACGTCTGTACCTTTGATAAAAATTAAAGTTTAGCACAACTTCACAATCTGTAGCTGCCAAATGTTTTTTTGCCCCACAATATGCAACAAAACAAAAAAAATAATAGATATTTGTGCATTTTAATTTTACTTCATTCTTTAGTAAGATGCTTAATTTGCAGAGATGCTTCTACTGTGAAATTTTCTTTTGCTAGTGGAATCTAAGAAAAGAAGCAACAGCAAGTTGATCTGTGATGAAATACAAACAAATAAAAATGATGTGTTCATGCAGTTTGTGTTATTTACCTGGAGACACTATAAAGGGAAACGTGCAAAGAAGAAAAGAAACAGTATATTCAAACATCAGTTCCCATGTCACTAAGGTAACTCAGATTTACCTGTGTAGTATGTTCAAAAGAAAATGTACACAGAAATATGTAGTATGGTAATATGCACAGTGGATAAGGCTCTGTGATTTATGGTTAAATTTGAAGCACTTTTTGTGAATGTTGATCAAACCTACCTTGGGTCATTGCACTGCCCACATTGTCATTGGGGCTGAATCCATTCTGAGTGGTTTGCGTGCCCAGGTCAACCATCTGATGGAGGCGGAGCTTACGACAATAGATGGACGCCGCCTCGGGCTCCAAAGCAATTATCAACTGTTCTGGGTTTTCACGTGACACCAGAGCAGCCTACAGAGAGCCAGAAAAAAACAAAATACGATAATGAGGAGAAAACCTTGTGTATTACATCACATCCTGCAGAGTGAGTTTATGGACATATTGATGTTGCTGTTTATCAGCTTTTTTAGGTGCTTAAAGATGTTGTACTATGTATGTTAATAAAAACATTTGAATGAGTGAATGCAAACGGAGTGCCCATAACAACTCCTATAAAAACAGGTATTCATAAATTTATTTGGATCATGGAGGCAGGGTTGCTTCAGTATTTTAGTATTGGTCTTATTAATCCCACACTGTTAAAGGTGCCATCTTAGCTTGATCTTGTACCAGTGGATCTGATTCATATTTAAAGGTTTTTTTAAGACATGAACTGTCTGTATTTCGGTATTTTTTTGTTAAATCCTAAATGCAAATATTTTTGCATGTATTGTCTTGGTCCTTTAGGATGTATCGAAGTTCATTCCAATCTTTTAGTCTCTTGGAAAGCTGGTGCGGATGACCCCTAAATAACAGTACTTGCTCCGTTTCCACTGAGCAGAACAGTGCAACTCGGTCCGGTACGGTCAGGTCCGACATATTCAGGAGAGCGTTTCCACCACAAGCTTGACTCTCACTGGGAGGGTGAGAAACAAGGCTAGTGTTTCTGTAGTGTATCGGCTGCCGGTTGGCCTCTTTGGCTGGAGTCGTTTGGAGACTTCAGAAAGAAAACTGATTAAGCAACAGCAAAGGTGGAGGAGGAGCTAAAGAAGCTTCAACTTGGGAAGGCTGTGGGCCCAGACGGTGTTTAGCCAAGGCTGTTAAAGGTATGCACTGCACAGCTTGCTGAGCTGCTCCAGAGGATCTTCACAATGATTCTACAAACAGTCAACATCTCAGCTCTGTGGAAAACATCATGTCTGGAACCAAAGCTAGATGTCTGGTTGAGGTCAAAGACTACAGACCAGTGGCCCCACATCACACATCATGAAGACACTGGAGAGAGTGCTTTTCCACATTCTGTGAAGGGGTTAGGGTTTCTCCACAGGTGGGACATGCAGTAGACCCCTTGTACTTTGCATACAGGAAATGGCTAGAAATGGATGATGCGGTCCTCTACATGCTTCACTGAGTCCACCCATAACTGGATGTCCAGGGTGGATATATGAGGATTTTATTGCTGGACTTTTTGAGTGCATTTAACATAACACGCCCCCTCTTGCTTCAGAAGAAGCTTGATGACATGGGGGATGATGCTGGAATTACTGCCTGGATCACAGACTACCTGACAGGATGTCCAGTTTGTGAGGTAGGGGACAAAGTGTCCAAGACAACTAAGAGCAATACTGGGGCTCCATAGGTCTAGGTTCTCCCACCATTCCTCTTCACTCTGTATACTGCTGATTTCCAGCACAGATCAGAGCTCTGTCATACTTAGAAGTACTCTGATGATACTGTTAATGTGGCGTGTATCAGGAATGGGCAGGGAGGGGAGTATAGGGACATGGTGAGAACCTTCTGGAACTGGAACATAAAGAAATTATGAACACCTCCAAGACCAAGGAGATAATTATTATTATTATTCACCCAGTCATCATTAACGGAGAGATCAATGAAGAAGTGCAAACATATAAACACCTGGGAATGCACCAGTGTTAATGTGTTAACTAAAATGGCAAGCACTTTCAGGCAACTAAAATACATCTAAGTTTTTTTAATAAAATAATGTTCTACTTCTGTATAGAGCATGGCAGAAATATCTACTTGGAACTGTAATGGAATACATAAGGCCCAAACCATATTTGTTACAGTGTTGTGTGTTGGAGCAGCAGTTTATCGACAGCTGACAGGAACAGGTTGGCTAAACTCATCAGGAAGGCCAGCTCTGCTCTAGGATGCCCCCTGGATCCAGTGCAGGTGGTGGGAGACAGAAGGACTCTAGTTAAAATAACATCTCTGATGCATGGAAATGTTGCTGAACTGCAGAGCTCCTTCAGTGACAGACTGCTGCATCTTAGATACTTGAAGGAGCGTTTCTACAGGTCCTTCCTCCCTGCAGCTGTTAGACTGTACAATCTAAACCGCTCCCAACAGCCAGACATGTTAACACCATTGCTGCTATTTTGCACTAAATCTACATCAACAACAACACTGTTATAAATCGCAAATTACTTTTAATAGACTATTTAGAATAACGTATTGAAAATTGCACATCTACTCTTCAATTGCACAGCTCAACGCACAATCCATACGTTGTAACTATATTGATGTAAATATATTTCTTTCTTCTGTAATAATTGTGTGTTTATGTTCTGTGTCATGTTCTGTCTGTACATCTTTTTTTTGCTGCTGTTACGACCAAATTTCCCTATGTGGGATGATTAAAGGATTATTCTATTCTATTCATAGGCGAACAAAGACATGGGGCCCTCTGCAGCTGTTGTTTAGAACCTTTTTCAATTCTACGTGAAAAAAATGTATTTACTGGTCCAGTCATTAGACAGCACTAATGTCCAGAATTTAGATGTTTGAAACTGCTTCTGAATGAAAAACACATTTAATAGTTTGGAAAATGCATTTTCCACATATAATAATTAATTTGTGTAAATGTACGTGCCAGACAGCCCTGTTTGTGACAAGGCAAGTCAAATTTATTTGTACAGTACACTGTCAGCAACAAGCCAATTCAAGGTGACCTGTTCAGCAGACCGTTCATGTTTTTTTTAAATAGGCTGTAAGTAGTGACAGGTGCAGAAAAATATTCTTGGTTGAGCTGATATACCAAGAGATTTACCTTCCTAGTATTAGCTTTCAAATGAAGGGAGGGGAAATGACTTAACATTCTTAATGCAGCAATTAATTAAATGCTAAATTATTAAAAGGGAAATATGGTAACTTGCAGAATGTTCAGTATTTAATTGGTAATTTTGCATTATACTAAAAAAATGCCATATTAATGTATGATTGCCTATAAGTCTGAACAAACAGGCTAAATACTATCAAAAGTGAACCTTTGACAATGAACTAATGATGGCTTCCTACCTTGAAGAACTAAAACAAACTTGCATAGAATTAAATAATTATGCATACAAACATAAAATTGGGAAATCAGAAGGACTTCAACAGGTTTTGCTGGAACTGCAACAATAAGCAATTCCCCTGGACTTATCTGAAAATCAAGGACACAGCCAAATTTGACAGAACTGAATGCAGAGCTGTATGTTGACTTCTATCATCTTTATCATGTAGGAATGTATCACTTTTAACTTCATCATTGGTGACATAGAGTTTGCTGCTTCTGTAACACAGAATACGAAGTTTCAGCATCTGCACAAAATGTCTTGTCCAATCTCTGAAAAGATGTTAGTACTTGGTAAAAAATAAAAAGGGCATATTTAGTACCCACCAAAGGTTGCTTTCCAAATTTATAGCTTATATTATTTTCAGGGTTTTTTGTTATAAGTTTTATAAGTTCTATGTCGTTGAACTCACCATTTCGAATGCTCTTTGAAGGCAGCACAGGTGTCCGACACAGTAGTCAAAAAGCTTCAGCCTTATATTTGTGTGTTGCTTATAAAATATAGATCGGTCTTATATACTTGTAGATTTCTTTTCTTTTTTTTTGTTGCTTTTTTGCTTTTGAATTCATTTTAAACAAAAAACTTTTTCTGTGGCTGGGTGCGACCATTCTACATGAACGTTGGGAGGTCAATCCCTTTCTCAACATCTGGAAAAATGTGAGCAGGTTGGGTCTCTAATGATCCACAGGTAATATCACCAACAAAGTTTCCCAAAAAGTCGTTAAGGATGGTCAGTGGCATGGAGCAGTCTTTTAGGGTGGCCAAGATTCATACAATGTGAACCATCCTTTAAACTTGGAATAGTTCATCTTAGCGGCGTGGCATTAACACACACGGCCTGTAGGCAGCCTGATGGTATTACAGCATATATGGGGTTTTTTAATGACTTTGTGGAATAATTTTGATAGGTTAAAAAAAAAACTGTCTTAAACAAATCCATTAAGTCTTCATTATGGGGCCCTTAAAATGTTTGGGGCCCTAGGCATTCGCCTACCTTTGCCTAGTGGTAAGTCCGCAACTGGAGCTAAGAACAAACAACATATTATAATTATGAAAAATACTAATCTCTAACATTATAGAAATAAATAAAATAGTGGGTAACTCTTTATAATAATGTTTTGTTATCAAACATTTAAAAGTGTTTAGTATGACATTAACAGATCAATTACATGGTATTAGATAATGATGTACCATTCATTTATAAAGACTTGTAATAACATTTACATATACATTTATAACTGTTCAGTAAGCTATAGCTGGTTATTTGTAAGGTATTAGATAATGAGCTACTGTTAGAACAGTTATCGGTTCTACATAAGATTATGATGCACCTCTGATTTATACATGATTTATTAATGATTAACTAAATATTTTAAAATATCTTTAACACATTTGTTAATGGTTTATAGAGTTCAAACATGACATCATATTGGTAAAGTATATAAAAAGAAGTAACCTTTTACAGGTCATTTGGTCATTTCTTGCCCATCTTATTAATTTGTTTTTTTATGCCATTAAAAAAACGAATAGTTTTTCCTTAATGCTTGTAATACAAAATAATATATTTTTAATTATGGGAAGCATTATTATTTTTCTAAACAGTATATAGGGATTTACTTAATAGTTTATTCATTTATATAATATGAATTTGATATTTTATGTAACTATAATTGGCTGGGACCTGATGGAGCCGCCCTTACGTCATCAACACAGGCATCAGCAGACGGAACATCGAGCAAGAATGGCGCCGTTACCTGCTAATGAGTGATAAGAGTTTAGCTCGATTAAAAAAACGTTTCGCCGAAAGAACTCCAGTATTATCTGTCGAAGGAGAAAACACCGATCTGCAAAAATAACTGGTAAGAGGCTCTGATGGTTTATGTTCACTGTTTAGTTTAATTCCAGTGGCCTATTTGGGCTAGCTATACGAGCTAACTGCTAACAGCAGCTTTGGTTGCCACAAATACCCATAAATAATAAATCGCCAAAAATGAAATAAAATGTTAATCTCTTATTTACTGATTTCAGAATTGAAGTTCTCTGTATTATTAAGCCAACTTGAATGCTGCATCATTTAGTGCTTTTTTTAGTTTATTTCTTTATTGTTTTTATAGGAGGTGGGTGGCTTGTGATTTGGGTAATTTTCATTTATTTTTTACATTGATGGCCGTCAGATAAGTTGAGTTTTCTCAAAAACATCTGTAGAAGCACATCTATATACCAGCACTTTTTTCTTTATCTTACAGATTCATTCTGGTATAGAAATTGTATTTAAATTATAGCTAGCACTTATTTACTGTTCTTTTTAAGAAATCATTGTTGTTTATTACTATGTTTGTTGTTACGTAGGCATTTGTAAAACAAAAAACAAAAAACAACAACAAACAACCCATGTATTTTTACCATAGTAAACCAAAATCTTCATACTAACAATTACAAAAGGTTTTTAGTTTAGACCATTGCTTTTTCTGTTTGTTTTTATTACACATTTTAGCAGTGGGTGCATTTGAAGTTTTGCAGTTCAGTACCCATAACCTACAGGTAATGTATAAGGCCCTGTCCACGCGTAGTCGGGTATCTCACAAAGCAGAGAGATTTTTCCACAGTTTACTGGAGATTTTCGATACCAAAAAGGAATCTTTTTAAAAGCCGGCCAAATTGGAGATTTGCGTTTTCTCTGTTTTCACTATGTGCGTGTGGACGTCCGTAAACGGAGTTTGAAGAACTGTAACATCCCTTTCCACGACAAAACATTCTTAAACATCACATGTGTGACATGTGTTTACTCTCTAAAACAGCATTTCTGCTGCTTTACAAGCTGTATGACTGCTGCGTGCTGAAGATAGAGGATAGAAAGTTACTCTGAGCAGATAAGATTTGGGAGAACTACTGCCCTCTACAGGTTTGCCACGTCTATGAATGTGCAGAAAAACGCATGTATCGGGTTATGTGTGGATGGAGATTTTTTTTTAAGGAGCGGAGGAAAATATTTGTTTTTTTTAAAACACGGCTACGTGTGGACATGGCCTAAGACTTCAAATTCTAAGCCATGTAGTCTTTTTTTTTTTTACCTTACTGCTAGATTCAAAATGTCAAAAAAATGCCATTTTTATGTAGAATTTATTTTCAATTGGTAGCTTTAAAAAGGTTATCTGTATGCAAAGTGTTGGTTCATTTGATTAGTAATACAAGTTTTGTTTGGGGGGGGGTTGAACATTTCTGTGCAATATAGTGAAAATTATACATTCTCATAAACTTACTAACAAAACCAAGCATATTTAACAGCAGCATATCTATATCCTGTTTATACACTTATGGCCTTTTAAGTAATTTTGTAAACACAAACTTAATAAAAGCAGCCAGAAAAAAGGGATTTACAATAAATTCAAATTTAATAATTCAGTTGATAGGACTTATTTTTTATTGTTGAAACTAAATAAGTATTCTTTTTATTGTCAAAACATTTAGCGTATTATCACCTTCACCACAGCCGACACGACTTCCGGTGTGTTTAAAAGAAATGTTCGATCTGAGAACATTTTGACTACCTTAGTGGTATAGATTTTAAGACTAATATATTAAGTTAAGGCTTTACAATAGTAAATGTACCTGCATATATTTATATATATATACATATATATATATATATATATATATATATATATATATGTGTGTGTGTGTGTGTGTTTAAATTTGGGTTATTTCTCTTGTCGATGTTGATCAGAAGGCTTAATAATGATAACCCTCTTCTGTCCTGAACGCTCAAACTCTTATTTCATTGCCCCAGAAAAGTCCAGAAAAGGTGCTAGGGTTGTTTAAGGTCAGTTGATTTAAAAAAATATAAAAGTTAAATCAAACTTTGCTTCAACTATGCGTTTAAATCTGACCTAAATAAAAGCATTGAAAGCCAATCCAGAAAAGTCTGGATTTCAGGCACAGTAAAAAAACATTTCCGTAAGACATGAACAGATGTCTTTGTTTAGATGCCTTTACTCTTTCCCCTTTTAGCCAAATTCTCCACAAGAACCCAAACTTTTAAGCTGTACTAGTCTTTTGTTTAAAAATATATATATTTTTCAAAATCAGTCATTTATAGGGAGTAAAGGGACTAAACAGATACTTGGCCCACCTTATAGGCTGCTTCCCTCATGAACTGCTTTGCAGGCATTTTCCAGATAGCTGGGACTGTAATTACCCATCTCACATTGCTGTTGTCAAATTCACTGCCAGTTTGATCACTGAGCTCCTGCAGGAAAAACAAAAGAAAAACATTTCAAAAGCTGAAGGTTAGTGCTTAGTCTATGCTCAGTGTGATAACAAACCTGTATCCAAGGGAGTAAAGTTTTACCACTCCTGTTTTATGTTTGATGATCAGCATGTTTGCTACTGAGTAATAGTGAGACCAGCTAAATTCTTTCTCATCTAAATATTTTTACCAGTAAAGTGATGACACAATTCCAAAAATATTGCATGTCTAAATAAAAAACAGAGATAAAATACTGCATAAATGGTGCATGTTACCTTTAATGCTTGCTCCTTAAAGAATGCCAGAGCATATGCAAAGATGTCCAAGGCTTTAACTCGTTTTCCATTGGCTGCGTGGATCTCAGTATCAATGGACAGATTCTGAGAACACAAGACACACATGGGTAACACTGTTCTAAAGCGTTCAGCTCATTTTCTAATGTGGTTATGTTTTAAATGCAACAAGGAATGAATGCAGTGCTGCTAGTGTGATGAGAATGCTGTGGTTTAGTTGGTACCAGATCAGCTGATAATCTACAAAAAGAAATGAGTGATGGAAAAGATGGTAAGTAGTGAATAAACATCTGGGACTCTTTAGCCAAAATCAAGTCAGATATTTTTAAAAGTATTTTCATTGCAGTGCAGATAGTTTAGTGTTTAGCTGGCAATTAACTGTAGCTGGTTTTTTCTAAACATCTATCTAGAACTGATTTAAATCTGAGCTTTGCACCTCTATCAATACCAGCCACTCTGTACACAAAACAACTTCTTACAGTATACTGAAGTCAAAGTAAAGCAATACTCTGTTCCCGCTAAAATCGGAGAAAGGGTAAAGACCTTGGCTAGAAGTACATCTACTATGAAAATATTTCAACCATACACCGCCTAAAATGTGTTCACAGCAGCTGTCCGTAATGCTCTCTCCAAGTTCTGTTCCAACCTGTCCCCTGCAGCCAAGTAAACAGCAGTGGGTCATGCAAAAGCAGAACAAAGCTACAAGTCGTTGTTGATGCTGAAAGCCTTAGCATATCTGCTGAACAAGATTCTGCAAAAATCTAAAGCAGCAGACAAGCCAAGGTCAGCTGGTCACTAAATAACTCATCTGCCAAAGCTTGCAACACAAGCAGCTGAGCTGATCAGCATTTATTGATCATTTGCTGCGGAGATACAGTTTGTTCTAAGCCTTACTGCAGTGGTGTGAAGCTTCATTTTAAATTTTTCCAGGTACAGCCAGTGTTTGGACTCGCTAGGGTCCAGATCATGGTAGAAATCCCGAGCTGCATAGCCAAAGCTGTGGAACTTTCTGTCTGGAGTGAGCAGGATGGTGGTTGGGGTCTTCTGATTGGAAACACCAGGGTCTCCACCCTCCCAACGCCTGCAAAGACACAAGTCAGGTAATGATTCATCAATAGGAATTCAACATTTTTAGTTCTAAATTAATGAAGGATGTTTGTGAATGCTAGAGAAAAAATAATACACGATATATTAAATCTCCACTTCTTATTTTATATGATTACTTTCCTGTTTATTAGAGAGAGAAAAAAACGGTAACATGATGGTTGACAGCTATAGGGTGTCTGATCAATGATCCTCTGTAGAAACTGGTTATTACCGGGCTTCAGCACAGTCAGAGCGGACAGAGACGCTAGAGCCTGCGGCAAGCGCAAAGGCGGAGGACTCGCACTGTATGTAAACAAACGGTGGTGTAATCCTGGGCATGTGAGCGTTAAAATATCCCACTGTTGCAAGGACATTGAACTTTTGGCTGTAAGTTTACGTCCCTACTACGTGCCGCGGGAGTTCAGCCACGCCATTGCTGTCACTGTGTACATTCCTCCGCGCGCCGACGCGGAGGCGGCGTGTGACGTCATACATAGCGCTGTAGCTAAACTACAAACTCAGCATCCTGAGGCTCTAATGCTTATCTCTGGGGACTTCAACCATACTACACTGGAAAAAACACTGACTGCTTTCCACCAGTATGTGGACTGTAACACCAGGGGAAATAAGACTTTAGATCTGATGTATGCAAACGTCAAGGATGCATACAGTGCCATCCCCCTGCCTGCACTGGGGAAAGCAGACCACAATCTCGTCCTGCTCAAACCTCACTACACACCAAAAGTGAGGAGGTCACAAATAACCACACGCTCATTCAGGAAGTGGTCTCCTGAAGCTGAGCAGGCTCTGAAAGACTGCTTAGAGACCACAGACTGGGACGCATTGCAGGAGTCTCACAATGACAACATGGAGGAGATGGTTGACTGCACAACGGACTATATAAACTTCTGTATGGACGTTGTTGTTCCAGTAAGAACTGTGCGCTGCTTCGCTAATAACAAGCCCTGGATAACCAGTGACATCAAAGGCCTCCTGAACCAGAAGAAGAAGGCCTTCAGAGATGGTGACACACAGGAGCTCAAGCGGATACAGAAGGAACTCAGAATCCAGCTCAGAGAGGGGAAGGAGCAATACAGAAGGAAAATAGAACAGAGGATGCAGAACAACAGCATGAGGGAGGTATGGGAGGGGATGAAGACCATCACTGGCTGCAGCTCAAAGAAAGGAGCCCCCATTGAGGCTGATGTGGGAAGAGCAAACCAGTTAAACCAGTTTTTTAATAGGTTTGATCTCCCTGCACCTACGAGCACAGAAACCCCACCCACCCAACCCCACAAGCCATCTCCAGCACAGAGGAGGACACCTCCCCTCCCCCGCTCACACCACCCACCATCACAGCAGCTCAGGTATGTGGAGAGCTGAGGAGGCTACGCCCCGGCAAAGCTACAGGTCCAGATGGGGTCTCCCCCAGACTGCTGAAGGCCTGTGCGCAGGAACTGGGACACCCCCTACAGCGTATCTTCAACCTGAGCTTGGGACAGGGGAGGGTCCCCCAGCTGTGGAAGACATCCTGCATCATTCCAGTCCCCATGAAACCACATCCTGGGGAGCTGAACGACTTCAGGCCGGTCGCCCTGACGTCCCATGTGATGAAGACATTGGAACGGCTGCTGATCTATCACCTGAGGCCACAGACCCACCACGCTCTCGACCCTCTGCAGTTCGCTTACAGAGAGAAGGTTGGAGTGGAGGATGCCATCATCTTCTTGCTTCACCGCTCTCTCTCTCACCTGGACAGAGGCAGTGGTGCTGTGAGGATTACATTTTTGGACTTCTCGAGCGCCTTTAACACCATCCAGCCTCTGCTCCTCAGGCACAAACTGACAGAGATGGGAGTAAGATCAGACCTGGTGGCATGGATTACAGACTATCTGACCGGCAGACCTCAGTACGTTCGACTGGGGGACTGCAGGTCCGACACTGTTACCAGCAACACTGGAGCACCGCAGGGAACTGTGCTCTCTCCGGTCCTGTTCACCCTGTACACGTCCGACTTCCAGTACAACTCGGAGCTCTGCCACGTGCAGAAGTTCGCGGACGACACAGCTATTGTTGGCTGTATCAGGAGTGGACAGGAGGAGGAATACAGGTAGTTGATCCAACGTTTTGTCACGTGGTGCGACTTTAACCACCTGCTCTTAAACGCCACCAAGACCAAGGAGATGGTGGTGGATTTTAGGAGAATCAGGCCGCACCTTGAGCCTGTCAACATCAAAGGTGACTGTGTGGAGGTTGTTCACACCTACAAATACCTGGGAGTGCAGCTGGATGACAAACTGGACTGGACTGCCAACACAGACGCCCTGTGCAGGAAAGGACAGAGCCGTCTGTACTTCCTCAGAAGGCTGGCGTCCTTCAACATCTGCAAGAAGTTGCTACAGATCTTCTACCAGTCTGTAGTTGCGAGCGCCCTAATGTACGCAGTGGTGTGTTGGGGGGGCAGCCTCAAGAAGAAAGACGCTGGACGCCTGAACAAACTGGTGAGGAAGGCAGGTACTGTTGTTGGCACAGAGCTGGACAGCCTTACATCTATGGCAGATAAACGGACTCTGAACAGGCTACTGTCCATCATAGACAGTCCACACCATCCACTGCACAACGCCATCTCCAGGCAGAGGAGCAGCTTCAGTGACAGACTGTTGTCATTGTCGTGCTCCACTGACAGACTGAAGAAATCGTTCCTCCCCCACGCCATGCGGCTCTTCAACAACTCTAGGGGGAGGGCGATAAAATCAACCATAGAACACTGGACTTAATGCTAATCACATCATGCACCTTCAGTCACACATGCACTTTATCATACACATACATCTACAAGTTGGACTCTAAGTATGTACAAACTGACCATTACTCAACTGTTTTTGCATACTGACATCTGCACAACTGCACTGAACTGGACTGGCAGACATTATACTTTTTTATACCATTATATTTTACCTTAGTTATTCTTTTAAATTTTTATATTGTATTTCCCCTGCATGCCCCTGTGTTCCCGTAAGCTGCTAGAACTGTGAATTTCTCTTGGAGATGAATAAAGTATGTATGTATGTATGTATGTATGTATGTATGTATGTATGTATGTATGTATGTATGTATGTATGTATGTATGTATCTATCTATCTATCTATCTATCTATCTATCTATCTATCTATCTATCTATCTATCTATCTATCTATCTATCTATCTATCTTAACCCTGTAATATGTACCACACAGACTTCTGACCTGCTCTTCTTCTTGGAAGGGCTTGAATTTTGCTACAGACGGCCAAGACCGGCTGTTGTTGGGCTTCTTACCAATGAGCCAATGAACACAATGGAATATGATGTTTTTAACATTGTTAACGTTGTATTAGATCTCCACTGTAATGTTCCACACATTCATTGGCAGAAGTCACTCTGGTTTACATTTCAGTCTTGAGACCTTCCACAACTCAGAGCCTTATCCTTCTTCTTGCAGCAAAGAATAGATCAGCTCAGACTTACACCTGAGGGATCTTCCTATGAATTTATTTATCAAACTTTGTATTTCTTTCCTCCTTTTTTCCTGTTGATTTGAAGGAGAAATAATAGTAGCGCTTATTTTACAGCATAGACTGTACTGCAATATCTGTTTTTTGGGGGGGGTTTCGCTACAGTATACATACCATACGTACAACTATATACACTACAGTGAGGCAGAAAAGTAGTTAGCAGCAACTGATTGTGTAAGTTGTCCCACTTAAAAATATGAGAGAGGTTTATATACCTGTATTAACTGCTCCTGTTCTAACAGGCTATCTGTGTAAAATACACCTGTCCACAACCTCAAACACCCAGACTCCAAGCTCCACAGTGGTGTTGTGGATTTAGGGTAAAATGCAGCTGTTTGGCCATTAATAGTTAAGGGACTGCTTTTGGCAGTCAATGAGATAAATGATTTATGAAAAATTATTAATATTTGGGGCACCACCTGGTCTACCAGGAACTATATTAATAGCCAAATATCTATATCAGTCTCTAACATTTTAACAGTTTCTGGAGCTGGAGTAAATTGTTTGGGGCAGATGGACTACATTTAAACAGACAAGGTACAGCTTGCCATGTCTGGAAAAAAAATAAAAAGACCAAAAGTACTACAGCATAAAACAGTACAAAAATTCTTGGTCTTTACAAAAACAGGCAACTGGACCTTAACAATGAAATGCAAACCAAACTGGGGCTCAAGGGAGCAGAAAACCAAATTAGTGGTATATACTAGCTAACCAGGAAGAACAATCAGGGAGACAAACTCCTTAGGTTACAAGGGATCAAATACATCCCCCTCCTTGGGCTGCCACCTTACCGCGGTGGAGGGGTTTGAGTGTCCCAATGATCCTAGGAGCTAAGTTGTCTGGGGCTTTATGCCCCTGGTAGGGTCACCCATGGCAAACTGGTCCTAGTGGACGGGTTCTGACTCTTGTTTGTGCTTATGCACCAAACAGTAGATCAGGTTACCCACCCTTCTTGGAGTCCTTGGAGGGGGTGCTGGAGAGTACTTCTTCTGGAGACTCCCTCATTCTACTGGGGGACTTCAACGCTCACGTGGGCAATGACAGTGAGACCTGGAGAGGCGTGGTTGGGCGGTATGGCCCCCCCGATCTGAACCCGAGCGGTGTTTTGTTTTTGGACTTCTGTGCTCGTCATGGATTGTCCACAACGAACACCATGTTCAAGCATAATGGTGTTCATGTGTGCACTTGGCACCAGGACACAGTAGGCCGCGGCTCGATGATCGACCTGGTTGTCGTTTCATCTCACCTGCGGCCGCATGTTTTGGACACCCGGGTGAAGAGAGGGGTGGAGTTATCTACCGACCACTACCTGGTGGTGAGTCGGCTCTGGTGGTGGGGGAGGACGCTGGACAGACCCGGCAGGCCCAAACATGTTGTGAGGGTCTGCTAGGAACGTCTGGCGGAGGGTTCAACTCTCACCTCCTGCAGAACTTCAAACACGTCCCGGGGGAGGCGGGGGACATTGAGTCCGAATGGGCCATGTTCCGTGCCTCCATTGTCAAAGCGACTGACAGTAATTGTGAATGACAACTGAACACTCATTGTGTGCAATATAAATTAAAATGTCAATGAAACTCTTTGTGCAAATGGTTTCAGATGAATAGAAAATAAAACAGATTCAAGTCTCTTTAAGTATAAAAAAACTAGAATAGTTTTCCAGGTAGAATAGTAGAATAGAGTAACCAGAATAATGGTGCAAATAGTTGTTTGAGATAGAATCTTGACTTCAAGTAACAAAGAAAAATTTCTACAAAGTAAAGTACATAACCAGATAATTGCAAATAATAACATCTAAAAAATATATATATATATATAGTGCAGACAAAGATTAGACACCAAACTTAAGAGGAAAATATGTATGTGTAGGCTGGTTCACGGTGGCTCTGAGTGTGTGGGGGTCCTTCAGTCAAGTAGTGGCTACAGCTGGCCACACAGATGCCTAATGTTTTTTTTTTTTATATCAGCTTTTTTTCTTTACCTTTTGGCAAATGGCCAATATAGAAAAAAATGAATATATCAGCCTGATATATCGGCCGGCCAATATATCGGTCGGCCTCTATTAAAAATATTTGTTAAAGTCTTGAATTTTGATATCTGGGTCTTAAAATTTGTGCTGTATTTAACATCTTCGCGCATTTTTCCTCAAAAGTTTAATTTGTCAACCATGATTATTTTTGATTGAATAACTTAAGTGTTAATATGTTTTTTTTTCCTGGTAAACTGTTTCTCACCCAATGTTAAGTCATGGAATTAAAGGCATATGATCAAGAAACAGCTGAAAAAACATTTTTTAATAGCACTGATCCATTTCTATATTGAACTGGATCAGATTAATAATCCATTTTAACTCTTCAGAATCGGAATTGAATCGATTCTTGAAATTTGAATTGATACCCAGACCTAAAGTAAACAGTGGATGTCAAAAACCTACACAGAGTTATTCCCGGAAATCTGGATAAATCGACCATATATTGAACAACAACAAAACAAACTAATAAACCAAAGTTGTGCTCTGGTTATATTTGCAAAAGTTTATTTTAAAGGAAAAATACTGCATCCCACTCCACTGTTTGACCAACCCAGTGTCTGCAGTGCAGTGCTGGCTCACCTCATGGTATGAATGCACTCTGGCTCTTTAGTGAAAGCGTAAGCATAGCCACTGGACGTTGTACCAAAGTCGATGGCCACCACAACTACAAAGGAAGGTTCAGATTGCATCTCCTCCGTGTCACTTTGCTGCAAACACAAGGAAATACACACAAAATTCACACAACAGCACACAGCTGAAAGATGAGAACAGTAGCAATGACATACAGGAAGTAAGAAAGAAACAAGACAGACATGAGAAATAATATCTGATACATTTCATGACTAACTATAGTCAATAGTTGAATAGTGCCTGAAAAAATCATTTAATGATTTGGAAAACATTTTTTTCTGCATAAACCTTTTCACTACCTCCATACTGTAGACTATTTTGTCAAAATACCCCCTGAGCTCAGCTTAGGCTGTGGAAACATGGACTGATTTTACAAACAATGAGAGAGGTGGGAGAAATATGCCAGAAAATGCTTGTCTAATTTATCTGAAACATAAAAAGATCTATACCTAACATAGGAGTGATTTTTACACAATTCTGTATCTTACAATATTCCTCGATTTTTTTTGTCCAAGGAGTCCAAAACTGAATTCTGTCTACAGCTGGACATGAACTGTTTTACAGAATACCAGAGAAAGAAAAAAAAAACCTGAACATTGACAGAGAAAATCCCATGTAACAGGGATTAAAGCTGTTCAATCAAAGGTTGTAATACATATATGTTTTTATTTCTGAAAGTTCAACATTTTTGTTAATGTACTTTTTTTTAATATACAAATCTGGATTAAAAAATAAATGTTTTTTTGTTTTATTTTGTTCTTTTACACTTAAGAATGGCAAATTCTTTACAGATATTTAAAGTTAAACTCCTCCTGAAAATAAAAGTATCTTAGTACATTCCCCAATACAGATACTCTGTTGGTTCCTGAAATGGCCCCAAAAACCGCCCTGTTGGCCCAGCCTGGTGAAGTGGTAAGACGTGCACATCAGGAAGTCCTGGTGAAATTACTCAGAACTTCCGATATTATACATACACCTTGTGTCTCTGGGTAAGTGTTATTTTGCCTTTCTAATAATTTATTTGACTTAGTATTGTATAGAAAAGCCCCTTTGTTTATTGAGGCATGACAAATACATTGAAATTCACAGGTAATTTTAGATCTTGAAATTCAGATAAAACAATAAGCGTAAAGTTGAGGAGCCCCTACTGCAACTTTTAGGGCTAAAGTGTTTTTATGCGTAAGTATTAAGAATTTAAGCTTAAGTATTTTAGCTTAATAAACACAGAAGTCACTGACTCAGTGGGGGTAATTATTGACCGTGACAAGTTATAAACTGACATGTTCTGGTGACCTACAGAACTGCAGTTATTAAAGTTAGAACTTTATTTCTGAAATAATAAAACTGAAAATGATGTCAATTCAAAACCCAATTTTAAATGTTCATTTGTACAACAATACTAAACTTTATATTGTTTTCAACAACGTTGGCTTCGCTTGCAGTTAGAACCATTAAATACGCAGAAACCAGGACAAATTTGACCTTTGTTCAACACCTTGGCAATTCTAAGGTTTTTATTTGTTGATGTGAAACACTTTCTAAGTAAAATCTGCTCCACAAGCAATGCTATATGCACAAACAAAGAGATGAATAAAAATCACCTGAATATGTGAAGGAGACAGAGGGGTAATTCCAGGGTCACCTCCACTCTTGGACAGGGAAGGGTTGGCCATCTCATCTGTAGAAACAGCAGGAGATTTATTCCATGACTGTGTTGTACCTTGATCATTTATTTCAATTTATTTCATCTATACACATAATATGACCCTTTAAAATTGTGAAATTGTCTATACTTCTATAGCACTCTATCTAGCCCAGAGGACTCTTCACACATACACACACCTACACACTGATGGAGAGATCCATCCAATAGAAAATCCAAAGATTAAACTAATCCAAAGATTCTTTATTTTCTAAGAGTTTTTCTAATACAGGTTTTTCCTTAATACAGGTCAGTCGTCCTGTCCCTTTTGCAAAAGAGCAGCCCCAAAGCATGATGTTTCCATCCCCATGCTTCACAGTGGGTATAGTGATCTTGCGATGTATCTCAGCATCCTTTCTCCTACAAACTTGTAGAGTGCCGTTTATACCAAACAGTTGAAATTTGGTTTCATCTGACCACATGACATTCTCCCAATTGTCCTCTGAATTATCCAGAAGGTCTCTGGCAAATTTTAGATAGGCCTAGACATGCGCTGGCTTAAGCAGGATTTGAATCCATGATGTTCCTGTGGTCCCGGCTCTCTTCAGGTAACTGACCAGTTCTCACTTTGGAGTTCTAGGCTGCTTCCTCCACATTCTCAACATAATGTGTACCCCACAAGGCCAGATTTTGCATGGAACCCCAGGTTCAGGGAGACTGTCAGTGAACCATGTAAGGGATAATGCCTGATGAGGCGTCCATTATCAGAAAATAATGGACTTCGCGGATTGTTCACGTCTCCGTATTATCCCGCTTGTACCATGGTCCTTTGCGAAAGAAAGAAATATTTAATCAATTAATAATACTTTAATGTGTTTAGAGTTAAAATCGTGAGGGTTTTTTTTATAAGTCGAGCGCACTATTTAATATCTCCCGTATACAGGCGTTGCCAAGCAATGTAGCCACAGCGAACCGACCGCAGCAGATGATGGCTTTACCTTACGTTACGTGATACAAAGTATAATATAATACCTACTGCTTGTGTGTGACCAGAGGATTATGCAAAACTTTGCTATGATTAAACTGCGAAATAACGTTGCGTCTCCGTTGCCATTTGAGACAGGGCAATAATTTAGAACTGTCATCAGGCAATTTGACGGGACGCTTTTCCTAGGTGTACATTATCACTTTTTAACGAACACCCTCCAGCCAATCAGAATTGAGTGTTCCCCCACACCATGGTAAAATTTCTACTAATTCCTCCAGTTCAAACAGGTGCACTCTAAACCCCAAAGTTGAGATTACTTACTTACACAGAGTAGCTGAAACTCAATATTCTGAAAAAAAAAAAATTTCTAACTCAAACATTTTGAGTGACCTAATTATCATATTTCCAAGGGTGCTTAGGGGCATGTTTTGACACCATGAGTGACTTGGACGTCTGTTGTATTGAGATACCTGTTGTGATCAATCACAATTGATATAATTATTCAAAGTGGTTTCAATGTTAATACCACATTCACAGGGATTACAATTCTGCTCATTGTATCACTTGTTTAGAAAATTATAGAATTTAAGAGAATAAATATACTTTATTTGAGACAGAAAATTTGATTATGATGGGACATTAAGAAAGGTTTAATTCTCTTACTCAGCTCTTAGACAGCTTTTCTTATTCTAAGGTACAAACAAGAACCAATTGTATGTAAACATCTCATCTTGACTTTTGACAACTCTTGTTATTATCTGGTGTTACACTTATGACAGATCATGTGAATGTCTTTCTCAGCATTATACAAAGTGTCCCTTATTGTTATCTATATACTTATTGTCCAGTGAAACGATCTCCTGATTGTTTATATCTGACTACTGAAGTGAAACATCCTGTGTTTACCTATTCCATGTTGTTCTGTGATTGGTCTTGTGATTATCCTCTGATACATAGAACAGAGTGTTAGTTATCTTACCATAACTGTATGATGTAATGATCGGACAGAAGATGATTCAATATGGTGTGGCTGACTACTATATATACCCATGCATCTGTGCTGAAGCTTCAGGGTTCTCAACAAGAGGCACGTAAAATAAACTATGTACGAATATAGCTGACACTTGGTTTTATTCTCTCATCCAAGGACCCTCAGACACCCAGATTTCAATTCAATTTCAATTCATGTATGGTATCTATCAGTTCATTTCAGTTTTATAAAAGTGCATGTCACTAACATAACTTAAGGGTAGTGTATACTAAATGTGGTCAATGAAACTTATAAATACTTTGCATGTAGTTAAGATTTTCTAGTTGGCTTAATCGGTAAGTTTAATTTAAATATAATTAGAAAATATATTTAACATAAACTCCAAATATTTAAGCTTTGATATACTAAAATATCTGAGTTTATTAAATTAAAAAAATATGTGGCAACTGATTGCCTCACTTTTTTTTTCGTTCTGCCTACTTATTCGGGTTTACAGTGTGCTTTTAAAACGGGTGATGTGGTGGATTGTAGAGCTTCTTAAAGTAGTATCAGCTCTATACTTATTTTCTTCACCATTATAACAAATAAATTATTTAAAAATCATACTATTGATCCTTTATATTTTACATTCTGTCTCTCACAGCTGCGGTGATGAAAAGCACAGACCTCTCTCATCTTTTTAAGTAGAACAACTTTCACAAACGTTGTCTGCCACATACTTTCTTGTCCCACCGTATATAAAGGGTTCTTGTCACACCATTTCTGTCGTGGTGATAAACAAATAATCTATTTCCTGATCAAAAGAAATGATACATTTTACATTCAAAAAATGTTAACCTGTCAGTTTGCCTTAGCATCTGGCTAAAACATGAATAGGTTAAAAAGGGCAAGGGTAAATATGATTATAAAAGCCCCATGCATCTCTCCTATGTTTCCTGAAAATTAAAAAAGAACGGCATCTGGTTTTAACCGTAATTTACACCAAATATGGTATGCTTTCAGTCATATTTGAGAATGTTTATTAATTTAATTAATCGTAAATAATTCACAGCTATCCTGTGATTAATGAGATGGTCATTTTTTATAGTTTGCCAGCTCTACTATAAAGCAAGGTGATTTAGAAAACTGTGTAAATTCTCTACACTGAAGGTTCACAAATTTGTATTCAGTTCTTCGCCAAATTCTTTCATGGGTGATGACATCTAATGAGACAGTAAAATATAAGTCCAAATATTTTGAATACTCATTCTGGAGAACGGGCTGCACGGTGGCGCAGTGGTTAGCGCTGTTGCCTTGCAACAAGAAGGTCATGGGTTCATATCCCAGCCCAGGGTCTTTCTGCATGGAGTTTGCATGTTCTCCCCGTGTATGCGTGGGTTCTCTCCGGGTACTCCGGCTTCCTCCCACAGTCCAAAAACATGCATGATAGGTGAATTGATCACTCTAAATTGTCCCTAGGAATGAATGTGAGTGTGAATGGTTGTCTGTCTCTCTGTGTTGGCCCTGCAACAGACTGGCGTCCTGTTCAGGGTGTACCCTGCCTAACGCCTGATAATTGCTGGGATAGGCTCCAGCTGCCCCGTGACCCTGAATTGGATAAGCGGTTAAGAAGATGGATGGATGGATGGATTCTGGAGAACACTGCTGTTACTGTGTTTGACTATGTCTGTCCTATTCTATTCAGGTCAGACGTCCCACAGTTCCATTAATCATGCTGGACATAAAGCTCTCCTCTCTACTGAGGTCCATCAGTGTGAACATCTTTGGAAAACTATTCTCAATCAAGCTTTGCTTCAAGGTTTGTACCTATGTCAGACTGAAACAGTAGTGAGTTTTGTATCCGTAGAGTTATATCAACATCCAGACCACAAAGAGCTTCTCACCAATAAAAAAGGACTTGTGTCAGTAAGGCAACTCAGGAAAAATAAAGATGAAGAAGAAAGGGTGGGGCGCACAAATAGCATAATTTGATAAAAGAAACATCCTGGGTAGATCTTTTATCTTCATATAGATTGCATCAGAAAAAAAGAAAATTAGGTCTTAGAAAATTATTGCCATACTAACTTTGTTTTACTTTGCTTAAATATTCAGAATCATATTGCAAACTCTATCGAAACTTTGAATGATGATGGCATCCAGTTATGAAATTCTCCTAACTGACCAAGAAATATACAGCTGATGCATGAAATGTGCATTAAAATGCACATCATACTATCATGCAATGCACATGCTTATACCAGTCAAGACTAGACAGAGCTGAGTGACTGTAATATAAGATTAAGCAGATACACAATACTTTAGAAGGGAAAGAAGATTGATCTATGTATTATTGTGAGTTTAAATTTTCTATTTATTTGGTGATCAGGTAAAACAAATGGGCCACTTTGATCTCTTTGGAAACAGTTGAGTTTTCTGTTGAAAATGATATCACAATTAGTCATTATTAGCTCTGAGGTTTTGTAGAACTTTTTGTAGAAAAGCTGTGTTTAGAAACTTCGGTTTTAAACAGCGCTGTTGATGCAGCTGGAGTTGGTTGGTTGGGGGGGTAAAACTGTCTGCCATCAGTTTGACCTCTGAACTGTCAGGGGGGCATTTCAAAAATGCTTTGTTGGGGATGTCCCCCCATCAAAGTGAAGGACTGTTGAGGACATTTGTGGATAGCTGCTGCCACTAGCACAGACAGAATTACACAGAAGCAAACAGTGAACAGAAAACATGAGTCCCTCTCCTGCTGCTGAACCTGAGCTCTGTTAACTAACAAGCAATAAAAAAAAGCACACTCTTCTGAAGCACAAGGACAACACACTCTCCATTTAAGAAGCTGAAAATGTCTGTTGCACCTGTCTTTTAAACACAGTGACATTTCGATTCAATTGAACACTGTCTCCCCATTTGTGACCATCATTTTCATTAGTCTGGCTTAATAGCCTTTACTAAAATTGTTCTTTGAACACATACAATAATAATACTCCCTCAAGGTATTGTAAGTGTCTCTTAGAATTGTCTCTCAATGGGACATCATGTTATCCATCCTATTTTTGCCTCACTCACCCTATTCTCTGGTCCACCCCTACAGTGAGGATGAGTGGTCTGAAGATCTGCAATACACTTTGCCAAGCAATTACTCTGCAGAATTACAGACCACCTGTGGCTACACTCCATCTAGCCACCATCCAGCCTGTCTCCCTGTAGCACAGGGGTTCACTCCCAAAATCCCATTTTAAAGCAGGACTTTTTATTCTCAGCTACATCAATCAAATCACAATAAATATAGCAACTCAATGAATATTTCATAAGCACCAGAGTAGACTACCTACAGTATATAACGTACATCTCTGCTAAATAACTTGTGAAAATATGTTCAAATTATTCATATTCATATACATCTGATGAACAGCCACTACATGTAAATATGTAATGAAGGAACTATCCAGTGTTTTCTGACATCATTTATTTATATACATAGGCCTACTGAATGTGTGGCCTAGTAATGGGCAATATAAATATGAAATATAAACAATACAAAATTTGCCTATGATATTGATTTAAATTCTATTGCACTATTGCAATAAAGCATGTTGATGTAGCAATCTACCCGTGAGATTTAGAGCAACAAGCTGCAGCCGGTGTAGTTACTGGATGTTGCATAGGGCTGAACGATTAATTACATTTGCAATTAAATCGCAATTTGATCAAATGCGATTTCCTAATCGCAAAGGCTGCGATTTGACTTGACGTAAACATATCTGGTAAAGTCCCGTGACTTGCAAACAGCTCAAACAACGCAGGGAGAGAAGGAAACGCTGCACATTAAACTGTTATAAAATGTTTGAAAGCTTAACATCAAAAGGAAGAAAACCCTTGATTGCAGAACGACACCGATGACCATCGAGTGTGATGATTAAAAGTAGATAAAGTTGTTAATATTTGCCTTTGTCTTAAAATAAGTCTATCTTATGGAATAGAATAAATTATGTATAAAGAAATCTGTTTATAATACACAATATTTTTGCTTACATTAATTAAAAAATGCATGAGTAAAGCCCCATTAAAATAATAGCAAATTAAATCGCAATCACAATATTGAGGAAAAAAAATCGCAATTAGATTATTTTCCAAAATCGTTTAGCCCTAATGTTGCATATATGACGTCACACAGCTACTGCGAGCTAGCACTAGCTATAGCACATCAAACACTGAGACCTTGTAGAGCTTGTACTCCATGCTGGCTCTCAGTCCACTGACTGCTTTACCCCCAGCAGAACACCTACTTTCCACAAGTTAAGATTTAGAGAGATTTTCTTCGCGTTTAATGCTCATTTTTTCGTCCTGGAGCCTACGGCCCTCTGTCTCCTTCTTCTGCATCCTCCCCTCCCAAAACCTAAAGTAACTTTTGCCGCCGGTCGAAAATCATTGTTTTTCTCTGCAACAAAATGTGTCTTTAGAATTTGTGAAGATCATATATTCGATTAATGGCACATGCAACAGGATCAAAAACTAAATTTTATCGCTCCATTGACTCTAATTCATTTTTTTGGCAGTAGGGGACCCGTGGTCCAGAAGTATTAGGGTGCAACTTAGGCTCCCCATTGAAGTAGCATCATTTTCTTTGAAAAACTTTATTAAACAAATAGCAATTATACAAAGAACAAACAAAAGAAGTATATAGATGAACTCAACAGATATAAATACCGTACACACCAAAAAAAAAATTGAATTGTTTTGTTAGGCCTTTTTCGTGATAACATGATATTGGTTTTATGTACTGTATAGTTAAACACGTATAATCTTTTAAGGGTTTTCTAAAAAATAAACAGAAGAAAACATTTCTACATCATGGGAAAATCCATCAAAATGAGTTGAATAACAACCTGCCAAACTCTGAGTGGTGATGATGATGATGATCAGGAAGGTCGGATCACGCACTATGGGGAGACATTACACACACAATGATCCAGCAGGGACAGAGACAACACAAGGAGTATAAATAACACTAGGAGGGAATGCGGATAAGGTGAGACAGATAGGAGACAGCTGCAGATAATGATTAGACACACGGGTGGAATGATGATGAGGAGAGTGAGTGAATTGGGCGGCACGATAGTCAGGATTAGTCAGATAGAAATAAAAAGCCCTTTGTGTACTAAATCATTAGCATCCATGATGTGGCTAATTCCATTATAATATATATAATATATTATAAAATATATATGATAGTGTTCATATCGTGTTCATATCGTGTTTAAACGTCAACACCCAGAACAGCAATTTTACATGTTAAGTGTCCGGTTGAGGTCATCAGAGTCTCTGCGGTGCTTTGTGTGTTTTGGCCATGGCAATCTTTGAAACTTTTGCTGCTTTACATGGCTGTGCACGACCAGGTTATTACGAATATCCTGGTTTCGAAGCGTTATTGGCTGCATGTAGACGCAGTGGTAAAACAATACCATATCTTGTGGGCTTGCCCCAGGTTCCACCAGTACTGGCCTTCATCAACTTCCACACTCTGATGAAGGCTGAGGCTGATACGCGTGGGCTGTAACCCACAGTTGACATATAGCCATTAATATATATATAGCCATTTAAAATGTATAAAGGCTTTTTATATTTATAGAACAGTGCCTTGAATTTTTCCTTTTTGGATTTCCTTTCGTTTCATTTTACACACAACCGTCTGTCTTTGTTTTGCACTTTAAAGAAAATTGTTGGATTATGTATTTCCAATATTTACTTTTTGCATGTTATTTATTTTTCTGCATACAGCTTTAATCTTATTGAGTCAAGTTGCAAAAACAGGCTGAGGCTGATCTATCAGCATGGCGCAGAGCGCATTGCGCCTATTACACCCACAGCAAGACGCACGCAATCCATTTAGCGCTTTTGCTCTTGTTAAATATGCAATCTGGGCATTTCTGTAAGAAGACGCAAAATATCAGGAGAATAGGCAAAGAAGTAGGCCTTCCAGGCGCAGTGTGATTTACTAAGCATATAAATGTTTGCACCGGCTAGTTTAGCGTCTATTTTTAGCACTTCTGAAAAGCTTTCGATTTTCTTAAAATGTAATTCACACACATAAACTAAAAGTAATGAACACTCTAATGGCCATAAAACTGAGAGTTATGTACATATTTACCTGTTTTTCCCCCCAAAGACGCATCATAACTCACTGCGCTCTCATCGCGTTTCCACCTTGTAATCCTCGTTAGTTTCTCAAGTAGTGAATAACCTTCCTGGAGTCCAATTAATAAAATGTAGTAATCATATACAATACCAGAATGATAATTGGCATGATATATGACATTTTAAAAACAAAATTCAGATATGCTGCAGTTTTAATCAGTCTAACCCTGATATACCATGTGTGCATGCAGCAGAGCAGCGCATGAATTACATTTATTACTGACAAACAAAAACAGAATTCACAGCATTATAGCATAATATTTGTGCCAAAGACTCATATGGATCCATGCACATTATTGCTCCTCTCTCTAGCCGTGGAGCAGCTCGCATTAACGGCCGCAAACTCCTCATTTGAATACTGCTGCCTGCTCCTGCTGAGAATTGTTCATGTAATCTTAGTAAATCACCCAAATGTTGTAAAATACTGTCTGTATGGTGTTTTATTATTCGTCATTCAGTTATAAAAAACATTTTACCTGATAGATATTATAGACCGTAACTGTGTAATAGAAATAGCATCACAGTTACTTTACAGAGTAACTAATTACTTTAACAGTGTAGTAACTGAGTCACTAACTCAATTACTTGTTTGGAAAAAGTAATTTGTAACTATAACTAATTAGTTTCATAATGTAAGATGCCTGACACTACTGATGAAGTTAAAAACAGCAGCCTGTAGGGGTTAAGCTGGCTGAATGGTAACTACTTTGTTGTGACTCATCAAACTACCACGTTTAAGATCAATCTGTATAAAATGTGTATGAAGATTCGAGCACTGGTGGTTGTCATAATGACTGAATGCCTTCTTGGTTCTTCTGTTAAAGTCAAGGCATGTTGATCATATAATTGTAGACTGATCTGGCAGTGGTCATATCTGAGGAGTTTCATTAATTAGCTTTTTACGATCATAAACGGTCTGGAAGCTTTGCGCTGCATACTGTTAGCTTTGTAATGTGACTTTTTGGATTACCTGCATAAAAATGATTTAGGTTTTATGTTGTTAGTGTAATTGTTCAACCACGATCGCACGGCCTTGCATAGCGGTGCAGAAGCTTTTTTTTCCTCCAGTGTTGTACGAAAATACCTGGATGAAAACAATAACATTCAACGTGTCCATACCGTTCTCCAATAAAAAGATAACTCCCAAAAATATTTTTTGTCTTTTGATCGTATAACACGAAAGCTATACTTTTGGAAAGAAATATTAATAAAAAATATTATTAAAATAATTTTCCATATGAATTTAATCTCCAGTGTGCAATTTTTAGGTTTGTCTCTGCTTCAACACACCAGAGTCAAATAATCAGGTCATTAGCAGGACTCTGGAGAACTTGAATGCATACTGAGGAGGTGAATAAGCAATTTGATTCAGGTGTGTTGGACCTGGGACACTTCTAAAAGTTCTAGGACACCAGACCCATGAACTATAGTAAACACAACATGTTTATTCTCCTACTGTAACTGAAAAGATGGATTGCTTATGATCAGGTCTATTTTAGAATCTATAGTGTTGAATATATTCTATTATACTGTGCTTTATGAAGTGCCTTATGAGATGTTTTACTTAGATTTTGATGCTTGTTACATATATTCTCAGCTTAGTTAAGATAACACTGTGCATGCAAAGATATTTCCTCTTATTTTGCAGAACTTGTCCATTTAACCAGAGCGTGATTATGCTGAGACTGCACCGTTAAGAGAAGAACACAGAATGTTCTCATGCTCTGCCACAACTAGGGAGTTGTTTCTCTGTGATACTTTCTCTTATCTCAAGGCCACAGTTGCTTATGACTCATGTTACTAGAATTGTATTGTGCAATGAATATGTAACCATCCTTGTGCAGTTTTGAATAAAAAAAAGCTGTCTCAGCAAGGAGAATCAGAATCGTTTTGGGCGGCTGTGAGACTTGTACTCTCTGCAGCTTCGGGCGATTCTCCTTCGCTGCAGCGCAGACTAGACTTGGAAAGACTTCCAACTCTCCTCATTTCTCAACATACTGAAGGGCTGAGATTTCCTCCATAGTTTTATACCTGTGTTAGATTAAATAAAAGAGTAATTAATAGGGGATCCTACAAATTGGCGTCACGAACAGGATCCTGAGTCCTAGATTAATAGGATCAGAGGAACGGAGGACCATCAGGACATCTCTGAATGAACGGGGTTTGGACAAAAGGTGGCGCCAACTACAAGGTAAGCAGTTTTCTGCTTGATTTAATTATTTCCTATTGTCCATCACCTTGTTATTAAAGTGGATAAAATACACCCAGCAAGTATAGGTGTGTGAGAAAGGAGGAGAAAAATTGTTTGTTGGTTTAGGGTTGTGTTGCCCTGTGATTATTATTATTAAATGAATTGCTAAATCTATAAAAAAGTAAGATTAGGTTGGAGTCCTGTGATTCTATTCCATATGAATGAATTGCTAAATTCCTAAAAAGTGTGGTTAGGGTTGGAGTCCCTGTGATTATTCCATATGAATGAATTGCTAAATTCCTAAAAAGTGTGGTTAGGGTTGGAGTCCCTGTGATTATTCCATATGAATGAATTGCTAAATTCCTAAAAAGTAAGATTAGGGTTGGAGTCCCTGTGATTATTCCATATGAATGAATTGCTAAATTCCTGAAAAGTGTGAACCAATTAAGATTACACTGACGAGTGTAACAAGTATTGGGTTCTTTGAACGGGGTTGGAGGCCCTGCAGTATATTTTATTAGGAATAGGCTGCTAAAATACCAGAAAAAGAGTTTTGAAATACGGTTGGAGTCCGTGGACTTGGCTAACTGACATCACTAGGGTGTGGTTAGCAGGTTCAGAAGCCCCTGTTTTGTGCTGTGCTTTGCTGTGTTTGAATTTGATTGTGTTATATTTGATGAATGTGGTGTTAAAGTGAATAATAGAGATAACAGAGTAAGTATAGTTATAAAGGGTGAGAATGGAAGGTGAGTTTGACCAAGAAATGATGGATGATGGATGGGGACAAGGAGCTGTGGCTAATACATTGGGTGAACAGCTGGTGGAAACAGTGGTAGGTATTACCTGCCAACCACAGGATGCAAAAAAAGCAGAAGGAGCTGTTGAGAAAGACTACAGACAAGTTGATGAAGGAAAAAGGAAAAGATGTTAACAGCCCGGGTAATTGGGCAATAATCTGGCATAATCTTGCATTGGAAGCAAAAATAAAGGAAGAAGAAGCAGCTGATCGGGAAAATAAAGCAGGTTTCCTCAACAAAGGTAAGCACAGAAAGGAAAAAGAAAGACAGAGCGGTAGAAAAATAAGATATAATCAGTGGATTGCATGGTGGGATCAAGCTCAGAAACATATGAGGAAGTCAAAGCCTCCGCCATACGCCCCACAAGGCCCCACCGCAAGTACCGGAATTTATCCCAGCCTTGCTATATCAAAAGGTGTGCTGAACTGGACTCAGGCTCCAAACGCACCACCAGTATCTGATACAGGAACACGAAAGAAGTCTGAAAAAAAGGTTCACACATCTCAGAAGGGAGGAAGTGAAAGGAACCACGCAGAAGCCTTTGCTTACAGTTCTGCTCGATTCCAAGGACTAACTGACCCGACAACAAACCAAAAACACAAAAAAGAGCCACACCCCTCATCAGCAGAGGCAATGGATTCCAATTCACAACCAGAACAGGAAGAGGACATAGGAGAAGAAACAACGGCACTTACAATTGTTGCAACAGGAAAAATGATAGATACAAACCAAGAAAAAGAAACCGGTAAGATCAATCCATTTCAGGAACTACTACAGGAAGCAGCTGCTGAGTTATCAGGTATGTTACTTGAAAAGGCAACGGAGGAAGCAGTGAGAACTCAGAGAAAAACAGAAGCAACGACAGAAGGAAAAGGAATGGACACGGAGAGACGGTAGGATGCGCCGAACTCCATCCTATGACAAAGAATTAGATTGCCTGAACAGAAGAGACAAAGACCTGCTAGCACAAAAAGAGCGAGAAAGGGAGGAAACAAGAGAGGCATTGGAAAAAAGCAAACAGGAAGAAACTGAAGCACACCACCAGCTGCCTCTCCTTCAGAAGAAACCTGGTCAGCCGCCAGTTTATCAACCTTTTGGATTGGGTGACATTCAGTCACTGGTGGCACAACTCCCAGACATTCATGAAGGAGCATACTCATGGTTAGCTGCTCTGGAAAAAGGCACAGCAGGCCAGGATTTGGCTTTGGGTGATCTGAGAGCTATACTGACAGCATGCACTTCCCGCTCTAAAGTACTGGCCATAGAAGAAGATGCAGGAACCACAACAGAGCCAAATAACTTACCAATTCACATGGTAATGATGCGAGTGGGACCTGCTTTAAGAGCAGCATTCCCACTAAAAAACACTGGGGGTATCCAACAATTTAAGTGGGATCCAAGCACCAATCCAGCAGTATACTTGGAGAAGGCCATAGATGATTGGGTTTCACAAAACGGACAACACCCTGGTAGACCAGGTGCTGTTCCAGGTATGTGGTTTAGAAAAGCAGTTCTGAGGGGAATACCAGAGTCAGTTGTGCTGAAAATGGATGACAATCCTGAACTCCAAGATTGTGACTTTGCCACTTGGAAGAAACATTTAATATTTAACCTAACTAAAGCTCAGGCTAAAACTGATGACAAGAACGAGGATGTTAAGGACTTACAGCTGCAGCTCTTAAAGGTGCAGCTACAAAAAGCAAAAAATGAACTAGGAGGAAAAGGGGAAAAACCAAAAAAACCAACTGGTGGCTGCAGTTGGACAGCCTCAGCCTCAGGCAGCTCCGCCCACTCAAACATCATACCAGGCTGCTCCCAATCTGTATCCTGTCCCTCCATGGAACCAGGTTCCTCAGCAATACCCACCCTATGGTCCTAGACAATATGATCCAGCAGGGAATTTTAGGGGCAATTCAGGAGGTTTCAGAGGAAGGAGACGAGGTGGTGCAGGAAGGGGAAGGAATTCTGGGAATGATGGATGCAATACCTGCGGTCAACCAGGGCACTGGTCAAGAACCTGCCCACAAAACAGATACCCACCACCTTCTGGAGGACAAGGAGGTCAGGTGATGCAAGCACCACCCCTGCCCCACGCTACACAGCAGATGTTGGGATGGGACCCCCATCAGGGAGCTCCCCAATAGGACACCCCCACAGGAGCCCAGGACAGTATGGAAAACACGGCAGACCCCATGCTGTCCATAAAAGTGGACGGAAACACATGTAACTTTTTGGTGGATACTGGGGCAACAATGTCAACAATCCAGTCCCAACATGTGAGACTCACCAAGATGTCTACCAGAACCACCACTGTGGTGGGCTTCACGGGGGAAGCACAAGTTCTGCCATACACTACCCCTTTGTCCACCACTGTGGGACCACAAACTTTGACTCATTCCTTTGTATGCTCGCCTTCTGTTCCAGTAAATCTACTGGGAAGAGACTTGCTTATTAAACTGGGAGCTAACATACTATGTTCAGCAACTGGACTAACAGTGACTCTGCCTACGGGAACTTTTTTAAAATGTGGACTGAACAATACATCTCTGGGAGTATACTTGGCACAACCATTGCCTAGTCAATCACATACTGCTGATATCTATTGGGCACTCCTGGAATCAGAAAAACCTGCGCCATCTGGGATACTATCCGCATTCAATAAATGGAGACCCTGGATCAACCAAATCCACCCCTCTGTACCTCCTCCTGATCCTCCCCACATGACCCTCTTCTATGACAGACAGGATACATTCTGGTATCAGCAAAACTTCATGGAAAAATGTGAAGAACATTCTTGGCATCTCGAAAGTTCAGACATTTATGTTGCTCCTGAGGGTGTGGCTGCCACTGTAGAACTAACCCCTGACCAGCTGCAGTGGTATATGATGGGTGAGGAGGCAGTGCCACATGTCTCGCTGGCGCTTCATCCAGCTCATCAGGCTAAGGAGTTGGGTGGCATGGTAAAACGCTCCCAACAGTGTACTGATTGGTGTGATACCCAAATCCCACAAGTACAGTACTCACCCAGCACTGCAACCTACAAAATTGTGAATCAATCAGAAGATGACTCAGTGCTTGAACATCTGCTTATTCCCAGAACACACGGTAGAGAAAGGACAGACCATCCATCTGCAGCACAACTGGTTGACTCTTTGCCTGCTTCCCTCTGGTCCCAAGGACCCACTGATGTGGGACTGGTGTCAGTTAAACCTATCAGTTTTGACTTGCAAAATAACACACCAATATGGATCCCACAGTATCCACATAAGTTTGAAACCACTGAGGGAATAGCTGAAACCATTTCAGGTTTGATACAAACTGGAGTGTTGGAACCCTCAAACTCCAATTGGAATACTCCAATACTACCTGTAGAGAAGAAAGGGACAGGTAAATACAGGATGGTACATGACCTTCGCAAAATTAATGCACTTTTGGGCACTTCTCCCCTGCCAGTACCCAATCCATATGTGGCCCTGACCTCATTGCCACCGAATCATTCTTGGTTCACATGTGTGGACTTGGCAAATGCATTTTTCCGCATCCCACTTGCTGATTCCCTGAGGGATATATTTTCCTTCTCTTTTAGAGGAAAAAGATGGCGTTATACGCGCCTGCCACAAGGCTTTGCTCTGTCACCTGGACTGTTTAATCAAGTACTTAAAGCACTGTTGGAACACTGCCCCATACCAGCAGACTGTATGTTGGTGCAATATGTTGACGATCTTTTACTTTCAGCACCAACTGCGGAGACGTGCTTGGAGGGAACACAAATCTTACTGCAACATTTGGCATCATTGGGCTTTAAAGCCAGCAAGGAAAAATTGCAACTGGTAAGAAAACAGGTTTCCTTCCTGGGACGGGTTATTTCCCAATCAGGTGTGACTCTGTCACCAAGCCACAAGAACTCCATCTTGCATCACCCAAAGCCAACCACTGTGAGACAAATGCTGTCATTTCTTGGCCTTACCGGATACAGCCGCACATATGTACCTGACTATGTGGGTCTGACAACTCCCCTCCGAGCAATGGTGAAGGAACATGGGATGAGAAACTTAACTGCTACTCTTAATTGGACTGAGCAGGCAGAACGAGCATTCATCAGGCTCAAACAGGAGCTTTTAACAGCATCAGAATTGGCAGTTCCTGACTACAAATTAGCTTTTCATTTGGATGTTTCTGGAACTGGGACACACATGAATGGTGTCCTGTTCCAGAAAAAAGGGGGAGTAAGACAGGTATTAACATACAGTAGTGTGATGCTAGATAATACAGAAATGAAACATCCACCTTGCACTCAATACGCAGCTGGATTGGCAAAAATTATCCAAAAAACGGCTCACATTGTAATGAACCACCCACTGACAGTGTTAACCTCTCATAGTGTGGTGGCATATGTGCAGTCACACCTTTTCACCATGACTCCCCTGAGACAAAGAAGACTGAATGCCATTCTAGAAGCACCACACATCACATACACACATGAAGGCATCAACATGGCTGACCACATGGGCTCAGGGGAACCACATCAATGTGAAAGGCGCGTGGTGACAGAAGAAAAAATCAGACCAGATCTATCAGCAACACCACTACATGAGGCAGAAGAGGACTGGTTCACAGATGGATGCTGCCACAGGACCACAACAGGTGAGTTGAAAGCTGCCTGGGCTATAGTGCGGCAAAAAGGAAGCAGATGGGAAACGGTAAAAGCAGAACCCCTAACAGGATCCCAGTCAGCACAGAGAGCAGAACTCACAGCAGTCATTGAAGCCTTAAAATTAGCTGAAGGAAAAAAAAGTTAACATCTACAGTGATTCAGCATACGCTGTAGGAGCAGTGCATGTGGAACTAAAACAGTGGCTTAGAGCTGGTTTGCTCACTACATCAAACAAGCCCATCAAGCATGAAGCAGAAATGAAAGAACTGGCAGAAGCACTGCTGCTACCTGAGAAGGTGGCTGTCATAAAATGTAAAGGCCACAGCACAGGTTTGGACTTGGTGTCTAAAGGGAACCAACAGGCAGATGAAGTGGCAAAACTAACAGCAGGATACTGAGCCAAACACATGCTAGTCTGCTCAGAACAACTAACAAACAAGACACCAGAGGAAATGTCCATGGAAGTACTCACAAGCCTCCAAGATAAAGCCTCGCCACAGGAAAAGACTTTGTGGGTGGCTAGAGGAGCAACAAACACAGACTGGTGGAGGGGTCCAGATGGAAGACCAATATTACCACCGGGAGTAAGACAAACTGCATTGGAAGAAGCACATGGGATAGGACACGTGGGAGCAGCACAAATGATGAGAAACCTTGCCAATTGGTGGCACCCCAACTTACAAGATATGGCTAAGTATTACACCAAAATGTGTCAGGAGTGCAATCAGTATGGGGTAAAGCCAACGCTCAGGCCCATGCAGGGAACTTTTCCAATTCCCACTTGCCCAGGAAAAGAGATAATCATTGACTATACAGACATGGGGGAAAGAGTGGGTAGGTACAGATACCTGTTGGTGTTTGTGGATGCTTATTCAGGTTGGCCAGAATCATGGCCTACTATGAAGGAAGATAGCAAAAATGTAGTCAAGTGTCTTGTTAATCATTATATCCCACAGCATGGCTTCCCCGAAAAAGTAAGGTCAGATAATGGCACCCATTTCAAGAATCAGGATCTACAAAAAGTGGAGGAAGTACTGGGGTTGAAACATAAGTTTGGGACTGTATATCATCCACAGTCACCGGGCAAAGTAGAAAGAATGAACCAGTCATTAAAAACCAAATTGGCTAAAATCTGTGCACAGACTAAATTGACATGGGTGGATGCTCTGCCGCTAGCTTTGATGTCTATCAGATCTTCAGTAAACAAAAATACATCTCACACTCCATTTGAACTGCACACGGGACGCCCCATGCCAGGCCCCCGCACAAAATTACCTCTAACTGATTATGAGCCTCTAGAGCCCAAGACATATTATAACCTTCTGCATAGCCTTGTCTTACAGTTTTCTCAACAGAAAGGTGATCCAACGGAGTCTGGAGAACCAACGTCCATTCTTCCCTCCGTGGACTATGTGTACCTAAAGGTCATCAAAAGAAAGTGGTCAGAACCAAGGTGGACGGGACCATACCGAATCACTGAAAGAACATCACACGCAGTCAGACTGGCTGGAAAGGGGGACACTTGGTACCACTGGTCCCAATGTGCAGAAGCAGAGGAACCCTCACGATCATTGGCTGAAGTCCAGAAGGATCTGATTCAAGGAAACTAGATAGTCATTAACTGTTTTAAAGAAATACATTGTATTGAATAATACACACCTGAATATCATCAGTTTAAGTATCTAGGTTAATTGCAACGGCCACAGAATGTCCTGGCCATTTGTTACTCCATTAACATGCAAGCAGAGACTAATGTACATTCTAGCATGTGTACTGCTAGCCCTAATCCCAGTTGCCATCCTACTAATCTGTGAAGGCCCGCCAAATCTTTCCAAAAACTCAAGCCTGCCCACCCCTCAGCCCACTCAAACTCCACCAAATAGCTCATTGGTTAGGAAAAAACGATCTTCCTCGCCTCAATCATGTAATCCCTCTACAACTCGGATGATAACGTTTTGTATACCCAAAAATGATAGCTATGTGATACAAGTAGACTTTGCTAGTTTCCCACAACCACCAGGCCATTACTCACAAAAATTGAAAGGGCATAAAAATCTGGCTGTTACACTTTCCTCAGCAGCATGGTATATCACATTAGGTAATTGGTATCAATGGAAATTGAATAATTTGATTGATGAGACAGGTCCAGATTGGAGTGTATACTCCAAGGGGGCAGCAAAAACTTGGAGGACTCAAAAGAAATTAACAATGGCAAAAACTTTAGCAGGTACTGGCCTGATAATCACAGTAAAATCATTCCTTCTGACCTCCTGCCAACAGTTTGTTCTGGCCCCTTGGACTGACCGAACAGGCCTTTACTGGCAGTTGGAAATCTGTCCCTCACCATCCCCTCAACCTGCCTCAGCAGTGTCAGATGATAGCGAGCAGTTTAATGGACAGCCAGTTACACACCAAAATGGAGGTAGATTAGGTAAGATTAAAATGACCAAGCCTGAGAATTTAACCCAGGATGAGATTTTCCAAATGTTAACTGGTGTTTCAGGAAACACAAACAATTGGCTATTAATGGCAGAACAAGCTGCAAAAAATGTACAGTCTGACTGTGTGGTTTGTATGGGTGCTAGACCAGTTCTAAAAGTAGTACCAGCACCAGTAAATAGCACCTGTATGCTACACTTAATGAATAACGCAAAATCCTCAGAATGCAAAATTTTGGAGTCTTACTTTCCTAAAACCCCTCGTGACATAACCAGCAAACCACCAGTCTTCTCCTCAGAAGTAGCACCTAATAACTTTACCTGTATTGTATTAACTGGAAAAACCCATCAGTTGGGTAATGTGCCTGAGGAATGGTGTGAATCCAGTACAGAAGTGAGACCAAATTTTAGACCAACTGCGCGTGCTGATTTATGGTGGTGGTGTTCAGGAAATAGACTCTATGATGGCTTTCCCAAAAATGCAGGAGGACGTTGCGCATTAATAACCTTACTACTCCCTGTGGTAGTAACTCCGGTTAAGTATGTCACAACTGAATGGCAAGACACCTTTACACTTACTAGGTCTAAAAGATCAGTAGTACCGAGTGCAGTGCCCAATCCCACCTACATAGACGCAATAGGAGTACCTAGGGGTGTACCAGATGAATACAAATTGCGTGATCAAATTAAATCAGGATGGGCATCTCTTCTGTGGCCCATAGAGATCAATGTGCATACTTATCTGATTAATTATGTTCATTATAATGTTCAACTATTGGCAAACTACACAAGGGATGGGTTTTCAGCTGTACATACCCAATTGTCTGCAACCTCATTGATGGCATTCCAAAATAGAATTGCAGTTGACCTTTTATTAGCACGCAAGGGGGAGTGTGTCACATATTTGGGGAACAATGCTGCACCTTCATTCCAAATAACACAGCCCCTGATGGATCTTTAACTAAAGCACTTACTGGTCTTACTGCCCTCACTCACTCCATGAAGGAACATTCAGGGGTAGATACAGAACTGTGGGACTCTTGGTTGAAAATGTTTGGCAGATATAAAAATTTGGTAGCATCTCTGCTAGTGTCTATTTCAGTATTTGCAGCTGTCTTGGTTACCTGTGGGTGCTGCTGCATTCCCTGCCTTAGGGCTTTAATGCAGAGACTCATTGAAACGGCCCTCACAAAAGAAAGAGGTGACATGGCAGTTCAGATGCCTCTGTTGGCTGCAGATGGTAGGATAAATTCTTCTCAAGATCCCTCAGATCTTGAATCTGATGATGAAGAAATTGATGTCCATCCTCTCTCCTTTGTTTAAAATTTTTTTAGTATAATGCAAACATATAGTAACCACTTTTTGCTTGTTCTCTGGCTATTTTGACTTATTTGCTTCATAATATGTTGACTGTTAGGTATAATAACACATTTTACATTATGACAGTGCTGGCTGCACTAACTCAGTTTCTGTTACAGGTTATGCAGAATACCATGTTTGCCTGAACATACAACCATGTGAGAGACTGGGACCAAGTGCAGCCGACCCTTGGGAAAGGTGGTGTCAGGATCCTTTTCTCCCCACAAAGTCAAAGAAATGAACTGTCTTTCCACAAAATATCCCGGGGAGTTTTTCGGACCTGACCAGATGTGTCCCATGTTTCTGTTATGGCTATTTTTTCACTTGATTAAATTTGACTATTGCTTATTTTTGTAGTTAATCTATTAAAATAGATTAAAAGGGGGAATGTTGAATATATTCTATTATACTGTGCTTTATGAAGTGCCTTATGAGATGTTTTACTTAGATTTTGATGCTTGTTACATATATTCTCAGCTTAGTTAAGATAACACTGTGCGTGCAAAGATATTTCCTCTTATTTTGCAAGAACTTGTCCCATTTACCCAGAGCGTGATTATGCTTTGAGACTGCACCAGTTAATAGAAGAACACAGAATGTTTCTCATGCTCTGCCACAACTAGGGAGTTGTTTCTCTGTGATACTTACTCTTATCTCAAGGCCACAGTTGCTTATGACTCGATGTTACTGGAATTGTATTGTGCAATGAATATTTAACTATCCTTGTGCAGTTTTGAATAAAAAAGAGCTGTCTCAGCAGGAGAATCAGAATCGTTTTGGGTGGCTGTGCAGACTGGTACTCTCTGCAGCTTCGGATGATTCTCCTTCGCTGCAGCGCAGACTTGACTTGGAAAGACTTCCAACTCTCCTCATTTCTCAACATACTGAAGGGCTGAGATTTCCTCCATAGTTTTATACCTGTGTTAGATTAAATAAAAGAGTAATTAATAGGGGATCCTACAATAGGTCAATCAAATGTGGTCTAGATTTAAAAATAAAAAGATAAATAATGAAAACCTGCTGGGGATTTGGTATCTCTGAATCACAAGCTAACTTTAGCATCATGTAGTGGAGCTGGTGGGAGATGCAGAAACACAAGAAGCTTAAAGGCTTAGATTGATACGATAGCATGTCTAACAAGTTTACAAGATCACTTTCTACAATGAACGACTATGTTCTAAGTAAGTCCTACAATTCCCAAGATGCAGAAAATAGGGACAGAATTTTTGAACTGCACCATAAAAATTGAATAAATGTAAAGTATGGAATATCAGAGGATCTGATCATTTGATACAGCTTCCTGATATTTCTAAATACACAAAATTCCTGAGACAACTCACTAACACGTTTATATAATGTGTTTAAAATGCTAAAACTACATCTATTTCTGTTAATCCAATTTGAACCCAAGCTATTGTACTTTTTGACTGCCAAACTTTAAATTCCACCATTTCTGGATTACAGTTTTTACTTTTGTCAACCAGTTGTCTGTACATTGTTTCACATGTCCACACCAAAGTCAGTGAATACAGAATGCCTTTCAGTAAAACTCATACTCATAGTCCCTAGGAATAATGAATTTCAGAACAGAATGAGACAACTGTCAGTTGGAGTCTGTTAAAGGCTGGTTCCTAAAGAGGTCACAATCTGAGGAAATGCCAGAAAACGCTCTGCTGAACAATGGCTTTCCTTCCTCTCGATCTGTAATGGAAACATCTGATAACAACAACTCCAGTTTAACCCTGCATGGATAATGAAAACTGTTACCTTAACTCAGGCTAGACCATAATAGTCCACAACTGTGATGAGATTCAGATAAATATTTCAATGTATATTTTCACCTGTACATTATTTTGAACCTGCCCTCTGTTATCTTTTTACAGCAGATGGTTACAGCAAACAGAACTGATCAATATTTGCTATTTATTGCAAAAAAAGGTTGTGTTTTGTATTGTGTCACTATATCCAACGAATAAAAATTAGATAAATCTGTTGCAAATATGGCCTGTTGTTTAACATATCGTACAGACTGTTTTATGTTTTTATTTTTTTTATGAAAACACATGGAGTACTGTAGCAGCCACTGTAGTTAGCACTGACTGTTATCTATACAAATCAGAAAGTATATGTACTGTAGTATATGTATGCCATTAACAATTTATCTATAATTAAAACCCAAAGTAATCTTTAAACATCCAGCCATCTTTTTACAGTTTTAGGAATTTGTGGAAGATAAGGTCTGTTCCTCTGTAGTTCATCATCAGACTGCAGCAGGTATTCAGTGACTAGCATTACATAACAACGGACTGCTGCCAAGCCCCCAGAGAGACCAGTCTCACTAACTGAACTCTGTATACATGTTTTCCCCCTTTTCAGGCTAAAGGCCTCAAGTGTTTGCTACCATACAAATTAATTGGAGCAAATAATATCTTCAGTATTTGTAGATGAGAATATCCAAGTCATAATGTGTGACATCGGAGCAAAATGGAAACAGGACAGTGGAATAGAAAATAAAAAAAAGGAATTCTTAAAACTTTTCAAGGAGTAGATAAAGAAAAAAATTGTGAAAAGAGACGGAGGATCCAGTATAGAACAAAGGAAGGCCATGGTTTACAAAGAAGGATTTTTAGGCCAATTTTGCCCCACTTTTCCCCTTCCGACACACCCCAATTATCAGGATGAGCCTTTAGCTAATCCTAACAGATATTCCTGCCATGTGCAGTGGGTCTGATCTAAGGATGCAACGATACCACCTTATAAAAATCGATACAATACTGATACTAGGATGTGAGATGCCGAGATTCCAAGTACAAATGCTGATACTTCTACCACACAAAAATTCAATGAATTGGAAGACAGGTTTTATTTTTTACTCTGCTTTTTACAACAAATAATGGTGAGTTAGATAAAAAAAAAACATATTAATGAAAATGTCCACATTAAACAAGTTAAAAGTAAAAATTTTCTATGAAATTATTGGAGAGTTTCCACATTTTAAGTATGGGTTAACTAAGCAATACTAATATGAGTACATTAGACCATTATTGACCGTGAACCCCACTACCAGTATCAGTATTGGTGCAACCCTAGACTGATTGGAAGAACATGAGGACCACTCCAACCATAAATCAGGAATATTCAACATGTTGAATGAGCTTGGCCCGATATCCTAGCTTGTGTGGTGCGTTCCAAGCACAAAGCAGCATGCAGCCTATTGAATGTTATGTGTAGCCAATCAGAAAGTGTGCTGACAGCAGAGATGAAGATGATCCTTTCAAGCATCTACTATAAGTGCAAAGTGTCGGCTCACTAGACCACATTCCACAAACGCCTAGAAACAGACTGGTGCCGTTCGGTTGCTTGGACCTGGCACTTAAATCCGCTGGCTGTTCGGTGGGTTCTGGGCCTGGTCAGTTCATTGTTGGGTTTGTCTGGCCTTCGTTGGGTGCCTGGTCTCGGTGCTCTGCGTGGGGCGGGTTCTGGACCCGGGGAGTTGTAGATCTGGTGTCCTGGTGTTGGATGGGCGTTGCCTGAGGAAACTGTCCACCTGCTGTTGCTTTTCAGCTGGCACCCCGGTATGGGTGAGGGGGTTCAGGGCTGGGGGGTCAGTGGTGGGGGCCTTGGGTGGTGGAGACGTGTGTCATCCATTGACCAGCTGAAATACTATATATAAAGTCGAATTTCAGTTTTTCAATTCTGAGCCCCTTAAAGCAGCGAATAGATTACTATGATTTAAATAAGCAAAAGAACATTTGATCAGCAATTTAACTATTAACAACATCATAGTCAGCTGTTGACTGAAGTCACCTCAGATCACTGGTCCAGTAAATACTGCTTACAATCATTAAGAGCAGATAATATAAAGGAAATGGGCTACATTGATCTACATTCTCGGTCATCTCTTGAGAGTTTAAATGAAGGCAACTGGACTTTTTCTTCTAGTCTTGAAAACGTTTCATTCAAGAGATTTCTTCAATTCTAAAAGACTGGATTGGGAGAAGAGACAAGGATAAAATTGAGATTCGGGGCTTCTCAGAAAACATCCGGGGCTCAAGCCCAAGGAGCCACCCCATAACTCTGCCCCGCTCTGGGGCCCTCTGGACGTCTGAATCGCCGTTCTCCCTCATGTCTTTGTCGATTCCTGTATGACGGATTGACGGCTCCTCACACCAGCTATCAAACACTGGTATGGGGAAACCTACATGCTCACACACACATAGGTGTGGGAACAACAGTGTTTACAGACACATTCTTAGGCTTATCATCAATAGATAATTGGTATCAAAGGCCTTTCATTGACATTGTTGTTGTATTCATTTACCCATTTTTGTTTGTTGTGGCTGTGTAGTTCTTAGTTCATGTTATTTGTTTTATTAATGTTGCTGCATTTTATTGTTTGTTTATTCATCATCTCCTTTCTTTCTCTTATCTTGTTTTCCCACTCTCTATGTCCATAACCTCAAGAAATTAAACCCACAGCCATCACTAGTAAAGAATTTGAGATAAGGCTCCTTCCACTCCGGCTCTCCAATACAGTTTTAACCGATTTTTAATTATTTTTAACAGTTTTGTTTTTTTATCTTTTCTTATGACTAGTTTTAACTGTTTTAACTTGTAGTGAGTTATCTTTTATTCAGAGCTTTGACTGCTGCTACCTTCATCATGCCTCGATTCACTTGTAGCTCCGGATGTGATGGTTGTGTCAGGCTAAGGAAGACAATCTAAGAACTGGAGCAGAGGATCTCTATTTTACACCTGATCCAGGACCACGAGCGTGACGTGGACATCATCTTCGGCCGGACTTTCACCGTTCCCACCAGCGCCCAGCTGCCCGACACAATCCCATGCCAGCCCGATGAAGCTGCGGAGGGGGAATCCATTCTTTCTCTAGTGGCAGCAGAGCACAGATTCAGCCTTCAGAACATCATCCTAACTCCCAGCAAAAGTCCCAAACCTTATATACCAACCTCTGCAGCAATCTCACTGTTTGATTAGCTGAACGTTTCACATTTAATTTCATTGTTTATACATAGGGCCACAATCAGTGGTTTTTGTCATTGTGGAGGAACTAAAAGTGACAAATATTCATCTGCTTAATGTGTGATCTCAAGCAGATTGTTCAGATTGAGTATTAAAATAAATAAAACGTATTAAATAGATGCTATAGACTATACTTTTTACTAGTTGAAGACTAAAGAGTAAAACATTTTTATGACTTGTCTGACCCTGTTGGCCAAACTTATGAAAAACTGCAATAGACAATGTTATATTTCTATTTTATAGCCCATCCTCAACGTTTTACTATATTTATTCACTTACTGCAATACTACTTTACTCCTTATCAGATGTTTCTTAATAATCCAGAGAACATCTGCCTTTGTGATATTTACTTATTTTTCATGATTATTATCCAAGTATTTTTATATTCCTCCCATGTTTAATACGTTTCATTTTCTTTACCAAAACTTACAGTAAATTGACATTTAACAAGCCAGCACTTTTAAAATAAGATGAATAAAACCTGAATGATGGTCTGTTTCTTTACAGCTGCTGTTGTCAATCTGTACTTTTTATCTAAAAACATCCCTGATGTCCAAATCAGCAAGAGTCTTCTCCTGCAGTTGTTTATGCAGCGGTATCCCCTCTTCTCCCATCCCCCGCAGGCAGGCTGCTGAAGCTGCCAAGCAGCTGGTTTCTTCTTCTTCAGTGGGCTCAGGGAGGCTCTACAAAGACTACTTTATGTAGCTGCTGCCCCTCTGGTGAGCTCTGGTACTGCAACTGCATCCGAAACCACTAAATTGGTAAGAGGTCTTACGCCAAACCGCATGTGTGTCAGCGTCCGCCATGATAAGATGCAACCGAATTGGGCTTCCAGTTAGGAAGGAGTTAGGGAAAGTTGCCTGTATGCTAACTATCACAGCCACTTTAGTATAGGGACCTCTGATGCTAACTAACTGGCGATTAGGAGCTATGTGGCATCCCACAATCCCTTGCGCCACAAGACGCCATCAATACAAGACGCCCGGCCAACCTCACGTAAAATAACGAAAATGACCGAAGGGAAAAAGAGGGGCGCATGTGGGTACAACAACCTCTTCCAAAGGTTTATTTTGATATGTGTCATTCATGTGCGTTTATGTCACGTAATGACATCGGGTAGAAAGGTTGTTCGAAATGGGCACATTCGCGAACGGCTCCCTAGACTACTAGCCATAGTGTTCTTGCTGTTGACCCCATGAAAGGTTAACAATTAGTTGCTACTATTTGTGCTTAGAGGCTAACATTCAGTGGTTTCGGATGCAGCCCGGGGGGGCTTCTCAAAAAACATCCAGGGCTCAAGCCCAAGTAGCCACCCCCTAACTCTGCCCCTGGTCTCACATAAAACCTCTCAAACAGGCTGTTGTGGCCATTTCTTTTGGTGAGCTCTTGTAAATCTTAACTTCTATTCATTGTTGTTCTTCTTTAAAATATTAAGAATTGATAGATAAGATTATCAGTTTGGTGAAGCATCTCAGTTATCTCATTCTGCTTTTTCATGATATCTATTAAAGCACTGTTAGGGAAAAATAATAATGTTGTACTATTATTTTCTTAGGGTATATTTCTTTATCACATAGTTTAAATGTAATTTTTAAATGTCATTTGGTTTCAACCATATGTTCCTTTGTATACACCCTGTTCTTTTAAGATGCTAATGAAGTTTGACCAAATAAAGAGAGACTGCAGTGGGAGGGCCTTTTTAGACCAGGAGACAGAGCTGGGAGACCAGGAGACAGAGCTGGGAGACCAGGAGACAGAGCTGTGAGATCAGGAGACAGAGCTGGGAGACTGTCTGAGAAGCTGAGAGGAGAACAGAAAAACAGTCAACCAGAGTATCTTCTTGGTCTCCCTCTGCAGAACTTTACTTATTTTATCTCCCACTGCAGAGTTCATTTAACTTCAGTTTCTCTCCGACCCCTGTGTGTGATTCTTTCTAGGTTAAACCACTATTTTTTACCCTAACAAGCACTGCTGTGGACATTAACATGAGAAGAGATTTGCTTGGGGCTTTCTCCTTCTGGTTTAATATTTGCATGTGCAGGAGTCTCTGGGGGCATTGGCGAAGAGCGAAACTTGCCGTTCTGACAAGGAAAATAAATCAAATTCATGCTCTCATTGGTGTTGGAGAGTTCAAGACTTCCATAGATGAATATATGAAAACATTTAATAATTATTTGGGAGAGTTTATGGACTTGCAAAATTCAGTTCAAAGTTTGCTGAACGATGATGAATAAGAGAGGGATCATGGAGATTGGTTTGAACCTAAATTAATCAGCTTTAAAGAGTTTTTGGATGAAATCGAAGCTTGGATGAGTACGACATCTGATGTAAAGATGGATGAATTGAATAAAGCCTCTGATGTTGAACCGAGTGGGGGCGTGTCCTGTCAGTGACATTGGGCCAGAATACAGCGTCTCACAAATTAAGCAACAAGCAACTAACAATTTTTCTGATAGATTTGATTGGGATTGCAGCTAAACCACGCAATAAAGATTCTAGTAAAGCACCCAGTAATGTTAGTAAAGCTTCTAGTGAAAGGAGTAGCTTCAATGGCGCTGATGGAAGCTGACGTGGAAGGAGCCTAATCGAAAGCGGAAGTGGACGCATTTCAAGAGAAAGTTGCGCTCGAATTGGAACAAGTCCAATTAAAAGCAAGAAAGGAAGCACTGACTAAAAAAAGGCAAATGTATTACTCTAATCCGGATCAGCAGAGTCAGGATTCCAGGGCTGAGGCCAAATCGGAAAGCAAGGTTACAGCACGTTCTGGAACATCTACTGAGTTCATACCTACTGCTACAGCTCAAAAAGCTCCAAGAACACAGAAAGCACCTTTAGCACATTCATCTTTGCCAATGCGCCCAGAGACTCCTGCACATGCAAATATTAAACCAGAAGGAGAAAGCCCCAAGCAAATCTCTTCTCATGTTAATGTCCACAGCAGTGCTTTAATAGATATCATGAAAAAGCAGAATGAGATAACTGAGATGCTTGTAAATCAAGAGACTGCCATTACTTCCATCTATAGTGATTCCTGTTTTTAGTGGTGATCCTTTTCATTTTAAAACATTCTTAAGGCGTTTGAGCAAGGAATAGAATCTAAGACAGATAACATGCAGGATAGGCTTTATTGTTTGGAGCAGTTTACCACAGGACAGACCGGAATTTTGGTGAGAAGTTGTATGCTCATGAGTCCACAAACAGCTTCTGTAGAAGATAAAAAAGCTTGAGTGGAACTTTGGTAACAAAGTAAAAATAACGTCTGCTTTTATTGATAAGGCTCTAAATTGGCCAGTTTTAAAATCTGATGATGCTTCAGCATTACGCAACTTACACATTTTTTTTAAAAAGCTGCTTTAATACAATGGACAAAGTTTTATTGATGAGATGGAAAATTCAATGAATATGAGGATTCTAGTTTCCAAATTGCCTTTTAGACTTCGTAATAAATGCCAATTAATGGTTGTTGATATTGCAGAGCAGTTAGATTGCAGAACAAGATTTAAAGATCTTCTTGATTTTCTTGAGGAGAAAATAAGTGCTGCACTTGATCCAGTTTTTTGGGAGACTCAAAGCTCAAAATAAAAACTATCAAAAGCACATTTAAAAGCTAAAAGCAGAAGCTTTGCTACTTCTGTTGCTTTAGTCGCAGAACAGAACAGTAACAAACACAAACTGGAACGGCTTCAGTTAAAACCAACTTGGTGCTTGTTATGTAACAGAAATCATTCTTTGGAGAAATGTAAATCATTCCAGCAGGAAGCCAACAAAGAAAAGATTGTTTTCTTTAAGAGCAAAGGTTTACGCTTTGGTTGTTTACAGAAAAATCATATGAGTTAAAACTGTCAACAGCGTTTATCATGCCACATTTGTAATAAAAATCACCCCAATTATTGGTGTAAATTCTCCTACAGAATTAAAACCTTTAACAGTGAGGGTACTGGATCCTATGCTGATCTAACTCATTTTGGTTGGGTTGTTAATAGTCTCTATTAGTAGTTAGGAGGAAATGCTGGTTAGACAGTACAATCAAGATTTTGTGGAGCACCAGTGTAATTAGCGTGCAGAACTGTCTGTAGAATATAGACAGTTCATGGACATAATGTCAAAGTCGGCTGTACTTAAAGATGGTCATTATTCAAAATCCTGAAGTAAAAATGCCAAACAACAAGCAGGTGGCCCAGCAGAGGGCGCAATGTCTGCTACAAAGATTTCAGAAGGATCAGTTATTCTTTGAAGAGTACAAAGCATTTATACATAATGTTAATGTGGAGGGACATTCACAAATCATACCACAAGATCAGTTAAAACATGAAGAAGAAAAGTGTTGTATATACCACATCGTGGGGTCTACCACCCCTGCAAGAAATGATGAGACAATACCAGCAGAAATGGCAGAATTGGTTTGAGGATTTAGTAGTTCTTGATGCGTTTAGTATCAGAAGATGTATCACACATGACTGAATTGGAGAGATAAAAAGTGCACAGCTACATCACTTTTGTGGTGCAAAGGCCAGCAGTTCTGAAAGAAAAATATGTCCATATGAAAAGCTGATCCAGAGGTGAAAGATGAGATTTTAACATGTGCAACTGTGCTGAAAGAAGAAGAGTGTCCCACTACTAAGCTACTAATGTACTTATCCAACTGGACAAAGCTAAAAAGGAGTGTGACACGGATCCTAATATTAAAAGAACGTCTCAGGACAACAAATGGAGTCCTCTGCTCACAACCAAGGATCTAGCTTTGGCTGAGGAATCTAAGCTTTGTACAAAAAAAAAAAAAAACATTATGGAGATCAGCTGGTTGCTTGAGCTCTGGTGCAAAGAAGTCAAGTCATCTTTACAAGCTTGATCCTGTTGTTACTGATGGTGTGTTAAGAGTGGGTGGCAGACTGAGCAAAGCAGCATTACCTGAGAAAACAAAGCACCCTGCAATCTTACCATAAGAAAGGCATGTTTCACAGCTCATCCTTAAACATCTTCATGAAAAGGTTGGTCAGAGGAAGGAATCACATGCTTTCAACCATTTGTCGCCACTACAGGATCGCTCATGCTAATTCAGCAGGAAGAAAAATATCTTAGACTGTTTGGTGTGTCAAAGCCAGGAAAAAGCCAGGTGAGCAAAAAAATGTCTGACCTTCCTATTGACAAAATGTCAGCTGATCTCCCACCATTTACTTAGGTTGGTGCTGATTAGTTTGGACCAATAGAGGTAAAAAGAGGCAGAAGCTTTGTTAAAATATTTGGGTTCTTTTCACATGCAGTTCCTGATTCCTGCATAAATGCCATCAGGAGCTTTATCTGCAGAAGAGGACAAGTCAAGGAAATCAGGTCAGACAATGGAACCAACTTTGTCAGCTCTAATCGTGAGTTAAAGCTAGCCATCTCAGAACTAAAGCAAAGTAAAATCCAAAAGAGTTTAGTGCAGGATGGCATAAAATTGACTTTCGATCCACCCTATAGGGCCCATCATGTCAGAGTATGGGAGCGGCTGGTACAGGAAATAAAAAGAATATTATGTTCCATCACAAACCAACAACTACTAGATGAAGAAGCCCTGTACACAGTTTTATGCGAAGTGGAAGTTATCCTGAATGACCGCCCAATTACACCTTCTTCTGATGATCCAAATGATATAGAAGCTGTGACTCCAAATCATTTACTCAACTTAAAAGGCAAACCTGTACTGCCTCCAAGTCTGTTCAAAAGGGATGATATTTATGTTCAAAGGAGATGGAGACGAGCCCAATACATTGGGAACCTGTTCTGGAAACAAAGGGTCAAAGAATATCTTCCCATATTACAAGAACAACAGAAGTGGAACAAGATTCGTGGGAACTTTGCAGTTGGTGATGTTGTACTTGTTGTCGATGAATCTTCACCAAGAAATTCTTGAGCCATTGGACGCATCACTAAAACCATGGCAGATGCAAATGGTTTTGTCCGGTGTGTTCGAGTCAAAACACGGACCGGAGCTAAGTTCTGGAGCCTCTGGCTCTACTTTTACACTGATACTCATTTACTGATATCCTTCACATCTCAATACACAACATACACTTTTTTAATCACACACAGTCCAAACGCACAGAAAAGAAAAATACAAGAAAGAAGACGAGGACTTGAATTTTTGGAACACTGATTGTTTCTTTTTGTTTGAGTCTTTAAAGACTATATGGACTGCTGAAAACAAAAAAAAATATTTTTTGTATATTACATGGAATACTATGCATTGGTGTTTAATTGAATTATTTGTGGCGAAAAACTACTTAAAGTTAAAATAGCTAATGTTAATATTGATATTAAATTTTATTGCAATGGCCACTTTTGTAAATATAATTCTTGTTGTACATGAATGTTGTGGCCATTTCTTTTGTGAGCTCTTGTAAATCTAAACTTATATTCATTGTTTTTTTTTACTTTAAAATATTAGGAATATATAGAATACAACATTGGTTTGATGTTTAAGTTTGTAAGTTTTGCTTTTTAAATATGTTGGTAAATTGTAAACTTTTGGACCCGCCCACTAATCAATTAAATTAATAGCATGCAAGTAGGCGTGTTTGAGATGTTTTTTGTTTGCCGATTGTCAGGTGGGACAATAAGAGGGTTTTGTAAAATTATTTTTTGACCCCTATTTGGACTTAATGACATAGTTTCAGTTAACTTTCGTTTTGTCAAAGATGCAAGAACCTCTGGACTCCAAAAAGACATTGAATGAAACCAGTCTGTTTTGTTGTTCTCTACACCTTGTGTTCAAAATCACCAAAAAACCAGATTAGATACACCGTCCTTTCAATATAACTAATTTAGTGCCCAAACACTGCATTGACTACTGATTACAGTGACTGAAATGATCTGGGGCTGATCTTGGGCTAACCAATCACAGATGTGTGCTCTCCATCGCTTTCGATGGACAGTTAAAAAAATTCAGCTCTGCTTGCATAGGTGAGGGAGAGCCCTTACGTCAATGGATATTAGCATTTTGTGTCTCCACAAAACAGAGAGCACGCAGACGGAGAATTTTTAACCGGGCTTGAGAGTTTTGGTGCGGTCTCTTTAAATGCACATGAGATGCTGCATACCCTGCCCCCTCTGTGTTGCAAAATTTTCCACTTGACCCCATTCAGCCATTTTTGTAGTTTAAAAGAGATATGACAATCCATCAACTTATATTTGCAAAGTTTTTAAAGATGTTGAAAGAGTTGTCCATCCAGAGATACATTTTCAGCTTTATTAAAACATGCCCAATAACAATATATAAGACAACTGCTTAATGGTTAAACTCATTATGAAAATATAGTAATACTCTGTCTTTAGCAATGCATCTGAAACACCATCACTGTGTGACTGCAAAGCTATAAAAAGCTTTTCTTCCAACATAAAGAAAAAGATTAAACTAAATAATGACAATCATGTTTTAAATAAGTAGACTACATGAAAAATACCAAAGAATAACATTAGTACTTTTCCACTTATGCTGTAGTCCTTGTAACATTATTACTGACAACACTTTAACACAAGCTACTCGTTGGTTATCACATAATTTTAGAAATGCAACCATAACAATGAGATGAATACATCTTCCAACAACACCCCAATGTTACCAAGAGGGCTAGTGTCAGGCTAACATCACTGATTGTAGCAGTAGGTCAATGTGTTCTCCAGGGCAAAAATGGAAAAATAATGAAAAAATGTTGTGATAGGGCCAGTACTAGTAAAACAACACAGGCTCTAACATTAACAAGGAGGTCTGATACTAACGCTATTAAAACAACGGCCAAGGGCCAATAAATGAATGTCTAGAAAAAGTCCCCCTTCATTTTAGCGTTATTTGAGGCTTACCGCTTCGCCGCGTCTGTGATTTCCATCGTCCGAAGGAACTGGACTGTCAATAAGACCAAGTCTTTCAGGAAATCCTTCTCCATACTGGAGGATCTTGCTGAATCCCTCATCCTTGAAGTGCTTTGTGCAAACACAAAGTACCTTCCCGACAGATTGGTACATTATCATGAAAACTAAAACTTAACCAGGCACCTCGCAGAGGTTGTGATGCTGGTGGAAGGTGTAAAGAATCGTGTGGGTTAAAGGTGCTGTCCGGAGTATTTGATGATTGACTTGATGGAGAGAGAGATTTTTTTTAATCCCACTATCATGTCCATTCCAAAACAAGCCCACCCCCGCTAGCTCCACCTCATCAATAGTGTGCGCAATAACTGTTTAAAATGCAGAAAAATAGAGAGCAAACTGTAATACTGAGGTGAGGAAAGCCAAGGTACATGTTTTGCTGTTCAATTATGTTTGATTAAAATAATTCATTCCTATTTTGAACAACCAAATTCTACAACTAAATTGGACTAATAAGCATTCAGCACTTGCACTGTATATTTATTCCTAGTTATGTTTACCACTGAATAAGACATCTTAAGGGAAGCAAATAGTGCATAGGAAATAATTTACAAAAAGAAATGAATGATTATGGATCCTAATGAAAGACTAAATACTGAGCATAAATATAGATGGTTTAAAATAAAGACTACAGATAAAATCAAACACACCTATAGGCAAGAATAGACTTTAACAGGGGCTTACCGCGGCTCTATTCCAAGGCCCCGGAGCTCTGGGGCAATATTACCATTTGTTATATTATCACAGTCTCAGCTGTTTAATTTTGAAAAATTACCGGATATTCTATGTTACTTCCAGTTATATAACTACGCTTCCCTCGGTCACGTGATACTTCATCACTAAAAACAAACTCACAAATTATCAGAATGATTAAAAACAGAAGTTAGAAGAAGAATCGACCGGGTTTTTTCTGATTAGCTTTTACAACCGACCCAGATGGAACTGTCTCGTTACAGAGAACCGGCTACTGGACTTCCACAGATTCAACATTAAGGTGAGATGTACAGTCGTGGCCAAATGTTTTGAGAATTACATAAATATTGGAAATTGGAAAAGTTGCAGCTTAAGTTTTTAAAATAGAAATTTTCATATACTCCAGAATATTATGAACAGTGATCAGATGAATTGCATAGTCCTTCTTTGCCATGAAATTTCATTGTTATCATTAAAGGTCCTGTTGAGATCCTTTCAGTAATCGTCTTGTTAACTCAGGTAAGAATGTTGATGAACACAAGGCTGCAGATCATTATATCAGGCTGATTGGGTTACAATGGCAGACTTGACATGTTAAAAGGAGGGTGATGAAATCATTGTTCTTCCATTGGTAACCATGTTGACCTGCAAAGAAACGCGTGCTGCTAATATTATCTTGAATAAAAATTGCTTCACAGGCAAGGCTATTGTAGCTACTAAGATTGCACCTAAATCATCAATTTATAGGATTGTCAAGAACTTCAAGGAAAGATGTTCAATTCTTGTTAAGAAGGTTTCAGGGCGTCCAAGAAAGTCCAGCAAGGGCCAGGATCGTCTCCTAAAGAGGATTCAGCTGCAGGATCGGAGTGCCACCAGTGCAGAGCTTGCTCAGGAATGGCAGCAGGCAGGTATGAGCGCATCTGCAAGACTTTTGGAAGATGGTCTCGTGTCAAAAAGGGCAGCAAAGAAGCCACTTCTCTCCAAAAACCCATCAGGGACAGATTGATGTTCTGCAGAAAGTTTGGTGAATGGACTGCTGAGGACTGGGGCAAAGTCAGATTCTCCCATGATGCATCTCTCTGATTGTTTGGGGCATCTGGAAAAAGGCTTGTCTGGAGAAGAAAAGGTGAGCGCTACCATCAGTCCTGTGTCATGCCAACAGTAAAGCATCCTGAGACCATTCATGTGTGGGGTTGCTTCTCATCCAAGGGAGTGGGCTCACTTACAATTTAGCCCAAAAACAGCCATGAATAAAGAATGGTACCAAAACACCCTCCACTCCAACAATCCAACAACAGTTTGGTGAAGAACAAAGCATTTTCCAGCACCATGGAGCACCGTGCCATAAGGCAAAAGTGATAACTAAGTGGCTCTGGGACCAAAACGTAGAAATTTTGGGTCCATGGCCTGGAAACTCCCCAGATCTTAATCCCATTGAGAACTTTTGGTCAATCCTCAACAAAAACCCACTAATTCTGACAAACTCCAAGAAGTGATTATGAAAGAATGGGTTGCTATCAGTCAGGATTTGGCCCAGAAGTTGATTGAGAGCATGCCCAGTAGAATTGCAGAGGTCCTGAAAAAGAAGGGCCAACACTGCAAATACTGACTCTTTGTATAAATGTCATGTAATTGTCGATAAAAGCCGTTGAAACGTATGAAGTGCTTGTAATTATATTTCATTACACCACAGAAACAACTGAAACAAAGATCTAAAAGCAGTTTAGCAGCAAACTTTGTGAAAACAGAGAATTCTTTAGGAGTTAGTGCGCGGACGTAGTGCTCCTCGTATTATTACGCCTCACAATATAGTACCCCTTTTTTTATCCGCTGAGAAAACCGACATGTTACATTTCTTCACATTAATTCAATTCAATTCAGTTTATTTATATAGCGCCATTTCACAACAGATGTCATCTCAAGGCACTTTACAAAAAGAGTTATTACAATACAATGTTTAGTGTAGAAATTACAGAACCACAGAAGATTGCGTCGTGGAATTCTCAGCAATCCCTCATACTGAGCAAGCATGCAGCGACAGTGGGAAGGAAAAACTCCCTTTTAACAGGAAGAAACCTCCGGCAGAACCAGGCTCAGCACAAGCGGTTATCTGCCGCGACCGTCTGTGGCTTGGAGAATACATAACAGAGACACAGAAAGAGCAATAGAACTGATGCAGAAGTTTGTTGCAGGACGTGGAGAATTTTCCGTCACTGCAATGCCATCTTAGTCAGGGTCGTCAAGCAGGGCTAATCCGGAGCACCTACTATAATAGAAAACAGGTTAGTGCTTGAATTGACAGCACATCATGCAGTTGGGGAGAAGTAGGAGAGAAAGTAGGAACAGACCCTAATAATGTCCTCCAACAGCCTAGCCTAAAGCAGCATAGCTACTAACATTAACCTGTCTCCTAGCTACTAGGAGACCTGGCTACCAACACTCTGTCTGAGTCCTCCTGACCCGTGGACGGTGTAGGGCCGGTAACGGCCCCCGTCATGCCGGGGTCTTCTCGGAGTCGGGTTGTTTGAGAATGCAGCCCAAAGTGGGTGGTAAACTCCATCTAAGGCTAAATACCGGCACGAGACCGATAGTCGACAACTATCTTAAGGAAAAATAGACAGAACTGAGAGGACAGAGTTGAAGAGGGCGAGAAACGTTTAAGAGATAAACGGGTGGGGTCCGCACAGTCTGCCCGGGGGATTCAACCCGGCAGGTAATGGGCGGCCGCACTGTGCGGGAGGATCCCCTTGAGGGACCTCTCTCCGGCGCTGGCTGGCCCCTGTGGGGCACATTTCTTCCGCGGCGGTAAGCCGCGACCGGCTCCGGATCTTTACCTGGCTTACATTAATCTATCTCTACCTAGCTACTCTACCTCTTCCTATCTCTTCCTAACTTTTGACACTCTGCCTGACTACTAACATTAACCTGTCTCTTCCTATCTACCTGTCTGACCTGACTCTAACTACCTATAAACATATCTCTAACTGTAAGCTTTGTCAAAGAGGAAAGTTTTTAGCCTAGTTTTAAAGATAGACAAATTGTCTGCTTCACGAACCAACCCTGGGAGCCGGTTCCATAGGAGGGGAGCCTGATAGCTGAAAGATCTGCCACCCATTCTACTTTTAGAAATCCTAGGAACTACCAGTAAACCTGCAGTCTGAGAGCGAAGGTCTCTGTTAGGAACATATGGAACAATCAGGTCTCTTATGTATGATGGAGCTAGATTATTAAGGGCTTTATATGTCAGAAGGAGGATCTTGAATTCTATTCTAGATTTTACTGGGAGCCAGTGAAGAGAAGCTAAAACAGGGGAAATGTGATCTCTTCTTTTAATATTCATCAGAATCCTAGCAGCAGCATTTTGAACTAACTGAAGACTTTTAATTGTATTCTGTGGACTACCTGATAATAGACAGTTACAGTAATCCAGCCTTGAAGTAACAAAGGCATGGACTAGTTTTTCAGCATCATTCCTGGACAGGATGGTTCTAATTTTTGCAATATTCCTAAGGTGAAAAAAGGAAATCCTACAGACTTCTTTAATGTGAGTTCTAAATGACATATCTTGGTCAAAAATGACACCGAGGTTTTTTGCTTTATTACTGGAGGCTAATTTAATGCCGTCCAGGTGAAGGGGCTGACTAAGTAGTTTCTTTTTCAGAGCTTCTGGTCCAAAGACGACAACTTCTGTTTTATCAGAATTTAGAAGCAAGAAGTTTAGAGTCATCCAAGTTTTTATGTCTTCCAGACATGCCTGTAGTCTACCTAACTGATTGGATTCATCAGGATTTATGGATAGATATAGCTGTGTATCATCTGCGTAACTATGGAATTTTATCCCATGCTGCCTAATTATTTTACCAATAGGAAGCATATATATAGTAAAGAGAATCGGCCCAAGCACTGAACCCTGTGGTACTCCGCAAGTAACTATTGAGGTTGAGGAAGATCTATTGTTTACCTGAACAAACTGAAATCTGTTAGACAAATAAGATTTAAACCAACCTAGTGCTGTTCCTATTATACCGACACTTTGAAGCCTTTCTATGAGAATATTGTGATCAACAGTGTCAAAGGCAGCACTGAGATCTAACAGGACCAGAATGGTCACCAGTCCATTGTCTGAGGCTATGAGAATATCATTAGTAACCTTCACCAGAGCTGTTTCAGTGCTGTGATGAGCTCTAAAGCCTGACTGAAACTTCTCAAACAGCTCATTATTGTTTAAATGCTCACATATCTGGTGTGCAACTATTTTCTCAAGAATTTTAGATAAGAAGGGAAGATTAGATATCGGTCTATAGTTAATTAAGTCGTTTTGATCAAGAGAGGGTTTCTTAAGTAGAGGTTTAATTACAGCAATCTTAAACTCCTGTGGTACATATCCATTGACTAAGGATAGATTCATTATATTTAAAATTGGAGCAGCGATCAGAGGGAAAACTTCTTTTAAGAGTTTAGTTGGGATTGGGTCTAAAACGCAAGTTGAAGGTTTAGATGAAGCTAATAATTTTAGTACATCACAAAGTTCGGCTGCATTAAAGCAGTTTAAGCATATATTAGGTTCCACCATTTTTGAGGCTGCCTCATTAACTAAGGAGGAAGCAAGCATATTGGGAAGGTTCCCAATTATCTTATTCTTTATGGAGTCTATTTTATTTATAAAGAATTGCATGAAGTCGTCACTGCTTAGAGCTTGGGGAATGGTTGGCTCGATAGAGCTATGATCCTGTGTGAGTTTGGCAACTGTATTAAAAAGAAACCTAGGATTATTTTTATTCTCCTCGATTAAAGATGAATAATATGCTGTTCTAGCTGTGTGAAGGCTCTTTTTATATAGCAATAAACTATTTTTCCATATTAAAAAGGAATCATGTAAATGCGTGGAGCGCCATTTTCTCTCTAGTTTTCTAACATTCTGCTTTAGGGTACGTAGCTCTAAATTAAACCAGGGAGCTAATCTTCTATGGCTAGCCACCTTCCTTTTCAAGGGGGCAACTTTGTCTATTGCCAGACGCAGGGAGGAATTAACGCTATGAACTAAAATGTCAAGTTGTGAGGGGTCACGAGTTAAATCACTGTTTTCTGTTCTGCATTTATAAACTGAGGAAATTAAAGTTGGAAGAGCTTCTTTAAAATTTGCTACAGCGTTGTCTGATAACGTTCTGGTATAATGAAGTTTTCTTTCAGGTTTGATATGATCCATTAGAGTAAGTTTAAAAGTGATAAGGAAATGATCAGACAGGATAGGGTTATGTGGAAAGACTGTTATTTCTTCACAGTCAATGCCATAAGTCAGCACAAGATCTAAAGTGTGGTGACAAGAATGTGTTGGTCCCTGCACATTTTGAGTAAAGCCTATTGAGTCTAGGATAGTGTGAAAAGCTGTATTTAGACTATCACTTTCATTATCAACATGAATATTGAAGTCTCCGACTATAATGACTTTATCAGTGTTTAAAACTAAGTCAGATAGAAAATCTGAAATCTGATCTAAAAATTGAGAATAAGGTCCTGGTGGACGATATAAGACCACAAACAAAAGTGGCTTTACTGCTTTGTTATGTGTATGAGGAAAGCTAAAAACTAGATGCTCAAAGGAACTGTAACTATTATTTTTTTGGAGATTAATTAGTAAATCGGAATGAAAGATAGTTGCTACTCCACCTCCTCGACCAGTACTTCGAGGGACACTAAAGTTTAAGTAGCTAGGGGGAGTTGACTCATTTATTGTGACATGGTCCTCTTCCTGCAACCATGTCTCTGCAAGACAAAACAAATCAATATTATTTTCACAAATTAAGTCATTTACCAAGAGTGTTTTTGAGGGGAGAGATCTTATGTTTAGTAAACCACATTTAATTGATTTGTTTTTATGTTCAGTCCGAGTTTTATTTATCTTTATGAGATTTTTATACTTTGCTCTAGTAGCATTAACTTTTAATTCATTAGTTTTGGGTAGTGGACGGGAAACTATCTCTATAGGGTAGTGGGTGGGTGGCAGTCCCTGTTCCTTGACCTGGACTCTGGGTTCCCTGATCTGGACTCTGGTTTCCCTGAGCTCGACTCTGGGTTCCCTGAGCTGGACTCTGGGTTGTCACGGCTTTGGGGAACTAGAGATAACCCTATCAATGTTCCTGGAAAGAAGCGAAGCTCCGTCCTCGGTGGGATGGATGCCGTCTCTACGTAACAGTCCAGGTTTTCCCCAGAAGGCCCCCCAGTTATCAATGTAGCCCACATCGTTTTCTGGACACCACCTTGACAACCAAAGGTGGAACGAAAGCATACGGCTGTACATGTCATCGCTAGTACGATCAGGCAGGGGACCAGAAAAAATTACAGAGTCAGACATCTTTTTGGCAGCCCTACACACCGAAGCTACGCTAATTTTAGTGACCTCCGACTGCCGTCGCCGGGTGTCGTTGCCACCAGCATGGATAACGATCCTGCTATACCGCCGTTTGTCCTTGGCCAAAAGCTTCAGATGGGACCTAATGTCCGCAGCCCTGGCCCCTGGAAGGCATTTGACGGTGGTCTTTCGTGTCTCTGGAGCCACATTCCTAACTATGGAGCTGCCAATTACAAGAATCGGCCTCTCCTGCTCGGCGGGTGCGTCGCTGAGCGGGGCGAACCTATTGTTCAGAGAAAGGGGCTGGAGGTTGGCCGCGGACTGGGGTCTGGCGCTAATCTTCCTACGAACAGTCACCCAGCTCGCCTGAGGTCCCGGCTGCACGGGAGCTGTTGGAGGACGGCTAGGTCCTGTCCTAGTTGACTCCGCGCTAGCTACTGCTGGGCCTGGCTGTTCTACAGCGCGGAGCCGGGCCTCTAGCTCAGAAACCCTCGCCTCCAAAGCTACAAAAATGCTGCACTTATTACACCTACCAACTTCACTAAATGAGGCGGAGGAGTAACTAAACATCTGACAGAGAGAGCAGGAAAGAGGAGGAGGTGTAGAGAGAGATGGAGGGACAAGAGAGAAAGCTGCCGAAGCCATGCTAGCCGTAAAGCTAAGCTAACCAAGCGGTACCTTACCTTACCTAAAAACAAAGTAATTAACCCAGTAAAACGCTTAAAGAGTCCTAAACCGTGAAGAAAATTAACGTTTTAATGTGTTTGTGTGTTAAAGCAACTCAGAAAAAACTTATTGACAGAGAAAGTTAGATCAGTTCAAGAGAGAGAGAAACACCGACTTGCTACAAACAAGTAAAACATTACTACATTACTTCAGTGTTTCTCAATTATTTTCTGCCATGCCCCCCCTAAAGAACTGATTTTTTCTCACGCCCCCCCATCCATTCAGTTTATTAACTCAGTTGGTAACATTTAATCCAGACTGCTCGGTCTGTGTTATGCTCAGAACAGAAACAGTTCATATGATTCAATGGGATGTGATTTTTAAACTAATATTGAATATTAAAGCTTTTTTAAACTGTGTTCATTGTTAACCTGTCAGCTTCATCAGTTTATCTCCACTCAAGCTACATAACTTCTTCACCATCACTGTTTTTCTTTTCAGCTCTGCAACCCTATGAAATCAATTTATTATGTTAGAAATGCTTTATTTCACAAGTTCCACTTTTTCCATTTATACTTTTCTGAATTCTGCTTTTTCCATTCTAGTCATATTTATTAAACCAAAAATTAGGCAATTGTGGTGACTGAAAACAATTGACCAAATCAATAACCAAATACCACATTTACTGATATTCACAACTATTTAGATAAATCTACTGTGCTATGGTTCAAGTATTTTCCTGTCTTTTTTAATGAACTAAAGCATCCTATGTGCAAAAAGAATAATCTCATATTTTTCCTAGGGCCTATTACATAAGATCTCTCACCACCTGATCAAGTCTCATAGAGACCTAGAAACAGTAAATATTCATATTACTTCCATATTTTTCTAAACCTGTGTTCATTTTTATTTCCTAGTCCTTCCCAGACTCCAGTGAAATCAATGTATGTCAGTGATTTTATGTTTAACGGTCTCTCTGCAGCGCTTCGTTTGCGTTTTTTCCCTGACAGAGCTCTCATTTCTTCTTGTTTCTAATGCAAAGCTTGCTATCACTGGTCGTCACAGCGGGCTTACAGAATTTAAACTTGAGTTAAAATTTAAATATCTCTGTGCCTTACGCTAAGCGTCAACTTGTTTGTTTGGGTTTTCTTCGGGGATGGGGGGGCGTCTGTGGTTTTGTGAGTTTTCTCGCTATGGCGCGCAGGTTTAGTCTGTCTGCATGGAGAGGCGGGCCGACCTCCTGGTAACAGCAAACAGGCAGCCTTACAGGAGCGGGAGCCACCAGATCACTACAGGAACGGCGTTTGTGTAATCCATTTTCAGTTGTTAAATTCTTCCATTCCATCTCCCTTTCCCGCAGCGTGGATTAGAGAACATCTTTGTCTTTCAGATCTGTCTGAGTAGCCTTCTTCTGCCGGGCTGAACAGACCGCTTGTTGATAAGTGTGAGCACTGCTGCCACCTAGTGACTGGAGGCTTAATCACAGTTAAAGTATAAATAAAAGCCTCGGCTCCCAGGAGGCGCGTGGGGGTGGGGGTGATCTGACGCCCCCCTGACCACCCCTCCGCGCCCCCTCAGGGGGGGCGGGCCCCACCATTTCAGAAGCACTGATATACTTTTTAGTGTAACACTTCACGTAACGGTATTTAAATAGGGAAAACGTGGAAGAGTTTGGTAGCTTCTGATGGGAGCTGATTTGGAGCTATACAGTATGTGGAAGAGGCTGCGTTTTTGCTCCGTTTGCACGACAGAGCGCACACACAAAGACCAGACAGGTACATATCAACTAGTCTAAGGTAAGGTAAGAACATATGTCAGTATGTAAAAATGGTGAACTATTCCTTTAACTTTAACTGATACAAGTACATTCGAAAGGTATAAGTGCATCAATAATTTTAATAAAAAATAGGCCATGATATATAGGGGGCCGGTCTGAGCCATAAAACTCCAGGGCTAAAAATAAGTCCCACTCCGGCCCTGGGTCAAGTTATCAGATGGACAAAGTTCTCCACTATTGCTTTTCTGGTACTTGTTGATAGAGTCATTTCTGAAATGGATTACAGGTATACTGCATATAATAACATTGGTTTCCTGACCAACCCAACATCTCATCTCCAAATCAAATATTCAGCGGAACTAGAGATGGACTTGTCAAGAGATTGTACGGTTCAAAGATTTAATTTGTTGTTAATACATTACATCTTCTCCATTCCTTTTTCAGTTAGTTAGAGAAAAGGACCTCCAGGACATCTTCCCAAATGTGGTCATTGTGCTCAGACCATACCTGACATTTCCTGTCACAAATGCTTGTGATGAACGATAAACTTAAAATAATAAAAAATAGACTCAGATCCACAATGGGACGGGAAAGGCTGAATCATTATATTCTCATGTTTCTTTAGAGTTATCTCTATTGATTGCGGCTCATTTTATGTGGTGCATTTTGTGCATTCACGCATGACCAGTGTTTTTTGTGTCTGCTGATGAAGTTGAAAATCTGAACTTTGTCGTCAATTTGCACCGCACCAACCAATCAGGAGCCTGGTGATAGGGTGTCATTGATGCTGTGACTGACATTGAGTCACATTATCAGCAGGACATGGATAATGATAAACACCGTGGCTAATCACCCCGAGCTACACGACACCAGCTGTTTTCTATACAGAGACAGGATTCAAAAATAAACATTATAAAGAGGTTAGACTATTTAAACAGGAAAGCTCTTAAGAGGTCAGTGGGTGGCTCTTAAAAGAGCCGTTGTGGCTGCAAAGACACTTCTCTCTCCATCGCGAAGTGAGCCATGAACAGCTTCCAAACATGGACAGCCTCTCTGGAGGAATAAAGACAGACCTGGTAATGTGTCCACCACAGCACGTCCCACGTTGCTCACATATTATATTATACACTTTTCCTAACCGCAGACAGTTATACAGCCACTCAGCTTAGTAGTTGGTCTCTTGGCGAGCAAAGCTTGGACCTACGTGGGGCAACAGCTCCTCAAACTGGACCTGCTGAGGTGGTGAGGGGCCGGTGTTCATGGATCCCTCCACCGTCGCTTGACTGGGTCTTTAGCTCTCCCATACCGATGCCACGTTGGAGCGGTCCCAGCTCCGCCTGAGGGCAGGGCGAACATGTAACGTGGTGAGCTCAGAGACCAGCATCCACTGGGAGCTCCTGGAGGGTCGGGAGAAGGAGGAGGCAAGCTGACTGCTACAGAGCGGTCCGGGTCAGGGTCCTCCCATAAGTTCAATATTTCCATGTGAAAATGGCACATTTTGAAGCACAACCACTTCGCTTTGGACACGCTTTGAGGCGCGAATGTTGAAGCGTCCAGCTAAGGGCTTTTGGTGTAAACGCATTGTTAGGGTATTTTTTTTCAAACTGTTGTGTTGCCTGATCATATGTTTGTTTATATCCATGTTCTATCTGGCTGGTAGAAAGAGGTTTTTGACAGCTGTTTCCTTTTCACTTTAGTTTGAACCAAAGGCTGAGTGAGGATACCTTATTTCCTCTTATGAACGACTTGTAAATTATTGGGATATAGATATATAGCGAATAGCTTGTTCAGTATATATAATGATTTTGTGTGCATGTTGCTGCATAACTATGATTATATGGGGCCCCTACATTTGTTCAAGCCCAGGGACCTGCAGCCTTCTAAATCCGGCCCTTCCTACAGGCCTACTGACTGAATGAGTAGATCGGTTAAGCTCCAACTCTGCACTGTTGACACCAGCGCAACAGTGAGTTAGTGAGCGTTAACTACAACCTCAACAATAGATTATGTAGAGAAATGTACATTGAATCCAATATAGTGAAAGGCATTCCTTCTGGAACATAACTATCAATAGTTTTAACAATAACAAACATTCTGCAGTTAAAGTCCATCCTTCCCCTCCTTACAGCGGGATCTAATGGAGTTCGGTATTTTATTAGTGCAGCTGATGAGCTCTGCGTTACCTGAGGACATGCTGCAGGCTTTGCTGCACTGAGTCACTACTCCGGTGGGACGGGCCATGTGACCAGCCTCTGCACCGTTACACTGGGCCCAACAGGGATGGGTCAGCTCGTTTTAGGAAAACCAATGCCCGAACGCCCACAACTCTCCCTCGCGATCAGAAAACGGAAGTTTATCGTAGAGATAAACTCCGACAAACGGCCTTTAAATTGCAAACTAGAAGGCGAGGTCCTGTTTGCGCAAACCCCTGGAAACCGCAGCAGGTCTCCGCACTAACAGCAGCCCAGCCTGGACTCAGTTCCTGCAATGCGGCAGGAATGTCGCAGCGACTTATTCAGCTCGCTTCCAATATAAAAAACACTTTTGATCACGTTAGTCAACGAAGATCTTAAAAAGATTATAACACATTTCAAGGAAGGCTCGTGAACGCGCCCTGACGTCGTGCACAGCGCTGAGAAACAGCGGACGGGCGCACACATATAACCGCAATAAAGATGACTGTTGTTACAAACTGCAAAGGATTAAACATGTCCAAAGTGAGCACTCACTTGTTATTCGGTTTTCTGCGTCCTTTTCGGTCATCGTGTCGTCTAGTTGAGCTTCCTCCCGAACCTTTCCCAGGTCCAGTTTTTGCTGCTCCGCCGGACCGAAGAACAGATGAGAAGAGCGTTTTATTATCGATGCTCGCTTCGGCCTGTCGTCACTTTGCCGCCTCTCGCTTTGAAGAGAGATGCTTTAAAAACACATGGAAAACATTTGGGGTGTTGGGGTAAACGTGAGGGAAGAGGGGCGGCGAGCTTCAGCAGGCAGAGGGTGTTGGTGTTGGAGCTGCTGTCTGCTCCGCCCATCCCATTCACTATCCTGGTCAGGAATGCTGCTCTGATCAGAGCCACAATCTGCAGACAACACATTTGGACTCTGTCATAGAAACAGTGTAAAAGTTGACTAATCAGGTTTCAGTGTCCATGATTATCCAAGAATAAAAACTGATTCTATTTTAAGCAGAACCATCTTAAAAATGAGGACAGGTTTTTCTTCCTTAAATTAATCATGTTCATTTAAACCATAGGTAAGGCCGCGTTTCTTATTATATCCAATTCAGTTGATTTGCATAAAATACAGTGGCGGTTGGTGAGATATTTTTTTTTGAGTGGGGCTGCATAAATCCAGATGAAGGTCAATAAAACATTTGTAATGATTATGTAAAAACTATATTGAAAAACAGCATTTTCACTTTCAGTTAAATAATCAACCAATACTTTATCCCATCATAAAATAAAATAATAACTAATCCCCAGAAAAGGCGTATCTAGTCAGCGAAAGTGGCCGGTTTTGTATATTAACAACATTAATTGTTGTTTAACAGTATAAAGATTAGAAATATTTGTGAATTTTTATTAGGTCATAATACTTTTTTATAAATACATTTTACTTAACAGTTAGGTCAATGATGATTTATGTCTCCTTTTGCAATGGGTCACACTGAATGTTAGAAGTTAAAGAAAAAATAAACGTATTTCAAAATAATGTTACGTTAGTATAAAACATGTCATATGAATATTTATCTTAAGACGATAAGCATGGGAGTGAAGTGCTTTGGGGAGAATTAAGAACAAATGACCAACAGCTTTCCTTTGCTCTAAAATTTTAACTACACTAAAACTCCAGGCTTCGGCCAATAATAAGTTCACAACACTAACCTGTAAAGTGAACTGAATCACTGAACTAAATCTGGACTTTGATTTATCCACGAACAATTCAAACAAACATGGCTGAAGGTAACTAGGTACAGATCAAGAACGTGTAATTCACTTCTGCTCATTTAGAGGAACTTTGCTCTTTTTCCTTCTGTATGGCAAACTTTTCAGTGACTTTTTTTTAAAAGTCAGGAATGTCTTGCACAAGTTTTTTCTCTACTGAGAGCATGGCCAGAGCATTGGGGCGATCCTGCAACATTGAGTTTCTCAGGAAGGTCTTGATCCTCTTCAGAGAGGAGAAGTACCTCCCAGCTTCAGCTGTTGTCATGGGTTCTTTTCATGACTACATTGTAGATTCTCAATTAGTTGGGTGGTGCCATTCGATGGGGTGCAGTCAGCCCTGCATTAGTCGGCCTGGGGCTCCTAGGCTCTGGGGCCATCTCGAAGTCTGTGTCCCTGACCTCCTTCATGTCTGCTTTGATTCCTGTATGACGGATTGATGGCTCCTCACACTAGCTGTCAAACACTCGTATGGGGAAAACCTTATATGTACCAGCATGCTGACACACACACACACGCAAGCAGGTGTGGGGACTTTGGTGTTTACAGATATGTTCTTGGGCTGAGATTTTATCAATAGAGCTTGAATATTATTGCCTAGAGCTTTTCAGCAATGTTGTATTTATATACACGTTTTTGTGTGTTTTGAATGTGTAGTTCATATTTCATACTATTTGGTTTGTTTTGTCAATGTCCTGTTTTGGTGTGGTTTTTTTCGATCTATCTGCCATCCTGCTAATGTGGAGGACTGGGATTTTTTTCTTGTGTTGTTTTTTCCTATTTCTCTCACGTTCCTACCTCTCCTGCCTCCTTTTTTAATTTCCATGATCATAACTTCAGTAAATTAAACCCACAGCAATCTCTAATCAAAAAAATCATATTTATATATATATATATATATATATATATATATATATATATATATATATATATATGATTTTTTTATAAAGTGCAGTGCTGTAGGTATAGCTGTAATACTCTGCTTGAGAAAGTAAATCTGTATGGCTTGTACTTGGTACTCAGACACCGATTATGAGTGCCACAAGGCCAAACAGGACACATAAAAAAGAGGTGGGCAGAGTAACCAAAAATTATACTTTCCAGATACACAATATTACCATTTCTCTCAAACATTGTTCACAAATCAGTCTAAATGTGTGATAGTGAGCAGTTCTGCTTTGCTGAGATAATCCATCCCACCTCACAGGTGTGCCACATCAAGATGCTGATCTGACAACATGATCAGTGCACAGGTGTACCTTATACTGCCCACAATAAAAGGCCACCCTGGAATGTGCAGTTTTTTGCTTTATTAGGGGTCTGGGGACTCAGAACCGGTCAGTATCTGGTGTGACCACCATTTGCCTCATGCAGTGCAACACATCTTCTTCGCATAGAGTTTATCAGATTGGTGGAATGTTGGTCCACTCCTCTTCATTGGCTGTGCTGTTGTTGGATATTAGTGGGAACTGGTACACGCTGTCGTATACGCCGGTCAAGCACATCCCAAACATGCTCAATATCTCAGCAAAGCAGAAGTGCTCACTATCACACATTTAGACTGATTTGTGAAGAATGTTTGAGAGAAATGGTAATATTGTGTATCTGGAATGAATTTTAGATCTTTAAGTCCATCTCATGAAAAATGGGAGCAGAAACAAAGGTGTTGTGTTTATAGTTTTGTTGAGTGTATATATATATATATGAAGAAGAAGAAGAAAAAGAAACATTTAATCACTCAAGCTAGTAACCAACACACTACTGATCAAAATAAATGAATAAGTAAAAATAAAAGAACACAAATGGATAAAAATGCAATAAAAATAGAAACCATTAATTCTGATGTTATGGTTCTGGAGGAATCTTGATGCTTTAGGAACCAATGCTTGATTTGTAAATGCTGGAATGAAAGCTAAATTAGTTTACCAATTGTAATTAGTTTTAACTAATTACTACCATTGATTTATGTGTAAACCAATAAAACAATGTATGGACATTTTAAAGAAATGTTTGCTTCAAAATTATCTGAATAAGAAGTCATTGACCCTTTAGAAAATTACTTCCATTTGGATTTATCACAACAGTAAACAATCTAATTCCAGTATTTTGATGCATTAAGGGGTTTCAAACACGGTTAATAAGATTAGTTTCTGTTCTTAATCTTCTTTGAACAGATCTCTATTTGAACCGGCAATAGCAATCTTTTTTTATTGATATACAGTCCTAAGCCAAACACGTGGGCTTGTCTAGCATATAGCAGACATGGGATGGTTGGAGCAGCTTAAATGCATTCATTAAAGGGACTATATCATGCTGTTTTACAGCTTTCAACTTCTGGGACAGACATACATATGATAAAATGTTACAGTTGTTGTTATACAATATTAATTTGTCCTAGAATTTAGCTTGTATCCTGTAGTTGTAGGCTGTGGGTGTTGTTTGCACACATTTACTGAACATTCTGAGATGCTACAGATCAATTAATTAATCACACAATGCTGTTATAACATCACATAAGCAGCTTGATAAATGGACCACTATAAATGACCACTCAAAGCGCTTTACATTACATTTACATTGAAGCTCGGTAGGTAAGTGCCTTGCCCAGGGGCACATCAAAATGTGACTGGAGGAAGCTGGAATTGATACTATGACCCACCGATTGGAAGCCAACTACTCTACCACTGAGCCACAGTCGCCCCTAGAGGGTGATAAATTGCTAACACACATTAGCATGGAGCCACTTACTTCTCTGTCCATCGGACATCTTTTTTCTTTGATCCAGCTGCTGTTCTTTAGGAATGTGGAATAAAATCCTGTAATCCATCTAGCCAAACAGGCGTTTTCACAGAGGAAGTAAAAAAATCCAACAAAAAAAGTGTTTTAAGCTGCCAAAAACCGAAGCAGCCATGAACTGTGTGAAGGAGGAGGGTGTGTAAGAGCTCTAGCAGAGGTAAGATGCCCTGCCTGCGGGGGCGGTGCAGACACTAGAGGGTGACAATTTTTCGAGATTCCCACGGGTCACGAGATTCCTGCAGGATTCCCGCGGGACGGGAGTCAATTTCACTGTTGGTAGCGTGATCGGGACTGGACAGGAAATAATCCATGGGATCGGACGGGAAACCGGAAATTATATATATACAGTTATTACATTTATCTTGTCAGATATTAGGGAATTAGCTTTAAAAAATGACGCTGCGATGCGTTGCCAATGTGTGTTGTTATTGACTCCGCTGCAAAATGCAATTCCATCGGTCTACTACACTGCACGCACCAAAACTGAAACTGCTACGTTGTTGCTACATCACCTGGATAAACTGGTAAGCATATGATATCCGACTGAAAATGCGTGTATCTTAATAGTTTGGTAGTCAGACGAATCGAGTCCATTCATGACGTGGTAAGGTGGCCAAACCACAAGAATGCTGGATATGGTTAAAGAAGGCGGATACAGCTAAATAGATGATCTTTGATACTGTGCTTCGCTATTGTTTAAAGGGGGCGGGGGGAGTGAGCACCATAGGAGACAAATTACTAATCTACGGGATTTGGGTTGGGACGGGAGTCTTTCTCTCTGAATTTTTTCGGGTCAAGATTTGTTTTGAGGGGCTGTCACCTGATCGGGACGTGATGGGAGTATTTTTTTGAGATCGGGACGGGATGGGAGCGAAAATTGATTCCCGTGTCACCCTCTAGCAGACACCTCTAGCACTCCCTTGTTTTCAACTAGTGATGTCACTAGTTGAACACTGTTGTTTTCTCGGACAGGGAGGGGCAGCTGCTCAGAGAGCAGAATTCAGGAGGATTACTCAGACGTGCGTGAATTAAGCAAAAACCCCCTCTGGTGGGTTTTTTTTTATGAAAAAATTGCATTACCATATGGTTGAAAACTCAAAAAACTTGATTTTGCATGATATAGGCCTTTTAAACATTAAACATACAAAACTGAAGCTCTTGTTGGATTCATCACTCAAAGAGTAGGATTTAAAACAACTCTTTATCGGGAAAAGTCTTTAAAAACGCTGGTTGAAGCTTTAGGCCGACAGGCCTGGTTTACCCAAAGATAACAGATGAAACTTATACAAGTTAACAACAGTAACAACACACGCCTTTAAAATGAGTAATCCTAAACTAATTTACCTCTGCCCAAACAGACCTGATGAACGTTTAAAGCTCTCTGAGTTCCTGCACTTCGATGAGGGGATGGTCTCCAAAGGTGTTAGCCAGCGGCTAACAATGGCTGAGGTACTTATTTGAACAGTGATCCTCGTGGCCGTTGGGGATGCAGTTAGCTCATCCTCCGATTTGGCTAAGCAGCGATCAAACCATCTTACTTTCATTGACTGTACCTTTTGGCGGTTTCCAGCATGGCAATTCTTATCGGCTCTGTCAAATGAATGTGGGCTTGGCTGGTTCAGACTCCCACTGCATGCGGCTCTCAGCTCCCGTTTCTCAGCGCTCTGAAACTCAGGGAAATTTCAGTCGGGCTTTGATGATCAAAAAGTTTTATTAATCAATGTTTATGATTTACCTGAAGTGGTCTTTGAGTTCCTTGAAGCGAGTTTCTCCCAGAAACTTGGGCCTTCCCTTCACCAGTGAGGGGAGGTCGGTTGCTTTGGCCTTTCCTGGAGCGAGCTGGCCGCCACCCGCCTTCTAAAAGGTGGTTGATGAGTGTCTTCCCTGTGTCAGCCCCAGCCGGAGGCTACATGAAGAAGGAGGAGTGATTGGCAGCGGGGGTCTATTTATACTCTGCCCCGCCCCACTTCCTGTGGGGCTAGATTGCCAATTAGCGCCACCTGAAAGCTGTGTGTGACCCAACACCTGTTTTGTTTTATCCTTATTCAATAAAGGAACATAATGTAAAACATTTAGGCATAGTTATAATCATATGTGATGTATATTTTATATGACAGAGTATTAGGGCCAGACTAAGGAAGAAAGAAAAAGTCCTAAATTTAAGAGACCTGGGGCCGTATTCACAAAGACTCTTATCTTACCGCTAGGTGTTACTCCTAACTCGCGCTAAAAGGTCTTATGTAGGAGTTGTCGTCTAAAACCTATTCACAAACGCACTAAGAGCTACTTTTACGTAGGACAAATCCCTAAAAGTAAGCTAAGAGGGACGTCCCATTGCTATGGAAAACGTAATTTCCTATGCATGACTAAATAGACGGACAGCAGTGTGATAGGTTGTTGAATGACACGTGTGAAACCAGGAAATGGAAAACTTCAATGTCGATAAAAGCGTAATTATGAACAGCGCAAATAGCAGAAATAATGCATGATGACATCTTTGTGTCGGCCACAAGACTGAAAGTTCATACAACTTACACACAATAGCCTACTTACAGAGAGGGTGAAGTTTAAAAATGAAAAAACGTGAAATGCATCATATTATGCGACAGACTGACGTCCTATCCAGGGTGAATCCTGCCTAATGCCTGCTGATAAGCTCCATTCACGCGACACTGAACTGGATGAAAGCGGTATAGATAATGGATGGATGGATGCATCATATTAAAGGAGTGATTGCAAGTAGGCTGTAAACAATTAGGCTGTCTATTGAGCACATCAGCCACATCTTAAATAGACCCCCCCACTACCGTGAAAAGCACCTCGTGAACTGAAAATAAGTGCCGAGAAAAGAACAAGGAAACCTCACTGGTCGCAGGACCAATTATTACTACTGGCACAGTTGGTACTGGAGAGGAGGACGGTCCTCAAAGGGCGATTCGGAGCCGGGATTACGAATAAGAAGAAAAGGGAGGCATGGCTGGAAATGAGCAGAAACATAAATGCATCTTATCCAGCGGTGTCTCGAACGTCAGAAGACTGTGAGAAGAGATGGTATTCTCTACAGTGCCAGTGTCGGCTCAAGATCGCTGCTTATAAAAAGGATGCTGCTGCAACAGTAGGCAATGTCCGTCATATAGGCATCCATACAAATGTTGCATAAATTGGAAGCCGTGCACGTTCTTTGTGCACCCCCGGCATATCTGCAATCGCCATGAAATTGCCTTTAATTCAATGCAGTTGCTGGATGTCTAATGGGAAACGGATGAATTGTTTGATAATGTGTGGTCGACAGAGCGCTTTAAGAGTTTGGTGGTTTGTTTGGCTGATGGATGGTTGTGATATACCCAAGTCGTCCACGTTGAACAGTTGCATTTTCCCTGTGGCTAAACATTTAATTTCTGGACTGATCGGGTTGTTACATTTAGTTGGAGACGTAATTGCATCCCGCACCACATCTGCAATAAACTATTTAGTCTGTATCGTTTGGTTAATTCCGAATCATATAGAGTGTCCAACACATTGCGTCTGGCTGCAGCCATTTTGGGAGTCTTTGTGAATAGGTCTTAGGGAGTTAGGAGTCCTCTTGACTTCTTTTAAGGACTCCCAGACTTAGGAGCTACTTTTAGGCCTAAAAGTGGTTGTGAATTACTTTAATCTTAAGAAACTAGGAGTCCTCAATTTAGGAGTGACACGCCCACATTTTTTAGGAGTTACTCCTAAATTCGGCAGTTACGACCTACTTTTAGCCCTAAAATTCTATGTGAATATGGCCCCTGATTTTTCTGCTGAAAAGATGTTTTCTTGCATATTCTTTTTCAAGTCCTGATACTCCTAACAATGTGATGCTGATGGGGGCGGCATGTAAAGTCCACTTTTTAAAGCTTTTTATCACATCCTAATGTCATTCCCTCCTTAAAAACATGCCTAAAGTGTTTTCTTAGGGTAATTTATATATGTATGGTCGGAAAAAATTTTTAAATAACGAGGTGAGAGAGATTCCTTCAGCTTATTGGAGGTTTATTTTTACTTGAGTTTGATCAAACACAAAGAATTACATAGTTACACAGTAACGCCAAGAATCGTGTGAAGCTGACCTGCCGTCCCCCAACGGCTTAAGCATTTTTAAGATTTTAACAACCTTGTTTTAATCTCTTTCCATCTGTAAATAAGTCTCCCTGGTGAAGTTTCCAGACTCTGAGGCGTCTGGGTCAGAAAGCAAAGTCCCTATTCTAAGGAAAGTCAGCATAACCCAGGGCTCCGAGGGTTATTTCCATTGGAACGCAGATGTGGCAGTTTTTCTATTTCTCCATTCGACCATGGCTTGAGACTACAGCGTCATTCATTAAGACTAAACATAAATAATACAGGCTCCAGCACACAGTAACTATGATCGCAGTTGAATACACAGAACAGATAATTCTTAATAAATTTCTCAATATAAATTTTCCATAACATATGTTTGAGTGATCTTTTGAAATTATCACGGCCACCATTTCCTCCTAGGTACGCCCTCATTTTGACAACCGCCCACGTCTCTCCAAAGCCCTCCCTCCCCCACTCCGCAAGCACATGAGCAAAACACCGCCAACAGCAATCAGTTATCACCTGTGTAAATTTTATATAGGCCTACCTAGTTATTTTTCCCAATTGCACAATGCCTTCTTGGAAGAAATGTATATTTGGATGCCAGGATGACTGCCGCCTTTTTACTCTTCCTAAAAACTAAGCTGTTTGTCAAAAATGGTTGGACGTCATTTCTGGGAACAACCCTCCTCCCAAGAAGATTTACTTCATTTGTGGTGGCCTTTTCACTGATGATTGCTTCGTCAACAAAAGTTTATTTGACACTGGATTAGTAAGCAAGTTGTCATTGAAGAACGTTGCAATCCCCACTCTCAAGAGTACTTCTTCAAAGCAGAAACCAGTACGTTGAAATGCTCTGATTCAGCTTGTTAGCATAACATATCTTAGGCTAATTCAAAGTTTAATCTTTGCACTGTAGGTCATCTTTATTATTCCAAAAATGATTATATCCTAAGCTTAGAAATATGGAGATACTTTCGTAATAGAACCACCTCTGTGTAATTTGTGGACTATACAGTATTGTAATATAACATGTATTAGGAACTCTAGGCTAACCACACAGTGTAAAGTCAATAGGACGACCTTTATTGACGTGCACATGCGCAAGTGTTTATGTGGCAGAAAATAAACAAAATGAACAGCTACAGAGACGCAAAAAACACTTCCAAGAGAGTTAGGGGGTGAAATCCCCGATACATAATGACTTTAATGTCTGAAAACCAGAAGAGCTTTAGAGAGAAACTTACTATCTCTATTGACGGCAACATGTACATTATTTTAAACCCATTTTAGATATGTGAAAGATGTTCGTTTGATTTGCCGGTGTCCTGACATCACATACGCTGGAAAGACATTTATTCCTATTCCCAAAGCTGACCTTTAACTCTTAAAGAAATGTACAGCTTTCAAAAGTCTGGAGGCCTGAGATGTTTTTTCAACAAGAGTTGGATGGTATAAGCTCCTCCTTTACTACAGTTGCCATTTATCTGTCTGTGCAATTATGTTTTCTACTCTTGATCTGACTGTACTAAATGAACTTCACCTTGTGGAACAATAAAGATCTAGTCAATTATTACAAAAAACAAAAGAACATTAAAAGTAAAAGTTCAGAATTTTTTTGACAAACTATAGTAGACTGGAAAAAATGCTAAAGGCTCATGAGGATGCCAACGTTAATTGTTAAGGGACTTTATTTATTTTGAAGGACAAGTTTCAACAGTATCTATAATGTAAAAATAAAAATCAACATATTTTTTGATTAAAAGGCAAAAAGTTTAAATATTTTTATTTTTAATTTGTGATTGTGGTTTTTCTACCTGTACACTTTTTTATTTTATTTTTTATCGGCGACCACATGCAGCTAAAAGCTCCTTGTCACATCAATCAGTTTGTAGACCTACAACAAGATCAGCATCAACACAATTGGCAGCTGGCACCTTGAAGATGCAACATTACTGGAGTAAAGGTAATTTCTCTCATCTATGGGTATAATCTGTCATATATTTACCTTTTCATATGCTTTATCATACAGGTATTCTAGCCAGAGATGACATGAGAAGAAGAGGCACTGAGGGGGTCTATGCCACAGTTCTCCTCAACACCAATGGAATGTGGTGTCAGGCCAAGACCACTGAAACAGCCTTAGTTAGAGCAGGAAAAAGAAGATGACTGACGCATGTCCATTCCTGTATCGCAAGATTCTATATACGAACCCTGAGACACAATAACAGACCTGTCCGATTTCATGTGAGAGCAAAATATTCTCATCTGTGATCTGGTCAGCGATTTATGAAGCTGTATTGATTAGTTCTGTTTTTGAACAGTGAGACTGAGTCTCCTTCTGACTTTGACGATGCCAAATATATTGTATTTGAGAGTGCCCTTAAAAAAATCTTTGAGAATTGCCGTCTGCAAAAGACATTGGGCCTCATTTATCAAACTTGCATACGACCAAATCAGGGTGTAAATGCTGCGTACACAAAAAATGTACACTTTTCGGCATTTATCAATCTGGACGTGAGCGTTCAATGCGCACAAATTATTCACCAAGTCAGGAGGTGGTGTAAATTTTACATCCATTTCAACCTTCATCGCAACACGCAAAAAACATGCATAAAATTCAAGATTCAGACAACAATTATGCCCACACCTCACAATTTCATGAAGTTATGTTTGGGTTATGTCATGATCGTCTTTCATATTAAATAAAACAAGGGGCGCCTCACACAAAGTTAGTGCCTTAATTGCTGCAGTTAGTGTGCGAGTCGTCTTTTTTCTTCCTTTCAATATTACCCATGTTTTCGGCTGCCCAATATTGTTGGAAGGGATGTGCGTGCTAATCCCCCTTTTTATGATAGTCTGTCATTAAATCAGGTGCAAAATGTCAAACTCTAAAGTCTCCCACAAATTATCAATTTCTCAATAGCAGCAGCACACAGAAAAATGAAGAAAAAAAAAAGTATCTCTCCCGTAATGTGGCTTAGATAAAAATAAAAACCTAAATAGACTGTCGGGGTTGAAAGCTTTTACTCCTTACTCCTTTTGCTGGATAAACTCCTTCTTCAATCAGGAACTGTTATCTGTATGTTTTAGAGGACCCGACGCTCATCAGCGGAACCTTTTCAGACTCAGGGACAGAGAGAAACAACACAATCACACAACAGAATTCTGTTTTCAATGCGCACCTGAATTCAGCTGGAGCCAGACCAAAGTCTGACTGAATTCTTGACAGTGGAGCACTCTTTTATTGAAGAAAAACACAAAAGGATTCATAGTTGGACACACCCAGTATTTTCACAGTTTAGACTCAGTGACCGACTGTCAATAATTCTTGTATCCTCCCTAAGGAGTGTTTTCTCCAAAATGATTTACAAACACCCGCTTTTATGGGGGTCATAAACTATCTTTTCTTCCTGTTTGAACACAGTCTGCTGCAATTTATCAGTTCCTGATCTAAACAAAACCTGGTATTTATCACAGTTGTAAAAACCTGGTAAAAATGTAAGATTGTTTTTACTTCAAACCTTGTACTGGTACAATACTTCTCTGTAAGAACAAGTTGTCCTTCACTGTGAAACCAGCTTTGTTCCTTTCGGAAATAATAAGGCAGGTTATATGAAGCTACATAGAAAAATATTTACCCACATATACGTAAAGCAGGTCATACAAAAATGCATATAAAAGTGTTCACAAAGATATGGTATTCCTCAATTCCCTCTTTTCATCCGTGTTAATCACAGATGAACTACTTTCTCAGAATGTCTCCTCCAGCATTATCTCACATTTAAAACTAAAAATATAAATTCTGTAACTCATTTGAGAATGTAGAAAAAGTACCCTTTAAAAACAATAAATTTAGTCACCTTTAAACATGAACTCTTGCATATGACACACTTAAAAATGTAACTTCAAAAGTCAAACTTTAAGTTAAAAATTCAAAATGTAAATAGCAAATACACTTGTAACCTTAAAATTATAAAAAGAAAAATGTAAATAGTAAGAATACGAATGTCTGAATGTGAAGACATAACTAAGTCTAACTTTTAATGTACTGTATGTTAATACTGTGGAGGAGGCCCCAGAGAAATACAATACAAATTAATACCTAAAAGATAATGAGAAAACACAATTGACTATCTGTTAACATTCTGAAACTAATCAAAATTAGAGTGTTAAGAAACCTGTGAAATAGAAGGTATTAAGAAACCTTTAAAAATGTAATCCTTGAGTCTATCTAGTCTTTCCTTTCCCTAGTTCTGGCTGGTGAAATCTTTGTACCGGGGGTACCGGGATAGCCCAGGCCCCCAGGGGAACTTTTGACCTTGAACTACAGCTCAGCTATTCTATCTTTCTATCTAGTAGACCCTCTTTGTTTATTAATTCAAACCTTAATACAACCGTAAAAACAACTAGATGTTAAGAAATACTGAAAATTAACTGATAAAAAATTCTTTAAGAAACCCTCTTAGGCAGTATTAACAATCTGCACCTGTGAATAAAATGGTTAAGTAAATGGTTAAAAAACCTGTAAAATGCAAAAAATTGTTAAAAAGTCTTTTCAGTCTTTTCAATATATTTTATCTTCTGTTCTTCTTTCTTCACTCTCGTTGAGCAATGTACAGAGCTGATCAGTGTGGAGTACTCCTGAAATGCCAATTACTTCATTAATTGAGCATTTCCCCCAATAAACACAAATGCTTCAGGTGCCCCTCTTCCAATAGCTTACCCCACCGATGTGGGGTGGTCAAAACCTGCTGTGAAGCTGGTTGATGAGTTGTGATCCTCTTCTGTATATCCCTCTTTGAGATGGCAATTTCAATTGCTCATCTCCCCCATTGGCACATAGATCACACTGGATCATTAATAGCAACACCCAAACCAATCTTCTGGGTGAGTCAGGCCCCGCCTCCTTTGGCTTCAGCTGCCGTTTCAGCTTGTTCAAAACTTTCCTCACCCTCTCTAGGTAGACTCCTGCGGACCCTGCTGAGTGTGCTGGACTGCCTCGGTCGCTGCCGTGGAAATGCACTGCGTGTGTGAATACCAAAAGGAATCTGCAATCCCTGACCGGAGTTTATCATGTTGTATGTAATCAATCACCACCTATCCACTTAACCCAGACAGATCTTAAAAAACAAAAATTCCCCATCACAGTTCTGACAGTAGGTAAAAAGTGTCCCCAAACCTGGCCTCATGAAATTTAATTTGAACTGCAATTTATTAAAAATTGTTAAACCTACTTATTATTTTGGATAATCCCGTTAAATCCCAAAATATGTTTAAGTCCTGCAACTATACATTACCAATTTCCTAAAAATGAAGTCCTATATTATGTACAGCCCTGAACCAATCTGCTAGACATACTGTATTTGCTTGTGACAGCGAGCCACCATATAAACTGCCAAAAAATCTTGTTTAATTTTCCAGTGGGTCATCAATTTAAAAAGTCATAATCTGAAAAAGAATTAGCCTAGAATGTTGGTAACTGTATTAAATCTTTGCTATATCGTATTCCACTATTAATAATACTTTGGTCTTGTAATATAATGTTTGTTTTTCTCTTTTCTGAGTCCTGAGTACCCCTGCAGAATGTTTTGTCCAAATTGATATTAGTTTCTGCCAGTTATCTCAGCCTTCTTTCTTATTTAGTATCCATGGTGATAGGAGGAATATATACCAACATGACCAATAATGTAATTTTAATAACATAATAATACAAATGCACCCTATAAAATGCAACAACTAAACTGTTATTTAACATTGAAATGTAAGGTAAAAGTTACTTTGTGACTCATTGTTCTTTTATTGGACATCCACTCCTTTTCAATCTAATCCAACTGTATTGTGCTGCGAAATGATTTTACCCATCTAATTGAAAAAATCCCTGGGGAAAGAGCAAATCCTTGTTATTTTGGTGCGTCTCCGTTGTTGTTCCTGAGAACTAAACAAACACCTCCCTAATTGATGGATGTAAAAGTAAGCTCAAAAAGTATTCTGTCAAGTCAATATCTGTAAGTCAGTTTAATTTAGGAGTCAAATTAGCCAATGCTGTGAAGGATTGGGAGTGGTGCCTAATGCAGGTTTAAGAGCCTTATTAATAGCTTTAAGATAATTTATTATTCTTTATTTTCCCCGTACCTTGTTTTGTTTTTTAGATATAGTAGTAATGTTTTAACTACAATTTTAGGGTTCTAACCGCCTATTTGTTCTAAGCGTCAATAATGTCAGCCATTAATGCTTCACTCTCAGGTTCATGTAATTTTGAAGGTGTTAAATGGGGTCAGGATGTTTTAGTTTGAAAGTAATAGACTTATTTTGCACAAAACGAAACTCGATTGGATCAGAGGTTCTTAGTGCATGGGGTCATTTATTTTCCTATTTTCTTTTATTCAATTATGCTGGACAGGTCTAAATGTTTTTAAGAGCAGGCTCAAGAGTTTACCTTTTTGTCTAGATTTTAACTGATTACTATCCATTTGATTGTTTACCTATATTGATTGTTTTGTTTACTAATTTTAATTATTAAGTTTTAAGACACACTTACATTTTACTATCAATCAATCAATGAATCAATCAAAACTTTATTTATAAAGGGCTTTTCAAACAAACAAAGTTACTCAAAGTACTTTACAGATTTAAAGTAACCCCACAATTCCCCCTTCAAAAATAAAATCATCAATGCAAATACAACCCCCTCCTAACCCATCAGCCATACTCACGCACACACACTTAGAAGCTACAAAAAGCGGGCTGAGTACAGATGAGTCAGGAAATGCCATCATGGGAGCCATCTGCATCAGCAGCAGCAGATCAACAGCAGCAGCCAAGGCTCCGACCCAGGGCGCTGTTGTGTAAATTCTGCATAAGGTTTAAACTTTTATTATTCAGAAGGTAAAAGACTTTATATAGTTTGCATGGTTGTAAAAATGGGTCTGACACTATTGTTTATGCAGGTAAGCTTTTAAGTCATAAAACTCTGGGGTGAGTTTTTATTGCAAGCTGTAAAAAACAGGATGTCTGTAGAGTTGGGGTGTTGCCATAAAACCATAAATTCAGAATGAGCTTTTAAGAAAAAAACGTCTCACCCATATGACTGTATAATTTTCTGACAGCCAATAAGAGCTAAGACACTGTATGAAAATGTTCTGATTGGAGAGATTAGAAACGCCTAGAGGCCCGGTTGTCTATAAAGCTGTGAAATGAAGATCAGTTAATTGTTCAGATTTCTTTAAATCTGGACCACAGAGGAACGGCGGGGGCAAAATTCCTCTGTAAAACTGCAATTTGTTAATCTGTTCAAAATAAATGTTAAACTGGAAATTGGCTCCATTTTGTCTCTGCTTGAACATGCATTGAATTACTTATGATAATTATTTAATTCAACAAATGGTGACCTCGACTGTGTGCAGAGTTTTGGACCAAAATCCAGTTTTTTTTTTTTAAGTTAATAAACGGACATGTATTTGCTCTATTGACAATTTGCGCAGAGTTGCGTAGTTTTTTAATTCTATTGATTGGTTAATCTAACATTGGGTAATGTTGTCATGCAAGTTAAATATGTTTTTTGTTTTGAGCAGATTTACTATTGCAGGCCCGTAGTGTTGAAGCTGCTCATCTGTCTGTTTCTCTGTTCAGCGCATGACTGCGACCTGCTTTGCACTCCGCAGAGAAACACCGGTGCCTGCTGGGAGATGAAGTTTGTTACTCTGCGTGCCCAGGGGGACAATGGAGCAGATGGACCAGATGGAGCGGTCCCTTCAACGACTCAAAATCGGAACCAAAGTGCGGATCGGGGCTTGAGAAGTGGCGATCTCAATTACGGAAGGACGCTTTCGTAAGATTGTTCGAGGCTGGCAAACGGAAAATAGATTAAGGAGCGCCTGGGTTGCCCTCTGTTAATCTGAACGGATTACCTTGAACTGCCTGCGTTTCTTTCAAACGTGCGCGTCAGCACCGCAAATTGAAATGGGAAATGATCCGGCATTTTGGTGTGGTCCGATTAAGGTTAGTGTTGTTGGTGTTAGTTTTTAATAATGTTATAAAAGTACTGTGTTGGTGTTTTGATGTGACGAGCTGCGCATGTCTGTATATGTGTGTTTGAGATGTTTTTTACGCAGGCGCTTGGCGAGAAGTGCTGGTGATGTTGCGTTTTGTGTTAAAATGTTATTGTATAAATGATGAACTCGAGTATAATAAATAAATTAACATAGATAAATAAATATATAACTGAATATGATGGATAACTGAAATTAAATATCTATAAGAATTAGTTGTGAACATTTACAACAGGACATCAGAGCGGCCGCCCTAAGCTAGGTGCTATGGCGGAGCTAATAGTGTGTGAGTTGTTTGCTTGATAGCACGGCTAACATACGACAGCTGTGCCTATATGTTTTGATAAATAAATTAGTGGTAGTAGGCGGTTTTCTGCCATCTGTTCGAGTCTTTTGAGGGGTTTTCTGGAAGCCGGCGCCAGGAAATTTCTCAAAGCGGACTACGAAACTTGTAACGGACTGGTCTGAAACCTCCGCGATAAAATAATTAATTAGGTCTAAAAGCCACCGCTTATAATGTTGTGTTTTTTTGTTAATGGTTTTGGGCTGTAACGGACGTAGTTGAATCGGTGTTTGCTGTGCGGGACGGCTAAAATTGGAAAAATATGTTTCATTCCGCGTGGACGAACAGGAGAATGTTTTGTTCGTGCCGAATTAAAGTTTGGTACAGTGGTATAAATTGTGCGGATTAAGTCCTGGTATTGCGGTAAGTCATCTTCTAAAGTGTGTGTTGCGATTTTCTGGAGTGTTTTCGCCGTACGTTTTGTACTGTTTTAGCTTTCGTTTCACAAAGAAAGCTAACGGTAGCACGTGGAGCTAGGCTGCTATGCTAGGTTAGCGGTGGTGGCTAACTGCATGTTCTATGTGTTGCAAGCTAAAAGTTGATTTTGGATAGAAAGTGATTACAGACTCCTGCAGACGATTGCCTTGTTAAGACTTAAACGAATTTGGATTTTGTTAAATTTTTCTGGTTAATTAGGATGTAAAACGGCCTTAAGTTAACTGGTAAGATAACTTTTGGTTGCAACTCTTTTTCGGAAATGTTTTAGCACATTTCTACGAAGGGCAATTTTTTAAGGTGTTTCATGTTTAACTGAACTGTTACGGTACGGAGATTAAAGATTAAGAAGTACATGCTGAATTTGGTTAACTGGTGTTGCGAGGAGAGCAAAACCATTAGGAGAGCATGTAAATTTATTTGGGATAATTATGCATGTTACAATTAAACGCAAATGACTAAGAACAGTTACTCATGAGTCGATTCTGACTTGGTGTAGTTTTAATTTTTGATTTCATCTTTAAAATTAAAAAGAGGGAGTTTATAGTCAAAATAAAAGATGCATTTTTTGAATCTTTAAATAGGTGGATTTTTTGCTTTTTTGATTGATCTAAGCAGGAGTTGTTAAGCTGGCCTAAATAAAGATAAAGCTATAAGTAGTAATTATAAGCATTTAACGAAAAGCAAACGGTGTTAATTGGAAAGCAACAAACTGGTTTAAATTATTTTAATAAGCACCGTGTTGAATGGTACAGAAAATGAGTCTGTAATTTAAATAAGTATCATTTATGCTAAAATTATGTTTGGCTTATTTCTGATGGCTCTATAGACTTTAGAAATATAGCTTGGTCTCTGAATGAATGACCTAAAGGAGACTGGTGTTAAATTATTTACACAATTGAACATTCTTAAGGATTTTCTGGACAAAAATGCTTATTGGAGTTATCAAAATTTAACTGGGGCTCATGAAGTAACCCAGTACATTTCAATTCCGTTACAAATTAAATGTTTTTACCATGCAAAACAACACTTATCATAGTGATATTTTATAAACTAGTGGGATTTGAATGTTTGAGTTTGAAAAAAAAGAAAACATTAAAACACAGAGTCATCTTTAAGTAATCAGTTTGTTTTTTAACAGACTGGGGATAAATTTGGAATTGGTCTAAGGATTGAAAGTAACAATTAAAGTCTTTGGTAGATTTATTTAAGAACAAATAATGAATATCACGGTGACCGAAATGATGGTTTAATTTGAAAGTAAGAAGTAAATTCTAAATTCATTTATTCTGATCGTGTAGAAGCAAAATGTGATTGGACCAGCTACATGGAAATAATTTTTACCATATATTTGAATACACATTTTGTTTTGACAAATAAGAATCGGTTTTGGTTTTGAAATTTAAGATTAATCTTTCAGATGTTCTTTAGCTAGTTTATTTGATGCTGAGAGTAAATTTACAGGTCCTAAAACATTTTGGAACAGATCTGATCCTAGAATAATGACATAATATATCATTTGATTAGTGGGGACTCTGTAACTGACAATTTATTTAGATTTTTGATTTTATTTTCTTTATTTTTTTTTATTTTTATTTTTTGTTTTTTCCTCTTTCTCTCTCAAAATTTATATATTTGGTTCGATTTGGATTAAGACCCAGATTTTTGAACTGCGGTCTGTTTATTAATTAGAACTTTGGAAAATGTTAATTTGGGAAGCTGGATTAAAGAAAACGTGATTCAGTGGAAATGTATTTGACATCTCTAGAAGCTTCAATTTAATTTGGTGTTTATCATTGGAGTAAAGAAAATAAAAAAGAAGCCTGAGAGGAAAAGGGGGATACTGAAAAGAAAAATGCTGGTTTTTATTTTTTATTTTATTGCGACTAGTTTTTGTTTAGAGAAATCTCATCTCTTGAACCTCTTTTATTGAATTTTTTTGTTTTGTTTTGTTTGACTGCTGAGGGGAATTAGACTATTGTGTATCCTACGAAAATTTAAGAGGAGTTTTAGTTGCAAAAATCACTTTGACTATGTTCAGTGAATGGATTGAATGGATATTGGATTGTGTTAAAAAAAAATATATATATAATTTAGGTTTGGCCATATTTATGGGGAAGTTGTTTTGTCAGTGATTTAAATCTTGGATTTTTCTTTAGAAATATAGATAGACTTTGAAGTATAGCAAACTGAAGACTGTTTTTGCAAACTATGTTGTGTTATCAGTGAGTACTGGTCTCTGGTTTTGTTTTAAACATTTGATGTTTTTAACCTTTTTCAACATCAACAACAGTTATCTCAATGTAAGTAGCATACTTATATTAGCAGAAATTATTAATTGATTAAAGGGACAGAGTCGGGGAAAAGTGGTGTTAAGTCTGATTACAAAGGGGTTTAGTTCAATATGAGCTATTCGTCTCAACCTCAGTGAAGCGAAACCAGGAGAGCCACTTTTCCATAGCGACTTTTAAAAAAAAAAAAAAGGGATAGAACCTTTGCAGATGGTTATTGCCTTTATTTTTGTTATTGCAATGTTTTAGTGGTGGATTAGCAATATCTAACAGAAAAATCCAGCCTTTTTGTTTGTTTCTTTTTTGATTTAATTTTGTTTTTCGAAGAACTAAGTGTGTTGATGAGATATTGCGATGCTCCATCTTTATAAATGTTTAATTTACACATGAGATGAAAGAGACATTTATCAAATTGAAAAAATTGAGGAAGGCATTGCATTGATGAAATATAGAATATAAATTGGATGAAAAATGAAGGAATCATTAATTAAAATACGCAGGGGAAGTATTAGAACAACAGTTTAATTAGACGTATAAGGATTGATTATTATTCCTGGTGGAGAGAGCAAACCTGTTGATTGGTATATTTTTACCAGAATTGAAATTGAAGAAATTATTACTAGTATAACTGATTGAAGTAAAATTAAAATAGAGCCCACATAGGCAGTCTGAGTGTGGAAGATATTTAAATTCAGCATTCGAGGAAGGAGACTAATGAATATGAAAATAAAATGTTTGAATGTAACTTGATTTGAATAAGCTGAGAGGATCGACTGTCTGTTTTTTTTCTTACTCTAATTATATATTTTTTCTCTTTTTCTCATCCTGCAGCAGAAAACCCCTCAGATAAACATTCTTGAGATGGAATTTATGATCCTGGGGAGATGAGATGGGTGGGGGTGCGTGGGCTGATGACGGATAGTGCCAGGCGCCCGCCGTAACGGCCACAGAGAGAAACATCTTTACGACCAGCGCAGAATTACGACTCTCTTGTGCTCTGCTCCCACACAGGGGGGCACAGGTGACTGTATATTTTCAGGGGTGGACTGGAGGCCACCCTCAAAAGAGCACGTTTCCTCATGCTGAGCTGAACTTTCAAGGACAATATGTGTGAATTCACTTGGCTGGCGTGAGAAGTGATGATCAAAGACTGTTGATTCAATGTCACTGTTGCTGAACTAACCACAAGAGTTTCTGTTTGTCTGATCGAAGGTGGCCGAGGTTCTACGTACTTTGATAACCCCATGTCTTCCCCAGGATTATCTCCGGGTAAAATACCACCATTTACCGGGAACAAAATTTGGCAGAAAAAATTGGGCCGATAGCAGGGGGTTGCTGGCTGGTGAGAGAGAAAAAACTTTTTTTTTCTTTTACGTTTTCATCCACAGGGATGTACTGAATTTAAGAAAGGATATATTGTAATGGAACAGACATAAGTGTCTTAAACTGAATAAATAAAATAAGTAAATTTAAGAATCAATTTGGGTGAACAAGCAAATGGATAGTAATCAGTTGAACTGTACACAAAAAGTAAACTCTTGGGCCTACTCTTGTTTTTAAATCCATTAATGAGGGAGGTGTTTTTGGTTTAGTTTTTAGGAAAAACAACGGTGTGTCGAAATAATGTGGATTTGCTCTTTCCCCAGGGATTATTTTTAATTAGATGGGTGAAATAATTTCTTGGCACAATGCAGTTGAATTAGATTGAAAAGGAGTGATCACAAGACCGGATCAAAAAAAACTGTCTTTTTTAGATGTTTACAAGCTTATGCCCCAAGGTACAGCTCCAGGTCGAAGGCGTGAGGAGTCCAGTGGTTCAGCAAAGTTCCAGATGACAGCTGGGAACACACACAAAGTGCAGCTCCACGCCAACGACGAACCTGGTCGAGGATCGGCAGGATTCTGCCTAAAAGGGTCGAGAAGGGTTTGACCAAGCTGAATCGGAAGCTGGGGCCACAGGCGGCGGGGCCTAGCTCACCCAGAAGGTTGTTTGGGTGGTGATATTACTCATCCAGTGTGATCTATGTGCCAATGAATGAGATGGGCAATTTGAAATTGCCATCTCAAAAGAGGGATCTACAGAAGAAGATCACAACTCATCAATCAGCTGCACAGCAGGTTTTGACCAGCCCACATCGGTGGGCTAAGCTATAGGAAGCGGGGCCTGTCTGTGCATTTGTGTTTCTTAATACCTTCTATTTCACAGGTTTCTTAACACTTTAAGTTTGATTTCTTTCAGAATATAATATAGTAATAATGTCTATGTTCATGGATTTTCTGAGCTTCTTCCACAGTATTAACATGTATCAAGTCAGATTTAATTATCTCTTCACATGTAAGACATTCTTATACATTGTGGGTTTTTGAATTTAGTTTGTGGGAATTGTTAAAATAAATTTTTTGGTTAATGCCAAAAGAGGGTGAATCTATGATTAACAGATTTACATTTTTTAATGGGAGTTAAGGTTAAAAAAGGTACTTTAATAGTTTGTGTTTTGAATTTTAGTCTGAAATACTTCATGTTTTTAAACTGATGAAATTTCTTGGATTTGATTTCTTGCATTTTCAAAATGCTTTACAGGTTATGATCTTAAGTTCTAAACACTTACGTACAGAGGAGATATCAATCTATTTTAATAAAAAGATTGAAAGAGGGAATTGTGGTGTAATTCTGCATAAGGTTTAAACTTTTATTATTCAGAAGGTAAAAGACTGTTTATATAGTTTGCATGGTTGTAAAAATGGGTCTGACACTATTGTTTATGCAGGTAAGCTTTTAAGTCATAAAACTCTGGGGTGAGTTTTTATTGCAAGCTGTAAAAAACAGGATGTCTGTAGAGTTGGGGTGTTGCCATAAAACCATAAATTCAGAATGAGCTTTTAAGAAAAAACGTCTCACCCATATGACTGTATAATTTTCTGACAGCCAATAAGAGCTAAGACACTGTATGAAAATGTTCTGATTGGAGAGATTAGAAACGCCTAGAGGCCCGGTTGTCTATAAAGCTGTGAAATGAATAAAATCTCAGGGGGCAGGTAAAGGCATAGGCGGAAATTTTTTAAAAAACTTCAAGAAAACCTGCAGCCACTTCAGGGGTTAGATGACGCTTCCTGACAGTTCTCACAGAGGTCTCTAATTGGATAAAACTGGTGATATTAAAAAACACACAGTAGTGGTCAGAGACAGCCAAGTCAACAACAGAGGACACACTGGTGGACAGGCCATACGTGATGACCAGGTCCAGAGTGTGTCCTCTGTTGTGAGTTGGCTGCATGACATGTTGGCTAAAATCCATGTAATTTAAAATATTTAAATGTCTGTTGATAAAGGATCTAAAAGGTTATCTATATGTAGATTAAAATCACCAGCTAAAATTATCCTCTCATAAGAGTTGTGTAAAATTGATAAAAACTCTGAAAATTCTTCAATACAAAGTGCATTCCTTTTCGGTGGCCTATAAACTGACACATAAAATCTGAGGAGTGCTAAAAACAGAGGCAGTGTATTCAAACGTGGTAAAATTATTAAATAAAACAGGTTTTTCAGAAAGAGATGATGAATTTATAAAAGCAGTTCCGCCTCCCCTCTCGCTACTCCTCGTATAATAAGAAAAGTTATAATTAGGTACTATATCCCTTTCTTTTTAAAATGTTATCAATCATTTTATTATCCATTTCAGCTTTAGTCATCTTAATCCGTTAAGCACTTTGATTTATAAGTAAAGGTGCCATATAAATAAAATTCTGCTTTGCTTTTGACTTAGCTGTTCCATTACAATTTATCCTAGCCTAAATTTAGTACATCCCTGTGGATCAAAGATAAAAATAAGGATATCATTTAAGTGCCTGTCTGTTACAGTTGTGTATTAATAAGGAATGTATCCTTTGGATTCCTTAGGTGTTGAATTTGCTATTTAAATAATATTTCTCCCAACTCACCAGCCAGGAACCGTATGTTATAGGTCCAGTTCTTCCTTCCACCTAACTTTCAAATTGTTCCTGGTAAATGGTGGGGTTTTACTTGGAGATAATTCTGGGGAAGGCACGGGGGGTCAGAGTTCAAGCAACCAGGGCCACCATCGATCAGAAAAACAGAAACCCTTGTGGTTAGTTCAGCACCAGTGGTATTGTATCAGCAGCCTTTTATCGTCATTTCTCAGCAGAAACTGTCCATATCTCACCACCCAAGTGGGTTCACACATTTGTCTTTGAAAGTTCAGTTCAGTATGAGGAAATTTACTCTTTTTAGGGTGCCCCCTTTTCCACCTCTGAGAATAGTCTGTACTCATCAGTCATTATCTGGTTCTCCCCGTGTTGGGGGGCAGAGCACAAGGTGGATGGACTCCTGAGCTGATTGTGTCGTTTTTTTTTTCTTTCTTTGGCAGTGTGGCGTGCACCTGACGCTTCCTGACAGGGTTATGTCTGCCTAAATTGTAAAAAAAGAATTTTAAATTAAGAAGAAGAGAGTTTTTATAGTTAAATTCAAGTTTGTGCATTATTTGCATCTTTAACTATCTAGATTTATTGCTGTTTTTATTGTTTAAGTAAAAGAAGGCCTTTTCAATGGATACTAAAGTAACTTTAAAGGACGCTGATAAGAACGACGATGCGTCTGAACCCCCTGAAAAGAAACCGAAAATTCTCACCAATGATCAGGTCTGCGATCTTATTAAAAATAGGGTAGAAGAATTCCAAAGCTTGAGAGAACTACATCTAGCTGAAGCCAGCGACAAGATCAACCAAGTCGCAAAATGGAGGACGGTGCATAAATCTGAATAGTTTAGTCTGAATAGTTTAGGAATATCTACAGGTGCTGGCCAGTAAATTAGAATATCATCAAAAAGTTGAATTATTTCAGTAATTCAATTCAAAACGTGAAACTTCTATACTGTATACTTTCCTTCCACACATAGTGATATATTTCAAGTGTTTATTAATTTTCATTTTTATTATTACAACTGACAGCTAATGAAAACACCAAATTCAGTATCTCAGAAAATTAGAATATTCTGAAAAGGCTCAATATAGAAGACACCTGGTGCCACTCTAATCAGCTGATTAACTCAAAACACCTGCAAAGGCCTTTAAAAGGTCCCTCAGTCTTGTTCTGAAGGCTCCACAATCATGGGGAAGACTTCTGACTTAACAGCTGTCCAAAAGACGACCATTGACACCTTGTACAAGGAGGGCAAGACACAAAAGGTGATTGCTAAAGAAGCTGGCTGTTCGCAGAGCTCTGTGTCCAAGCACATTAACAGACAGGCGAAGGGACGGAAAAAATGTGGTAGAAAAAAGTGTACAAGCTCTAGGGATAACCGCACCCTGCAGAGAATTGTGACGACAAACCCATTCAAAAATGTGGGGGAGATCCACAAAGAGTGGACTGCAGCTGGAGTCAGCGCTTCAAGAACCACCACGAAGAGACTCATGAAAGACATGGGATTCAGCTGTCGCATTCCGTGTGTCAAGCCACTCTTGAACAAGAAACAGCGTAAGAAGCGTCTCGCCTGGGCCAAGGACAAAAAGGACTGGACTGCTGCTGAGTGGTCCAAAGTTATGTTTTCTGATGAAAGCAATTTTTGCATTTCCTTTGGAAATCAAGGACCCAGAGTCTGGAGGAAGAGCGGAGAAGCACAGAATCCACGTTGCATGAGGTCCAGTGTAAAGTTTCCACCGTCAGTGATGGTGTGGGGTGCCATGTCATCTGCCGGTGTTGGCCCACTCTGTTTCCTGAGGTCCAAGGTCAATGCAGCCGTCTACCAGGAAGTTTTAGAGCACTTCATGCTTCCTGCTGCTGACCAACTTTATGGGGATGCAGACTTCACTTTTCAACAGGACTTGGCACCTGCACACAGTGCCAAAACCACCAGTACCTGGTTCAAGGACCATGGTATCCCTGTCCTTGATTGGCCAGCAAACTCGCCTGACCTTAACCCCATAGAAAATCTATGGGGTATTGTGAAGCGGAAGATGCAATACGCTAGACCCAACAATGCAGAGGAGCTGAAGACGACTATCAGAGCAACCTGGGCTCTCATAACACCTGAGCAGTGCCACAGACTGATCGAGTCCATGCCACGCCGCATTACTGCAGTGATGGAGGCAAAAGGAGCCCCGACTAAGTATTGAGTGCTATACATGCACATTCTTTTCATGTTAATTCTTTTCAGTTGGCCAACATTTAAAAAAAAACATTTTTTTTCATTGGCCTTTAAAATATTCTAATTTTTTGAGATACCAAATTTGGAGTTTTCATTAGTTGTCACTTATAAATATCAAAATTAAAAGAAATAAACATTGGAAATACATTGGTCTGTGTGCATTGCATGAATATAATGTACAAGTTTCACGTTTTGAATGGAATTATTGAAATAATTCAACTTTTTGATGATATTCTAATTTACTGGCCAGCACCAGTATATAGTGGGTTTCTAAAACTGTTGTGTTGCAGTGGTTAGCACTGTTGCCTTGCAGCAAGAAGGTTGTGTGTTCGTATCCCTTTCTGCATGGAGTTTGCATGCTCTCCCTGTGCATGCGTGGGTTCCCTCCGGGTACTCCGGCTTCCTCCCACAGTCCAAAAACATGACTGTAAGGTTAATTGATCTCTCCAAATTGTCCTTAGGTGTGAGTGTGTGCATGGTTGTTTGTCCTGTCTGTCTCTATGTGGCCCTGTGATGGACTGGCAACCTGTCCAAGGTGTACCCCGCCTCTCGCCCGTTGACAGCTGGAGATAGGCACCAGCACCCCCGCGACCCATTAAGGATTAAGCGGTTAAGAAAATGGTAGGATGGATGGTTAAATCACTAAAAAAAAGAACTAAGTGTGTTGATAAAATATTGCGATGGTCAATCTTTATAAATATTTACATGAGATGAAATGGACATTTATCAAATTGACAAAATAGAGAAAGGCATTGCATTGATAAAGTATATAATGATAATGACTTTGTGTTTTCAAAAAAAAAAAAAAACACTTTGAAAGAAAAAAAAGGGGGGCCTTCAAGGATGAACAGAGTAAGACCTAAATTCCACTACATGCGCTCCGCTCCGCCACGCACGCTGCAACAAATCCGATCCCGTTGTAATGAAGAACTATTCCACTACCGCCACCGGCCGGAATCGAATTTTGCCGGACGCCGGAGCAAGTCCGCGGTAAATCTACACAAATAAAAAAGTACCAGGCAGGATGCTGAAAATGCAGATCATCCGGTTTTTCAAAATAAATCAGTAAAGACAGATTTCTTTTTCTTTTAAGATAAAAGATACTAATATACAAAATACAATAAAAAAAGCAAATAAAAGTAGATCAGCTGTTCTTTTCTGTTTGTTTTACTTGGAATGAATGATTTTGGTCTGACTTCCGTGTATATAGCACTGCTCTTTATCGCGATATCTCGCAATTCCCGCGCATGCTTCGTTGAGCACCTCTGGGCTCCGAAGCGGAGATGAGCAGAGGTGGGGCGCATGCAGTGTAATTTAACAAGGACAGAGAACCGCTGCGGCGTGCGGGGCGGGGCGGAGCGGAGCGCATGTAGTGGAATTTAGGTGTAAGTGTTTAGAAAAGTGCAACAGAGGTTTGACAAAAATAAGCAGGAGAATAAAGCAAACACCAGATGCAACAAAAGGTTATTTGATTTTCATTTCTATATTTATGTCTAAGAATGCAGTCGGTCAATTGATCAAGGTTTAAAAATCCCATATTGTATAACAATGTACTGGGAATGTGTGGTATGCTGTTTGTAGATGCTTTCATGATCCTTTTGTAGCTGTTAAATTTGTTAAACAGTAATCCCTTACCACCCATTGCATTACCAGGTTTTAGATAGATAGATAGATAGATAGATAGATAGATAGATAGATAGATTAAAGCTTTAATAATCCTGAAGGAAATTGAATTGTGGTCTGATGCTCACATTCACACGACACAATAAATTACTAAATCCATAAAAAAAATCTAAAATGCATAAAAACATCTAAAATGCATAAAAAACTTAACATGGCATAACTGAAGCAACAGCAAGGCCAGAGTTGTGTAGTCTTATGGCACGGGGGACAAAAGACTTCCCCAGTCTTTCCTTGTAGCATCACTGGGACAGCATTCTGTTGCTGAACATGCTTCTCCTCTCACTGAAGGCCTCATGCAATGGGTGCAAGGCATTGTCCATGATGGCCTTGAATCTGGACAGAGTCCTCTGTTCAGCCACCTCCTCCACCTGAGCTAGCTTTAGCCCAACCACAGAACTGGCTTTTTTATTATTTTGTTCAGCCGTGCAATGTCATTTTACTGGTGCTACACCAGCACACCACAGCATAGAGGAGGGCACTCGCCACTACTGACTGATAGAACATGTCAAGCAGCTTTGAGCAGATGTTAAATGAGTACAGTCTCCGGAGAAAGTACAGCCTAGACTGGCTCATCTTGTAGAGATGGTCTGTGTTAGTGTTCCAGTCCAGCTTGTTGTCCAACACTACACCCAGGTATTTATAGGAAGATACAATCTTCACACCATCTCACTCTATCTGCACCGGCTGAGGTGTTGGAGGTTTCCGTCTGAAGTCCACAACCATCTCTTTGGTCTTCTGGACATTAAGCTGCAGCTGGTTCCTCCTGGTCCAGGTGACACATTTCTCCACTAGCCACCTGTATTCTCCCTCCTCTCCGCCTTTGATGGAGGCCACAATGACTGTATCGTCTGAGAACTTCTGCATATGGCAGGTCGTGGTGTTGTGACGGAAGTCGGACGTATACAGTGTGAACAACACAGGACAGAGAACCATTCCCTGTGGTGCTCCCACACTGCAGCTTAGGGTGCTGGAAATGGAGGTCCCCAGGCGGGTGTACTGAAGCCTGTTGGTTAAATAGTCCATGATCTAGGCACAAAGAATGGCTCCAAAGTTTTATCAGTTTATTTGTAAATGAGACATATAAATAGCTTTCTGTAAAATAATTTCATGCACTGGGTGTGTTCCATTACATAATTGTTGTGTTTTTTTATTACTGTGTACATACATAGTGTTCAGGATGACATGGAACCTGTTTCCACCAGGCTTTAAATATTATGGAGTTCAGATTCCTTGCTGTCATTCTTGGTGATGAGCCACCCACCTATATAAATATAAGTGAATTGAATTGAATAAAATCAACATTTTCTATCATATACTATACTACAAAATACTCCCATAAATGTGGGCAATTGATTGCAAACAAGATGTGTTAATTTGCACACACAAAAACTTGATTTTTCCTAACAAAATCATTCAAGCCCATGTTGCATAAATGAGTACACCCCAATTATAGTCTTAGGAGAAAAGGTACACTTAAGATCAAAACATTTTAATTAACAGACATTCAACAACAGGTGAGTCCAATGATTCATTTAATTCAATTCAGTTTATTTATATAGCGTCATTTCACAACACGTCATCTCAAGGCACTTTACAAGAAGAGTCATCACAATACAATGTTTAATTTAGGAATTAGAGAACCACAGAAGATTGCGTCGTGAATTCTCAGCAATCCCTCCCACTGAGCAAGCATGAAGCGACATTGGAGAGGAAAAACTCCCTTTTAACAGAAAGAAACCTCCAGCAGAACCAGGCTCAGCATAAGCGGTCATCTTCCGAGACTGTCTGGGGTTTGGAGAAGACAGAGTAGAGACACAGAAAGAGCAACAGAACTGATGCAGAAGCAGAAGTTGGTAGCAGGACGTGGAGAACATTCCTCCATTGGAATGCCATCTTAGTCAGGGTCGTCAAGCAGGGCAGGTCAGGAGCACCTAATGTAGGTAGAGAATAAGAGAAAACAGGTTAGCGCTTGAATTGACAGCACATCATGCAGTAGGAACTGACTCTAATAATGTCCTCCAACAGCCTAGCCTAAACCAGCATAGCTACTAACATTAACCTGTCTCCTAGCTACTAGGAGACGTAGCTACTAACACTTTCTACCTGGCTTACATTAATCTATCTCTACCTAGCTACTCTACCTGACTACTAAAATTAACCTATCTCTCCTAGCTACCTGTCTAAGCTGTCTCTAACTACCTGTTAACCTGTCTCTAACTGTAAGCTTTGTCAAAGAGGAAGGTTTTAAGCCTAGTTTTAAAGACAGACAAATTATCTGCTTCACAAACCAACCCTGGGAGCTGGTTCCATAGGAGGGGAGCCTGATTACTGAAAGATCTGCCACCCATTCTACCTTTACGAATCCTAGGAACTACCAGTAAAACTGCAGTCGGAGAGTGAATGACTCTGTTAGGAACATATGGAACAATCAGGATGGTTCTATTTTTTGCAATATTCCTAAGGTGCAAAAAGGAAATCCTACAGACTTCTTTAATGTGAGATCTAAATGACATATCTTGGTCAAAAATGACACCGAGGTTCCTTGCTTTATTACTGGAGGCTAATTTAATGCCGTCCAGGTGAAGAGGTTGACTAAGTAGTTTCTTTTTCAGAGCTTCTGGTCCAAAGACGACAACTTCTGTTTTATCAGAATTCAGAAGCAAGAAGTTTAGAGTCATCCAAGTTTTTATATCTTCCACACATGCCAGTAGTCTACCTAACTGATTGGATTCATCAGGCTTTATGGATAGATATAGCTGTGTATCATCTGCGTAACTGTTGTAGATTTATCAATTAAATATTTATAAAGTTATGGTCTAATTAGTGATTCCAGGCAACTGAACCAATAATTCATAAATTATTGATTTAATTCTCTCTTCAAATTATTAATCGGGGCACCAGACAACTTTTCCAACAAAAGCTGACAAAAATGTATATATCTGACCGATAGTTTCTGATAACAACGGTCTTATTAACTAATTTAGACTAATTCTTATTGACAATTAGTGATTTTACCAAAAAACCTAATTCTGAAGGACGTGAATTCTTTGATAATTGATCCAGCCCACACTCAGATTAAGAGTCAGATGATTGATTCAGATCACTACTTTATTCTAAAACCACACAATTAAATAAAGAACATCTACCTACACAAACCGTTCTATTCCGTCTACATGAATGGCTGCCAGTGATGACGACACAAGGGGACGCCACGGAGTACCGCCTAATGACGTACGCACGCCGCAGCCCGCGTGCACGCGTGGATGTGGCGTACGACGGGGAGGGGCAGCTTGTACGAAGGGGGGGAAAGTTAAGCTCTGGTATTTATTGTTTTATTGCCCAAGGGGGAATGGGTAGCCTACCTCGAGCCTTCTCTTAACAAAAGGCCACATGGATTTTACCTATAAAGTGGCTTCTTGCCCGCACAGATTCTGCTTGAAACTAAAGCCTAAAGCAGCATAGCTACTAACATTAACCTGTCTCCTAGCTACTAGGAGACCTAGCTACTAACACTCTCTACCTGGTTTACATTAACCTGTCTTTTCCTAGCTTTTGACACTCTACCTGGCTACTAACATTAACCTGTCTCTTCCTAGCTACCTGTCTAATCTGTCTCTAACTACCTGTTAACCTGTCTCTAACTGTAAGCTTTGTCAAAGAGGAAGGTTGTAAGCCTAGTTTTAAAGACAGACAAGTTGTCTGCTTTACGAACCAACCCTGGGAGCTGGCTTCCTGTGACACCATATGACGCACACTGCAGAGAAATGGCATGCAAGGTATCGTCGACAAAGGAAGCCTCTCCTAAAGCCCATGTACAAAAAAAGCACACCAAGAATTTGCTAGGGCCCATACTGAAAAAAGATTAAAACTACTTGGACTCTATACTATGGAGTGATGAGACAAAGATCACTGTTTTTGGAACTAATGGTTTAAAAACTGTATGTCGTCCTAAAGGGGAGGACTTCAAAGAAAAATGCATGGTGCCTAAAGTGAAACATGGTGGTGGCAGTGTCCTTATGTGTGGCTGCATGAGTGCTGCTGCTGTCGGGGAGCTGCATTTCATTGATGGTGTCATGAACTCAACAATGTACTGCTCCACATACTGAAGGAGAAGATGGTGCGATCACTCTGTGCACTTGGTCATCGTGCACTTTTACAATACGACAATGATCCAAAACATACATCTAAAGCTAATGTTGCATTTCTGAGAAGAACAGGATGAAGGTGATTGAATGGCCAAGTATATCCTGATCTGAACCCAATTGAACACCTGTGGGGAATTCTGAAGCGACAACTTGAGAATCACTCTCCATCCACCATCCAGGCTCTAAAAGACGTTATTCTTGAAGAATGGAAAAAGATAGATGTTGCAATATGTCACCAACTTGCTCATTCCATACCTAGAAGACTTGGTGTTGTCCTTAAAAATTACGATGCTCATACACAATACTAAATGCAGTAGTTTTGTTGCGGGGTGTATTCATTTTTGAAACGAAACAAAGTCCAAAGAAGGCCGGTGATGTGGGTTCTGGAGACTTGGCGGCTGGCGTGGTGGGTGCTGGAGAGATGGCGGCCGGCAATGAGGAACAAGCAGTCTCAGAGGCCTGCAACGAGGAAGTCGAGTGCTGCAACAGGGAAACTGGCGCGGGCAGCAGACCGGGTCAGCTAGGAGCTGGAGCCAAAGTGCTGAAGTTCTGAGGACGAGGTGGGGATGATCCAGGAGCTAGAGACCACTGGTGGAGGAAGCTGTGGCCGATAGGTCCTTCCAGAGAGTTGTAGTAATGGCCCGGGAACGACAATGACGGTGGCAGGACGAACCTCCTAGGAGCTCTGAAGTCCAGCGTTGGGAGGAGAGCAGGCTGGATGGGATCCCACATGAGGTGAGTCAACCACCGGGGTAGAGGTCTTGGATGCCTGCCTGGCACTCAAAAAGGAAGGACTAATTAGACAATGGATAACAGGAGGCTTCAAGCGACGTCACAAGAGACGTAAAACACGTCGGTTGGTGGAGGAGCTGAGGGCGCGGAAGTGGATTGTGATCAGAGCGCGGAGTGGTGGATTATATGAGTAAAAAACAATCAACTGAGATAAAAAGCTTGAAAATGAATGGAAAGGATAAAAGCCTGGGAAATATAATGATGGAAAGAAGAAGAGGAATCCTGTTGGATGAAATGCCGAAAAAGAAAGAAGGAAAGACGAGGGCGGGTAGGCACGACTGTGTGGTGAATGAGAAGGAGTGGGGAGAGATAGAAGAGTATGAAAGTGAGGATAGCATGGAGATGAGTTTTGTTCAGGATTCAGTGAAAGGGAAAAGAGGCAATAATTCAGATGAAGAAGAAGCAAGAAAACAGAGAAGGATTGAAGCAAATGAAAGTTCTAATGATGAAAAAGAAAATCAGTTTAAAATCATTCTGAGATTCAATGAGGGAGATGGAGTGAGCGCAGTGAGTCCAGTAAAATTAACTTCTATACTGAAAAATCAAGTGGGAGACATTAAATTAGCTAAAGTTCTAAGGGATGGAAATCTGCTAATAATTTGTAAAACTGAGGAGCAAAGAGAAAAAGCTTGTAAGATAAAAGAAGTAGGGAAACATAAAGTAATTAGTGTGAACAAAGTGGGAATGGGTGGACAAGGATCAAGAGGAATAATATGGGGAATTCCTGTGGATGTTACTATTGACGAAATAAAGACAAATTTGAAAGGAGCAAAAGTTAAGAATGCTAAGAGATTTACAGAATTCAGGGATGGTAAAAAGAAAGAAAAAGAATCGGTACTAATTGAGTTCGAAGGAAGTATTCTTCCATATAGGGTCTTTTTGGGATACATGTCATATACAGTAAAAGAATACATACCAAAACCAATTAGATGCTATAAATGTCAAAGATTTGGTCATACAGCAAACATATGCAAGGGGAAGAAAAGATGTCCAAGATGTGGAGAAGAGCATAGCTATGAAGAATGCAAAAATAAAATGAAACCGAAATGTTGTAATTGTGGGGGAGAACACAGTGCAGCATATGCAGGATGTCAAGTCATGAGGAGAGAAATGGAGGTGCAACAAACCAAAGTTCAAAACAAAATATCATATTCTGAAGCAGTGAAAAGGGTAGGGAAGGTGTCAGAGAAAATAAATGTGAATAGAGTACAAGAAGAACCACAAAGAGTGGAGAAAGAAGGAAAAATATGGATAGATGTTAAGAAACTGGTGACCTTCATTGCAGGAGTGATAAATGCTACAATGGAATCAAAATCAAAAACAGAAAGAATTCAAATTATAGTGAAAGCAGCAATAAATCATCTAGATATTAATGAATTATCATGGGAGGAAATCAGGAACAGTTTAAGTGCTCAGTCAAGACAAGAAGGATTAGGATAATGAATGGTAAAGATCCTACAATGGAACGCAAGGAGCCTGATCGCTAATGGACAAGAGTTTAAAAGATATATAGATAAATTAATAGATAAACCAGATATTTGTATTCAAGAAACATGGTTAAATAAAAAGTTAGATTTTAAATTGTCTCCATATACAATAATTAGACGCGATAGAGAAGAAGGAAAGGGTGGAGGATGTGCAACATTTATTAATAATAAAATTAATTATAGAATAATTAAAATAGGAAAAGAAGAAGAATATATCGGAATAGAAATCTATATTAAGGAAAAAATATATATAGTTAATTATTATAATCCATGCAAAGTATTAGACATTAATAAACTTAAACTAATTATTGAGGATAAGTATAAAAATTTAATCATATGTGGAGACTTTAACTCACATAGTAAATTATGGGAAGGAAATAAGGAAGATAAAAATGGGGAAATAATTGAAGAATTAATAGATGATAAGAATTTAGTATGTTTAAATGATGGGAGAGGAACAAGATTAAACATAAATACAGGTAAAAGTTCTGCAATAGACTTAACATTGGCATCAAATGAATTAGCAGGGAAATGTAATTGGGATGTTAAAGAAAGTAATTTAGGGAGTGATCATTATATAATTTTCACAAAAATTTTTGGGGATAAAGAAGAAAGGTTGGAAAAAAGAGAAGGGAGATGGATATTAAAAAAAGCAAATTGGATTAAATTTTGAGAAATATGTGAAAAAGAATATGGCAGGATAAATATGAATGAAGATATAGAAATAGTGGAAAAAACATTTAGGGAGATAGTAACTGAAGCAGCAGAAGTAACTATACCTAAGAGTAAAGGAACCATGAAAAAGAAAAATGTTCCGTGGTGGAATGAAAAATGTGAAAAAATAATTAAGGAGAGAAATAAAAGTATGAAGATATTAAAAAGAACACATAATTTTGAGAATCTAATAAAATATAAAAGGTTACAAGCAGAAGCAAGAAGGGTAGTTAAAGGAGCAAAAAGAGAAAACTGGAGGAAATAGGATAAAATAGGAAGAACAACATTAATAAGTGAAATATGGGGAATGATAAGAAAGATGAAAGGAGTTTATAAAGAGTACAGATATCCAATAATCAATGTAGATGGAAAAAATGCTATTAAAAATGAAGATAAAGCAGAATTGTTAGTAAAAACCTTTATGGGGATGGATAAATAGTAATGAAAATTTATCAGGAGAGAGACAAAGAAGAAGAGAAGAAACTGGAAGAAAAAAAAGTACTGTTAAAGGAGAGGAAGAGAAAAGATCAACAGCAATAGATGCACCATTTTCATTATTTGAATTAGAAAGGGTAATGAGAAAAAGTAAAATTTCAGCATCAGGTAAAGATAATATTAATTATGAAATGCTTAAAAAATTAGGGAATAAGATGAAAGATAAACTATTGGAATTATATAATAAAGTATGGGATGAAGGAAAATTACCAAAACATTGGAAAGAGGCATTAATAATACCAATACTAAAACCAGGAAAAAATCCAAGTAGACCAGAAAATTATAGGCCAATAGCATTAACATCGCATATAGGAAAAATAATGGAGAGGTTGATTACAGAAATATTAAATTACTATTTAGAAAGTAAGAAAATGTTAACTAAGTATCAAAATGGCTTCAGAAAAGGTAGAGGAACAATGGATCCAATAGTGAGTCTAGAAAATGAAATTAGAAAAGCACAGATTAATAAAGAGAGTCTAATAGCAGTTTTTTTCGATATAGAGAAAGCCTATGATATGGTGTGGAAGGAGGGATTAATGATTAAATTAAAAAGTTTAGGAATTGTAGGGAAAAAATTTAATTGGATAAAGGACTTTTTGTTTAACAGATTCATTCAAGTGAGAGTAGGGAATAAAATGTCAAAAAGTTATAAAGTTGATAATGGTACTCCTCAAGGGAGTGTAATTAGTCCAGTGTTATTTTCTATTATGATTAATGATGTGTTTGATGACATAGGATTAGATATTGTTAAAGCTTTATTTGCAGATGATGGTATTATATGGAAAAGAGGAAGAAATATTAAATATGTACAGAAAAAAATACAAGAAGCAATAATAAAGGTAGAAAATTGGTCTTTTAACTGGGGATTTATATTTTCAGTTGATAAATCCAAGAGTATGGTTTTTACAAATAAAAGGGATATTAAAATTGACCTTAAATTGTATGGTAAAACAATAGAACAAGTACATAGTTTTAAATATTTGGGAGTTGTATTTGATGAGAAATTAATCTGGAAGGAAAATATAAATAAAATAGAAGAAAAGTGTAAAAAAGTGATTAATATAATGAGATGTCTAAAAGGGAATGATTGGGGAGCTAGTTCTAAAGTATTAAAGAAAATATATATAGTAATGATTAGATCCATTATTGATTATGGTAGCAAAGTATATAGCTCAGCAAGTAAAACACTAATAAAAAAGATAGAAATAATACAAAACCAGCCTCTAAGATTATGCTGTGGAGCAATAAAAACTACTCCAATAGTTTCATTACAAGTTGAAATGGGAGAGATGCCTTTAAATCTAAGATTTAAATTAATTAAACTTAATTATTGGGCTAGTGTTCAAGGAAGTAAAGCAGATGAACATATGATAAAAGAAGAGATAATAGCAGGAAATTATGGTAGTAGGAAATATGAGAGTGCGATCTGGAAATCATGTAAATTAACAGAGGAATTAAAATTGAATAATAAAATGATGATTAATAAATTCTTATATTCAGTTACACCTGTTTGGCTATTTCCAAAAGTAAATGTAGATTTTTACATTCAGAATGAAGTCATTAAAAGAAAAGGTAAAGGAAATTGGGATTATATAGTGGAAAAACGACTAAATGAAACATATAGAACATTCATTCCGATATATACAGATGGGTCAAAGGAATTAAATAAAGATATAACAGGATTTTCTTTTTGGATTCCAAATTTAGGCATATGTAATAAAAGAAGAACACCTAATAGCCTATCAATCTATACAGTGGAGATGTTAGCCATTTCGTTTAGTTTACAGTGGATAGAGCAAAATAGAATTAGGAAATGTATTATTTGTTCAGATTCAATGTCAGCTTTAGTATCAATCAATACAATGTCATTGGATAAAAGATTGGATGTTTTATATGAAATATATGATTGTTTGTTTAGATTAAAAAAGGTTAATTCAGAGGTTAGGTTTATGTGGGTTTCAGCTCATAGAGGGATAGAGGGTAATGAAATAGCGGATTTGTAATAGGATGTGTAATAGGAATCAAATCATAATTTCAAGAATGAGAATGGGACATACGGGTTTAAACAGTACACTCTTTATAATAGGAAAACATAATACAGGAATGTGTGATTGTGGAATGGATAGAGAAACAGTAGAACATGTAATATGTAAATGTGAAAAATATGTAGGGAATAAGAAAATATTATCAAGGAAATTAAAGATGAAAGATACTGAAACGTTGAATTTAAGTAATCTCTTAATTGGAGGATTATATGTTTATAAATTAATAATTGAATTTCTAAAAAATTGTAAATTAATAAATAGAATTTAATTAGAATTTTTTCTCCCTACTACGACTCACACTCCCACACAGAAGGTGGCGGAAATGCACCTAAAGTTGGTTGCCACCCGCCAATAAACAAAAAGAAGAAGAAGAAGGAGGCTTCAATTGAGCAAACTAGGACACAGACTGATTGACACAGACAATAATACTGAGGGAGACACAGACCTATAAATAAGTGAAACAGACAGAGACGGATCATAACATAAGTCTTCAGGCTTTCATCCCTATGAGCGGTGGTTTTGCCTCAAAACTGCAAAGAAGAGACTCCATTCTCAACACGTGTTCTGACCCCTTTTCCTTGCGCAAACAACTTCTCTGTCTTTGAGGCTGGCCTTCAAAGTTTTACCTTTTCGTTTATTCAACTTTTTCTCTCTTCCACACGGCGGATAAGTTGAACGTCTCCCCTTTTCCCATTTTTTGTTTCGTGTTTTTCCATCGCATTCACGGACACGGTGCCTTTCTCCTGCATCTGGGGCTTCTATGAAGTAAGACTGTTCAATTTAATTTATTGACGTGGGTGGAGTTATTTAGGAATCCTGTGTATTTTGATGCATGCATGTTCTCATTTCTAATGAGCGCTCTTGAAGTTTCTGTGCTGTGCTTCGTTCATATTTACAGGTAAACTGTGAGCTTAATTGTTGTGTAAGTTCATGTCTGTAATACCTTTCGTCCTTTAGTAATAAGCAAAGTTATCTGGTTGTAGGAAATCCCTTTGGTTTTTTCATGTACCATGTTTAACGACAGAGGTGTTCTGTTGCGCATACACGGAGTGATCCCAAGAAACGCGTGGTGCTGAGAGTATCCCTGGAAAATCCTTATTTTTCCCTTGTTTCTGAACCAGAGCCTTTGCTAACAAAAGTTACTCCACTTCTTAAGGACCACAAGGTCTTTCTTTGTTAAAGAAAGCCGTGTGGCGCCTTGTCTGCAATAAAACAATTACTTCTCCCCCCCCTATCGGCAAGCTGCGCGTTCACATCTGTACGCAGCCTCTACGCGTGCACGCAAGGGGCCGTGCACGAACGTCAGCAGGAAGCGCTCCGTGATGCGCCTAAGTGACGTCACTACTGGTCGCCATATTGCTCATATCGTTAGCCTTGACAGAACTGTTTTGATATGAGTAGTGTTTTTATTTTAGTTGTGTTTTTAGAATAAATTTGTTAAATTGAATAAAATCTCTGGTTTGTTTTATTCTGAGTGTGTGTGTGTGAATTATTGCAAAATATTCATTTCCTTCAGATAAGGTCTTTCTGGAAATCACTAATAATTAATGATTATAAGTGAGATTATTGGTTGATAATCTTCTTTGAATAGAGATAAGATCTTGTTTCTAGCCCAGAGGCTGGTGGTGCCCCGATTAAATGATTTTAAAAATAATTAAAATACTAATTTACAATTATTAGTTAACTCAATTCAATTCAATTCAGTTTATTTATATAGCGCCATTTCACAACAGATGTCATCTCAAGGCACTTTACAAAAAGAGTTATTACAATACAATGTTTAGTGTAGAAATTACAGAACCATAGAAGATTGCGTCGTGGAATTCTCAGCAATCCCTCATACTGAGCAAGCATGCAGCGACAGTGGGAAGGAAAAACTCCCTTTTAACAGGAAGAAACCTCCGGCAGAACCAGGCTCAGCACAAGCGGTTATCTGCCGCGACCGTCTGTGGCTTGGAGAATACACAACAGAGACACAGAAAGAGCAACAGAACCGATGCACAAGTTTGTTGCAGGACGTGGAGAATTTTCCGTCACTGCAATGCCATCTTAGTCAGGGTCGTCAAGCAGGGCTAATCCGGAGCACCTACTATAATAGAAAACAGGTTAGTGCTTGAATTGACAGCACATCATGCAGTTGGGGAGAAGTAGGAGAGAAAGTAGGAACAGACCCTAATAATGTCCTCCAACAGCCTAGCCTAAAGCAGCATAGCTACTAACATTAACCTGTCTCCTAGCTACTAGGAGACCTGGCTACCAACACTCTGTCTGAGTCCTCCTGATCGAGGCTCAGCCCGTGGACGGTGTAGGGCCGGTAACGGCCCCCGTCATGCCGGGGTCTTCTCGGAGTCGGGTTGTTTGAGAATGCAGCCCAAAGTGGGTGGTAAACTCCATCTAAGGCTAAATACCGGCACGAGACCGATAGTCGACAACTATCTTAAGGAAAAATAGACAGAACTGAGAGGACAGAGTTGAAGAGGGCGAGAAACGTTTAAGAGATAAACGGGTGGGGTCCGCACAGTCTGCCCGGGGGATTCAACCCGGCAGGTAATGGGCGGCCGCACTGTGCGGGAGGATCCCCTTGAGGGACCTCTCTCCGGCGCTGGCTGGCCCCCGTGGGGCGCATTTCTTCCGCGGCGGTAAGCCGCGACCGGCTCCGGATCTTTACCTGGCTTGCATTAATCTATCTCTACCTAGCTACTCTACCTCTTCCTATCTCTTCCTAACTTTTGACACTCTGCCTGACTACTAACATTAACCTGTCTCTTCCTATCTACCTGTCTGACCTGACTCTAACTACCTATAAACATATCTCTAACTGTAAGCTTTGTCAAAGAGGAAAGTTTTTAGCCTAGTTTTAAAGATAGACAAATTGTCTGCTTCACGAACCAACCCTGGGAGCCGGTTCCATAGGAGGGGAGCCTGATAGCTGAAAGATCTGCCACCCATTCTACTTTTAGAAATCCTAGGAACTACCAGTAAACCTGCAGTCTGAGAGCGAAGGTCTCTGTTGGGAACATATGGAACAATCAGGTCTCTTATGTATGATGGAGCTAGATTATTAAGGGCTTTATATGTCAGAAGGAGGATCTTGAATTCTATTCTAGATTTTACTGGGAGCCAGTGAAGAGAAGCTAAAACAGGGGAAATGTGATCTCTTCTTTTAATATTCATCAGAATCCTAGCAGCAGCATTTTGAACTAACTGAAGACTTTTAATTGTATTCTGTGGACTACCTGATAATAGACAGTTACAGTAATCCAGCCTTGAAGTAACAAAGGCATGGACTAGTTTTTCAGCATCACTCCTGGACAGGATGGTTCTAATTTTTGTAATATTCCTAAGGTGAAAAAAGGAAATCCTACAGACTTCTTTAATGTGAGTTCTAAATGACATATCTTGGTCAAAAATGACACCGAGGTTTTTTGCTTTATTACTGGAGGCTAATTTAATGCCGTCCAGGTGAAGGGGCTGACTAAGTAGTTTCTTTTTCAGAGCTTCTGGTCCAAAGACGACAACTTCTGTTTTATCAGAATTTAGAAGCAAGAAGTTTAGAGTCATCCAAGTTTTTATGTCTTCCAGACATGCCTGTAGTCTACCTAACTGATTGGATTCATCAGGATTTATGGATAGATATAGCTGTGTATCATCTGCGTAACTATGGAATTTTATCCCATGCTGCCTAATTATTTTACCAATAGGAAGCATATATATAGTAAAGAGAATCGGCCCAAGCACTGAACCCTGTGGTACTCCGCAAGTAACTATTGAGGTTGAGGAAGATCTATTGTTTACCTGAACAAACTGAAATCTGTTAGACAAATAAGATTTAAACCAACCTAGTGCTGTTCCTATTATACCGACACTTTGAAGCCTTTCTATGAGAATATTGTGATCAACAGTGTCAAAGGCAGCACTGAGATCTAACAGGACCAGAATGGTCACCAGTCCATTGTCTGAGGCTATGAGAATATCATTAGTAACCTTCACCAGAGCTGTTTCAGTGCTGTGATGAGCTCTAAAGCCTGACTGAAACTTCTCAAACAGCTCATTATTGTTTAAATGCTCACATATCTGGTGTGCAACTATTTTCTCAAGAATTTTAGATAAGAAGGGAAGATTAGATATCGGTCTATAGTTAATTAAGTCGTTTTGATCAAGAGAGGGTTTCTTAAGTAGAGGTTTAATTACAGCAATCTTAAACTCCTGTGGTACATATCCATTAATATTCTTAATATAACCAGATATACTGTACCATAACTCAAATGTATACATTTTTAATTGATAAATAACCAACACATTCAAAGGTTTGAATATAATGAAAAAATAATATAAAACATATTTGGAAAGTTGCCCATGCCACAATCACTGCTAAAACAGGACAATGTTTGAGCAGGCAACTGAAAAAAACAGAATTACCTTTGATTTGATTTTGACTTGTTGCCACATCCATTGAAAGGTGCTATGCGAATTAAAATGATTTTTCCTATTAATATTATTCTTAGCTAATTTAATTATCAAAGAGTTATAGTCTGATGGAGTTACATTTACACATTTTTCATGAATTTCTGCAGTCGAGTTCAACAAAAAAATCAACAGATTCATAATAAGAGTACAACTGTGTTTTTGGAGATTTGAATTAACTATATGGATTGTAATTGCAATATTTAATTGAAGTGGTGAGTGTTTAATTGTGCACATCTAACACAATCAGTTGATCGCCAACACTTCCACAGTTGTTCTCTCTGCTTTATCACTGTTGCAGTGTTGTCCTTTTTAATCATGTCTTTAACCTCCTCGTATGTCTTCATAAGGATTTCTGCCTCTGACAGGATAAAATAAACCCTCTAGGTGCCATGGTAAATTAGTGATCGATGGCGAGGTCTGGTGAGGGAGCCATGACTGCACACTTATCCAAGATAGGTTACACCTGGCTTGATGAATCGGTGTCTTCTCATCTGGACTTGGTCTTTGTCCAGTTAGGCCTGGGTGCTCTTGGTTTGGATTCAATGAGCTCGGCTCAGTCATCAATCCGGGATGTATTAATCTCACTTTTGTGCAGTAGGCCCCAGATTGATTGCCTTTAACTTAAAAGCTGCATAATATGCTTTGCTTTGGATGATGTGTGCATGAAAACTATTGGTAGTGTCTTCTCCAGTGCCTCTAAAAAACCTATAAATTAGCCACATCATAGCATACGATGCAGGGTCCAAAGAGTATGAAAAAAACAGCTGCTTATAGTCTGAAAATAATCACACTTCTCTCTAGTGCTGCTGTTCTCAGTTCTTTCTACCAATGAAGGTTCTCGGTTTCTGCCATCATCCATCAAATCACCTCTGTTCAATAAACATTTCAAATCTGCTTTGCTCTCTGAGTTGTGTTCTGCATGTGGGTCAGGAAACTCCATGACAAGTGCTTGGTGTCAGACAACCACATGGAATAGCTGGTTTTTGGAAAGTTTCTCAGGTCAGTATTTCTGTATGTTTTGCACTGCTTAGCAAGAAAAAAGGTAGCTGCAGCTTAATCATGTACATTTACTGCAAGAAATAAAACATCCATCTACAGGTCCATGGAAATTATGGACAAGTGAAAGGAGGTTGGATTTTTGTTGTAAAAAATGCATTTTTAAAGAAACTTTCCCATTTGTAATTCCCTGTTCAGTTTATTTATTGCTTTGATGTGCTACTTTTTTAAGATGTTTTAAGTTTAAGAAGTTTTTTAACTAGAGGGCCTTAATAAACCTTTTAGTACAAGTGGAATCATAAAAAACACCCTGATTTGGTTTCATATGATTCTGCACATCACACAACTGTGGCAATGCTCATGAAAATTGATGTTTATCAACATTGTCATTAATGATTTAGAATTTTTTTTCCTGAAGCTGAGCCAGTTTGAAAGTAATTTTGAACTTAAAAGACATTGTAGAGCTTGTTGTTTCCACCCTGAACAATCTTTGGCATATTTAGAGTGTAAAATTCAAGAGCATAGTCAGTTACAAAAAATATTCCCAGATCAGTGGCTCCTGCCTAAACATAATTTTCTGGAAGATTATATAGAAATTATGAGGTTGTTTGGCCCCATTTGTGATGCTTTTGACCATGCATTTTGAAGCCAGGCACATTTTTTTTTCCAAACAGGGTCTTAGTATTGGACTCTTTCTCTACCGTCAGCAAGCATTTTCCAAAATTAGAAACACAACATATGAATAAAATAGAGATTGTTGTTAATGACTGAATGACCTCAATCATTTCAGTTCAATCAGACATGACATGGTGTGGTTTTTGACCTTGGGACCAAGTATTTGTGTAAATTGATGATGGGCGCAAAAGTTAAGTACACCATGTGGGACACTAGAGGGCAGTACAGATGCAACAACTGCAGGATTTCACCATTCACTTATTAAATTATAGCTCAGACAAATCGATCCTGACAGGTAAAATCTATGTTAGATGCCTCCTGAAAGTTGTGAAAATATTTCTTTCTACAGAAATACAAATTATTTCACACATTTGTAAACCTTGGTTAAGAATTCTATTGAAATATCTTTTGATTGGATTCGGTTTCTCATCAGAGCAAAATTCTGTATTGCACATACTCGTATAAATTTGTCAACATCAATTGTCTCTTATTCAATCAATTTAACAAAGTTTACAGGTTGTATTTTTGCTGTAAAAAAAGCTCATTTCTTGCAAATGTCACTCAGCAAAGGAGAAGAACCTGATTGGTCCTGGATATCAGTTGTTTAATTCCTCCATTTCAACTCCTCACAAGCACAATTAGAAACATGCCACAAATAGATTGCCCCCTTGTCGGACACATGACTTTTACCACTGATCAAGAAATAGAAAAGGAGTGCACTGGAATAATAAAATTATGTAAATCATTTCCACCCAACTGATTTGGTTCAATACAGCAATAATGAATTATGTTTAGTGAACTAAATGTAAACATGTTGGGTCAACCTGATACATTGCGGTTGCTATAAGGCACAACAATAAACAGCAGGGGATGGGACTTGAACTCAGAAAAGGGCCTAGGTTTTCAGAGCATCTGCACTAACCAGTTTGCTACACGAAAAGTCAGAAATTTTGTAAATAATAACATATATGACTTCATTTCCAGTGTTAACTAAACATGATTATAGTAATTTCAGTAATACAATTCCTTCAGGTCTTTATAATACTGTAATCATTTTTAGTTACCACTGAAATTGAAGTCATATATGTTGTTATATAAAGATTTCTGAGTGATTGTGTAGCAAAGTGATTAATGCAGGTGCTCTGAAAACTGAGGCCCTTTTCTGAGTTTGAATCCCCTGCTTTTTTTTTTTTTGTGCCTTATAGCAACCCCAATGTATCAGGTCGACCCAACATGTTCACATTTAGTTATATCAACAAAATGTATTATTGCTAAATCAACCCAAATCAGCTAGGTGGAAATGATTTACATAATTTTATTATGTTCACCCAGCAAGTATTTTTTTTTTTTTGAGTGTGTTTTAGTTTGAGGTCATCAAGTCTTTTTGTTCATAAGTCAATAAGGATTTTCCTGCCCACTCAGGCTGTGGATAACAATGTTATTCAGATGATACAGCAGCAGTTATGATCACTTTCTAATTTGAAAGGTCCATACAGTGTAGATAATAGACAGAATACATATTAAGGAATTATGACACATTTATGAACATTGAAAGATTCGAGAGGTTCCTAAACCATCCTTACGTTTCAGCTGTATAGAGGTGCAAATTTACAGTTTCTGATTCACTTTTCTCCCAAAATGATTGGAGCTGCTTTTAAACAACAACAAATGTTACCTTAAAACGTTGGTCTCACATAAATTTTAAGGACTTAAAGTAATTTAGCAAAAATTATACTTTTTTTTTACAAGATATTCTACCGATAATCTTCCCAGTGTATCATCTAAAATATCCATTTATCAGTAATAAAGTTAAATAACATAGACAAGATTCAAATGAGATCATGACATCGAAAGTATTTTTTGACCTCACTTTATGTTATTTAGCAAAAAGAAAGATTTATTTGAACAACAAAATGTATGCAAATAATGGATATCTGAACAAACAGCCACCGAGTTAGACGACCTTTGGAGTCTTTTAGGCCCCGTCTACATGGAGACGAAATCAGGTGTAGCAGTAAAGATATTTCATCCAATAGGCATCTCATCCACAAGGAGGCGCCGTTTCAGGATGCTGTAAAAGATCATGTTTGAATCAGCTCCCAGAGTGCAGAAATCTCACCACGCCAGCTCGGTTATCTGTGATTTTGAACTCTCCTGTATTTTTTCTGTGTGGATGACTTCACTGCCCCATTCCTAGATTTAAAGCACAAATTCTGTGAATAAGTAAGCAAACATTCTGCCGTAGGCCTACAGAGTTGCAGCATGTTTGTTTACAGTCCTAATAAAACAGATCCTGACCTTATTCTGGATCCTAGAACCTGATCTCCTGTCCCTCCTCTATCAGCAGCAGCAGAAAATGGATCCAGAGAACCACAGACACCAGATGATAGACGATGAAGTTCTAGTTTGAACCTAGATTTGTCGTGATTACCACTGGGATGAATGAGCATGCTCAGTGTTTTTCTCTGTTTCTCTGGCAGTGTCACAGTGCCACCAATGGGCAAGGCATAGATATTACAGCACTTTCAGTAGTGGACAATATATATATATATATATATATATATATATATATATATATATATAAACTGATTGGCATGTAGGTACAATTGAATCAAAATGACTTTTCTTGTCAAGTGCCTTGGGATGACATCTGTTATGAATTGGCGCTACATAAACTTAATTGAAATTTGACCTAAACTAACCAAAACATTGAGAACGTTTTCAAACACACACGCACACATTCTTGTCTTGCTAACGGTAGTGAGAACCTTCATTGACTTTCCTTCATTTTAGTGACTATATTATACCTATACCCTAACATTACCTAAAAATGAATTCTATCATACCTGAAAAACCAACCAGTAGAGCGCAGTAACTAGTTACGCAGTAGTTAGTTGAAAAAACCTGAAATGGTAAAAAATTGTCCTCAGTTTGGGCTTTTGACAGGAGTACGCATGCACACACACACACACACACACACAACACAAACCACCAAAGAAGAGTAGATGTTTTCTTCCCAGCCTTCTATATCACCGTCACAGGCAATTCTTCTCTCTATAAAAGTCGCAGAGCAGACTTTAAGGCCCACCAATGCTCCCATTCAAGCCACACCTGGTCAGGTTTGAAAACATGATTAGGGGATTTTAATTAGATGCAATTAGAGATGGTGGCCATTTGCAGACCTGGATGCAACTACCGCTTTTTAAACTGAAGAAAAAAAAGATGCGCTAATTAGGCCAGAGGCTACTTTTATTCATGTGACCTGTGGAGACCCTGAACAAGCTGTATAACGTCACCACTTTGACAATTAGAATTGGGATTCATTTGAATGACATACACACCATTGCACTGTGTGCACTGGGATGAGTTGTCTGTGAACCCTGAAAAGCTTCTGTGAAAGGACAAACAGCAACAGGTGGGCAGCGGAAAGCCTGGGGTAAGAAATATTCAGCAGCTTTTTCCTGCACACTGGGTAAAACACATACATGCTCTTTCAACACACTAACTCATCCAGTAAACAGATTTTTGGGGACAGAATTTTTCTACATTTTCTTTCCATTTAGTGTATCCAAAATATTTGGGCTTTTGTATCTTAAAAAACAACAACACTATAATCTAAGCCCATATTGTGTCTTTGTAAAGATTTTTGGGGAAAATATTCAATGTCCATATCAAAATATCTGACAAAAGAGGATAACAGCAACAGTGAATTGTTCTGTATTTAGTCAGGACATCCAACAAAGCCTCTCTAAGGATCTCTAAAACCCCTCAAGGACTCCTAGTGGGTCCTTACAATGGACAGCAGCACTCTAACAAAAAAGATGTTCATAGTTCTTCCTGTGACAAATTAGTTCTAGACACTTTTTATACAGCCCAATTTATATGCCATTTGAGTCACTTAGACCAAACTGGTCATCACATGTGAATCATTTTCTTTGCAGCTGCTCCATTTTTTTAAAAGCCTATAGGCACCCTAGAGTTTCCAGCCAAACAGCCGCTGCTGAAAAAAGAGGAAGAAAAAAAACAAAGTAAAAGGAATGACAGCTCATTATAACCTCCGATGTTGCAGGAAAAAGGACTGGCTTTGAAGAAAAGCTACACTTTCTTTAAGATCAAATCTTAAATGGAGTCTTTCCTGACAGAGCTGAGAAGATTTTACTCTTTGTTAATGAGTTATTGGAGGTTGTGGCTGCTTTTATTTTCATATGTATACAAAATGTAGTACATCTCCAAATCTACTAAAACGTGAGCTTGTGACTTTCTGAAGATGAACCGTTGTCGTATTTTAAAAGGAGATCAGAGAAGAAAACTGAAATGTCGCGGTGTATGAGAGGAAGCAGTGGAGCGTAATATGACTCCTCCACATCCTACATAGACCCAATTATGTTTGCTATTAAGATCTGCTGTACACTACATACTGAAATACTGTTTCATTTCTGTATTTTGGGCATTTATTTAGCAATATTCTAAAACAGTGTAGCATGAAAGATCTGCATGCAGCCAGACATAGAAATATTCTGTATGAAGGTTAAATGGTTTCAGATGATTTAACCCGGAAGTTTTTGAACAACAACTTTGTGGCGAACATCTGCACTTCTGTCTTTCCTCAGCGTAGCAGATCCTATTCTTTGTTTCTTCTTTTCAAAGCACACACAAACACACAAAGCGTCCCATTGGGTCACCAGTTCCCTCACGCATGCTTGGTTTCCTGCGCTGGAACAGTCGGCCACCCTGAGAGTGGGGCTGTGGGCCCTCGGAGCAGCCAGGAGCCCCAAATGGATTCATGTCTTTAACTAATTTATACATTATTTTATGCGCCTGTGTAGATGCAGTAAAACAGTTGGCAGTTACACACATTATTGCTTTTTATTTGTCATAAATCAGTATTATTTCATATATTATTATTAGTACTATTATTATTATTTTTACTTTAGTTGTTCATTGATTTAGAGAAACTGAACCAAAGCCCCTTCACAAAAAAGGAACATAATAATAGACTATGACTTTTCACTGAAGCGTGACTGCTTCCATTTTAAATATAAACCCTAAACCCCTAATTATAAAAGCTCTGAGAAATGCCTTGTTTAGTCTGAAGAACTGGAGGTGTGTTTGTGTGTCTCAATGAGCCGTGGGATAAAACACAGACTGGCTTCATCATTACCGACACAATGTTGAGGCTAAAAGTCATCCTGACATCACAGCGAAATGTTAGCGCTTAAACCAGTTGAATAAGATTTTACGATACGGTGGTTGATAAACGGCAAAGCTTTTAATTCTAATTTTCCTTCCATTTTTTTTCCAGCTAATTGAGATTATTACAAACAGTAGCAAGCATCAAGTTAAACATTAAAGTTTAATGATTGAAACGTGTAATGCCATTCACAGTAATGGATAAATAAATGAAGGATATGGTTAGGAGCTCTATCATAAGCTTCATTTTTTTTATGTTATTTTTTTTTCCGTGTCGTTCAGGGTGACCGGCCCCACTGTGCCGGTCCGGTCCGGTCCGGTCCGGACGCAGACTGAGCCGAGCAGCAGCACGCAGCAGCCCGGACTGCAGAGGATCGCTCACCGCAATAAATCCAGGAGGCTTTGGCAATAAACATCTCTTAAAAATAAACGTGATCAAAATAAAACTGAATGCTAGTCTTATTAAATACCATCATACTGAAATAGTATCCTGTAAAATGAGCCTTTGGATAACCTAATCTACTGAGACTTTTTACTTGTGATGGAAACGTAGAAACGAGATGAACATGTCCTCTAGGTCTAATGATTTGGTAATCCAGACAGAAAATAGGCAGCAGATTAAAGCGATTTCATTTCCCACTGCCGCTGGAAATATGTTATAGGCCTATCCAGTCAACAGAATAGGTGTAGGCTATAATAATAATAATAATAATAATAATAATAATAATAATAATAATAATAATAATAATAATAGGCTGTTGTTGGAAAAAGCCTTGATTTGGCACAAAGAGGAGAAAACGTGACATTTCCGGAACATTCTTCAGTTATTGTAAACACCTTCTTTTGTTTGCTCTGCACAATGTTAACAATTCCTCATAACGGGAGGAATTCTGGCCGAGCCTCACGGCCTTGTTGGTATCAGTGATGAAGTTGGTTGCGTGTCAGAGCAATTCCCAGCCTGCTAATAGGTTGACACCGGCCATAATAAGAAACATCGGGGTTAAGGCCTTCCAAACCAGGCTCAGGGCGTGCTTCATGAGCCAGACATCTATTCCACGAAAATCTCTAAATACATTTATAAGGACTGATACTTTACCATCACATGCGACAGGCAGGATCGAATTGTCTCACACTGATAAAACTCCTACAGTATTGACATATTAACAACGGATGGACTAGAGCAGCACAGAAGAAAACTATATTCAGTCAGTATATGCAGATGTCAGTGACAGTATAGGCTGAATGAAAAAAGCAGAATAGTAATGATATAAAAGCCTTAGGCTCCAGCTGACGTGTAAAATGTTGGTAGCTTTCTTGTGGGCCTATTCTGTTCTATTCGTTATTAATAGCCTATAGTAAGGTGTTGGATAAAAACAGTAGGAGCCATCACAATCAGTGTAACTTGTTCACATTGTTTATCTCTAAGTGATTCTGTAAAACTCGCTTATATATTAAAATAAATCTACAGTTTGTTGTTAATAATAAATAATAAAAAAAAAAAAAAAAACATCGCAGCACTCAACGTCGACTTCCCATGCGCCCGTTTCCACCTGTGCGTTATGTTTCCATGGTAACACACAACATTAAACTGTTCAGACAGGTCGGATTTGTCAAAAAAAACAACAAAAAAAACCAATGTCTGTAAAACGGTTAAGCAGCCTTTGCAGAGAGGAGCAGGACCTGCAGAAAATGAAGAGCGCAGCTGCTGAGTTTTACCGGTTGAACGGAGTACCGGGGATTTTAGAGAGAGCTCTGAACGAGCTCTACGTCCAGCAGCCTGCAGACGTTCATGGCTACCTGGTAAGACGCTGCTGTCCTCTGCCTGGTGAAGGGCCGCAGCCAGAACTCACTCCTACGGTCAAACCATTCCATTTTAAAGCCAACACTGTGTTTATGTAATTCTAAAAATGTTGAATTATTAAGTATTTCTATTATTAAAATTGCAATTCGAGTTGTCTAGTTTGGAAAATTGAATCACGTGTGAAATCCCTCTGCAACAGTTTCTTCACAGACGTTATTAATTTCCCCAAACATTTTTTTCAGTCACATTTCATGGCCAGTAAATTGTGGCTCTTGCTGATCTTTTATAGTTACATGTTATATATCAGTGGTTATGTTTCAGTATGGCGGTCTGTCGTTGTAAAATGACAGGCCTACATCTGTTGTTCCCATCTAAAGATTTTATTTGATCATTTCTATTATTCTATTTCTATTATATATTCTAATTAGTAATGAGCTACAACAACACTTAATTTCCCTCTGGGATCAATAAAGTATTTTTTGAATTTAACTGAATTTCAGAAACAATTAGCAGCAAGGGACTTTGAGGTATATGACAAGTTTGCAAAAAATAAGAATTAGATACAATTGCCTGTTTTACTGGAAACGTATGAACAGAATTTGAAGTAGCTATGTTCCCTATTCAGCTTATTTCTGTTTGTAAAGCAACGTGAAATTTTCTGGAAAAATTATGCTATGGATTACAACTAAACTTGCCTTTATTTGCCCCATTATGGATTATTATCACTGGCAGCTTGTCAGAGGAGAACAACAAATATTCAGAGTAGCACAAAAGGAGCAACATCATATTCTCATACACAAACGTTTCCATAATTTTACTAGAAATATACTACTGTTACTCTTAAACTGAAAAAAAAATAGTTGTTTTAGTATCAAAACAAATGCTACAATAGGAAGAAAAACTTGGAAACTATGGCTGTAGTTTAGACAAACTAAAAGTTTTGATTTCTCCAACATTACATTGGAATCATATCCTTGAACACAGTGAGTAAATGTTATTTTATTTCTCTAATTTGAAAAATAAACAAATAAGTAGATAATTTAGACTCATTTTGAAATGCAACACTCTTTATCCAGAATGCTTCTATGGATAACCTTAGCAATTCAAGGCATATTTTTAATACAATATCGTACAATGTCAGGGATTATTAGAATCAAGTATATTTTTTCTTGTGCTTTTATTCCTTACAAATGAGCACTTTTATGTGAGTACAACATATATGTACATTTGTATGTGTGACTTTTATTAAAACAAATATTTTCCCTCAGGCTGATTACTTTTTTAAACTGTCGGGACCACCAAGGATTAGCAGACTGAGAGGAAGAGAAGTTTTTTCTGCAAAAGGACAGCTTACTATTGAGGCAGAGGTTTTCTGCATTGTCTGCAACAAAGAAAAGGTAAAAGTCATTCAAATGTCATCAACCATGTCTACATAGATACAAAGCATTTAGCTATCACATAATCTCTAGGCAGTGTTGGGTAGTAACAGAATACATGTATCGGTGTTACGTATTTAGAATACTAATTATGAGTAACTACAGTTACTATTATTAAATATGATATTCAGGATACAGTTACTTTTGTAATACCATTGGAATACTTCTCTGTTTTCCACTTCCCACCTGAAATATGAAGATATAAGTTTTGGGAAATGTGTTTGTGTAGACTATCCCATAATACCCCCCAAACAACATGCCGCCGAAACCATAGAGATAAAAAAAAACTCCTGACCTGCAAGCACCAACATTAACGTGGGTGACAAGGTATGGATTCAGACCCGGAGCTGGGGGGGTTTGGAGCGACAACCGCAGCCAAATAAACCTACTAGCAGTGAATGAAATGATGCATTCAAAGACGCTCTCTCGCTGTTCATTTTTTTTCAAGTCATGCTAGACTTGATTTGAGCCTTCCTGACAAGAGTCAGACTAAAGCCATGGTGGTTAAAACAGGGGAAAAGATCAAATCTGGCATCATTAGTCATAGCGTCGCACTGCAATGCGTCTGATGTCAAACTGCAAAGTATCCAGGTAAACTCCAGTGATTGATGGAGCAGCTGTAATTCGGTATCAATTAATGAAGTGGCCTCTTCGTATTATCACATAAAATATTTTTGCAAAGGTTGTTGATGATCCAGGTGGGAAAATTCTTAAAATTGTTTGTAACCTTTGCTGTTGGGTTTCAAGAAACTACAGCGCATATCGACAACGTCAACAACAAGCTAGAAACATAAATCATCCAGCTGGCCAGCCTTTAAATGTTTGTGAAAGTCACAAAAAATGTATAGAGACTGCAATGATGTACAAAGACAAAACAAAATCCTCTGCCACTGTTTTCCATTTGGAGTGAAATGAATTTCAGTTTAAAATACTTTGCATGTTTATGACAGAAAGTTGCAAATAACCTAATTGGCCGCGGCTGATAAATAGTTAAACTTCATTTCAAATGACTAAAAATGAAATCTTATAAAATATAAAGACATATTACTGCTAAAAACCTGTTTGTTTGTTTGTTTGGTTTTGGTCAGTGAGATGTAGCAGTGTTGTGCCAAAAATAATTACATATTTTTTTCCCAGTCAGTAGCCTACTTAATGTTTAGTATTAATATAGGTGTGGGGACATTTGTGTGGACGGACATAATGCTGGGCTGAGGTTATCGTCATTAATTAGTTGTTACCAGGAGCTTACCAGAAACATTACTGTTGTGTTCATTAATCCATGTTTGTGTGTAGTGAATGTGTATTTATTAGTTTATATTGCTAGATCTGTTTAGTTAATATTGTTCTGTTCTATTGGTGTTTTTTTTTTTATTTTGCTTTTCCCACTTCTCTGCCGTCCAACAGAGGTGGAGGACTGGGATGTTTTCTTGTGTTCTTTGTTTGCCTCCCTATCTTGTATCATCAGTTCACACTTCTACCGGTCCTGTTTCTCTTCATCTTCTTTCTTTCTTTCTTCTTGTTTCAATTTTGTGTCCATAACGTCAAGAAATTAAGCCCACAGTAATCACTAACAAAGATTTTTCATACATATATGTATAAAGTGGAGTATTATAGCAAAGCTGTAATGCCCTGCTAGGGAAATTAAATCTGTTGGACTTGTACCTGGTACTCAGACACCATTTCTGAGTAGCAAGCTGCCAGACAGGACACGTAAAAAAAATAAATAAGTATTAATATGCCCTGTATTTTCCTGCGGGAGTAGCTACGAGCGCATTTTGTGACATTTAAAAGACTTACATGCTGTTTTTAAGGGGAAGTATTCCAAGTATCTAGAATACAGTACAAGGATTCAGCAAAGTAACGTAACGTAAAATATGTTACAAAATACATTTTAAAGCAGGTATTCAATATTCTGTAACTAAATACATTTACAAAGTATTCTCCCCAACACTGTCTCTAGGTTACACCCCAAATCAGAAACAGTATAGATTTGTAAAATTTAATTTGACTTTGAATTTTATTGCAGACAGTATAAACACAAAATACTTCTAGTTTTGTCTGGTCAACCTAATTTCATTTTTAAATATAAATCATTAACCTACATTCACACCACGTTCCACAAAAGTGGGAACAGGAGTGGTTTAGAGCTACTAATCTGGTAAATTGGTTAAATAATGATGGGATTTGAAACAGGGGATGTCAACGGGTGACTCAGTTCATGGAGCAAGAGAAATTCAAATTTTTACCTTAGTCTGACTGAAATCAGTTTTTGAAATACATGTATAGACCTTAGTCAGGATTGAATCAAACTGAACTGGAGTTTCAGAAGCTCGACTAACCTACCCAGATAATGTGATTGGAATCAGACTTCTCTGTTTATTTGGGCCAAGGTGGCCTTTATTGGGGACGGCCGTGTCTTCTCCTTTAATCATCCATCCAGCCAGTGTCTGTATGTCCGTGTGAGCCACTGTATGAGGAACCTTATCAGAAACCGTATGAGGCAGAGTATGAGGAAACCGTATGAGGTGTGGCTTTTAGCTCCTTCCATAAGAGGAGGTTGTTCACATTTCAAAGTTTCCTTGTCCTCTACTTGATGACGTCATGCTATCGACCACAACTTTGATCTTAAATAAATGCGCTTGAGAATCAGAGTTCTCTGCAATGCTGAAAAGTGCTAAAAAAGTACATAGAGATGTTTGAGCACAATATGCTGGCTTCAAAAATATATCTTTTCCAGGGACGCCCATGCATATAAGACAATGCAAAACCACATTCTGCAGACATTGCAAAGTCCTGGCTGTGGAGGAAGAGGATACTTGTACTTCACTGGCCTGCCAGCAGTCCCACCTGTCTCCAACAGAGAATATGTGTCGCATTTTAAAGCGCAAAATGCGACAACGAAGACCCCATACTGTTGCCCACCTTAAGACTTGTTTGCAGGAAGAATGGGACAAAATGACACCTGAAACACTTAATCACTTGGTGTCTTCAGTCACTAAAGTGTTGTGAGAAGGAATGGCATCATTACAAAGTAGTACATTTTACAGTTTGATTTTAATTTAACAGACTGTCTAAACTTTTTCTGATTTAGGGTTGTAGCTTATTATATCACAAAATTACTTGTTTTTTGTGTTCCTTTTATTTCATTGTAAATAAATTAGCTTTTGAATGAATGTTATAGAATAAATTTTAGTTTAAATCAAGTTGTTGTTGAAGTTCTAACTAAAGACCCCCAGTAGATTGCACTGAGTCACTGACTTTGCAGCAGCTCCTCACACTGAGCACCAATGTAGCAACAGAGGAGAGGAAAACTCCTCTTTAACAGGAAGCAACCTCAAGCAGAAACTAACAGCATGAATGGCTATCTGTCACAACTGACTGGGGTAATACAGAGCAGAAACAAAAAAGAAGCTCTGATAAAGGAATACTTTCTATGTTAGCAAAAATTAAAAAGTTAATGGCAGCAGTAGCTCTTTTGTTGCTTAACCAAGGACAGAAACATGTTTTAACAGATAAGCCCTGAGCTGGTTTTAAAGGCTATAGGGTGAAAGAGGGCTCATACGATTAGTCACAGAAAAAGCTGAATGGCCACTGGTATGGGTGACCAAAGGTGATGTTTTTCCTGTGAGGAGCAAGCGCGTCAGTTTGTCTTTAAAATTTCCGGGGACAATAATTATAAACTTGAATGCGGTTTGAGGATTGCTTGGGACACTTATTCAATATTTATATAGCCTCTAAGTATTCATCCGTTTCATGTTTCATTGCAATATGCACTGCAGAGTATGAACGTGGTGAAAATCCCATATTTATTCAAGAGTAAATCACCCCCCTACCAGAGTATAACCCTGCCCAATTTATTTTTGAAAAAGGAGGTATTGCCTGGCGGACCAGGAAAAACGCAGGAGGGATGAAGGTCTGGGCTGTGACTAACAGGCAGCAGTGTAGCGTAGAGTCGCAGGTGGCCAGAAAGATGGAGAGAGCTGTAGGAATGCAAGCTCCTTTGCATGGAAATAATGTGGATGTTGAGTTTTTTTCCTCAACTAACTTCCTTCGCCAAAGGGAAGAGAGTACAGGGAGTAAACAGAGTGGCACCATATCGTTTCGGGCCGTTGTCTTGTCTTTGCGCAGGGCAGCAGCAGATGGCGAGCCTGTAGCTGTATCGTGGCATAGAATGAGCACCGTCTCTGGGTGGTACATTGTTGTTGGCTACATCTAATGCTAAATATAAATTAGCTTGAGTAATTTCGCGACTCTGCATGGACAGGAGCACCTGCGGCCACTGTACGTCATTGTCTGCAACAGAAAATGTGTGTTGCAGAGAGATATATCCAAGCATGATAAGAAAATTAATCAGGAATGTGCAACCCCCCCCAAAAAAACTTCATCACAATTGTTCCATTAAAAATTAACTCTTAGTCCATGTTTTATTTTCAAAGGTAGATTCGGAATAATGTTAGTGGCCCACTGCAGCGCTTTATTATAAATTATCGTGCTAATGAGATGATCAGCTTACCGTTAAAGCCCGAGCCCGACCCGAGACCGTGGACAATAGAAATTCTGGTTCGGGCAAAGATCTTCAGCTCTATTGTAGCATAGCAGAAAGAAATATCACTGTATAAGAAACTAGAATGGAATCAATTAAATCATATTCTGTTTAGGTACTGTCGTGACTCATATTTTTTGGGGCTACTTTGTGCAACGGTCTCGTATTGAATATGTTTGTATAGTCCTTGGTTGGTGTTCAGAAAGTAAAAGTCTGTTTTAATTAGCTTGCATGATGGGTTTGTCAGTATGGTTTATGGGGCTAAGCTTTTAAGTCGTAAAACTTATTTCTAAAGTTTATGGCAGGTAGTAAAAGCAAGGATGTTTAGATAAGAAACTGGAAGAAAAGTTTTTAGAGAAGCAGATAGCCATTTAACCATAAATTTTTATAATGAACCTTTGACCCAGAACAGAGACGACTCATTATCTGACTCCAGGATTCTCTGACAGCAAATCATTGCTCAGACATTGTTTGGAAATGATCGGATTGGAGTAAGATTTCGAGGAGAAGGAACGCCTACAACCCTGGCAGGCCCGGTTGTCTATAAAAGTTTTGACATGAAAATCATTCAATGTTCAGATTTCTTTAAGTCTGGACCACAGAGAAACTAGGGCAACTTTCTCTGTAAACTGCAATTTGTTAATCTGTTCAAAATAAATGTTAAACTGGAAATTGGCTCCATTTTGTCTCTGCTTGAACATACATTGAATTACTTATGATAATTATTTAATTCAACAACAGTACTGATAAGAAAACTTTGATGGGAGCAGAAGTGGCTGTTAGGTCAGTAAAAATGTCCACATCAGGTTTGGTGGGGACAAACCTGTAACCTGTCAATCATACATTTTTCCGGTTACAATGACGCCTATGGTGAAGAGAAACATCACGTCACTCACTGTGCTGGTGGTAACAATTCTGTAAAGAAAAGAGGGACATCACTTACTTAATTGATATAGTATCACTTAATGTCACTTAAATAACTGAATGATGGCCCCCACATATACTTCCCACAATGTTCACATCCGTAAGAATATGGTTATGCATTCTTGAATGCATGAGTTTTTGCCAGTGAATTGGGCTGCGTGGTATGTTGGGTGGTCTTTTGGGCTGCTGTTGCCATGCATTGCCTGTGAGAGTGTCTTTGATAATACTAGGATAATTGCTGAAAGGGTCACTTCTGATTTTTGTTGTTTGTTACTGCTTCTGCCATCCAAATAATTTACTGGATTGGATTGTTCTGCAGTTGCCACTTTTATGCTGCATGTGGCTGCTTGGTGAAGTAAGTTTTTGTGTCTCTTATCTGTATGCCTTCCTGATGATGGGGAGTGGAAGCCTGATGGTGTGGGGTTATTATTTGTTTAGTTTGTTGTATGTGGTATGGTTGGATGAAGACAGGTTGAGGTTTGGTGTAAGCAGCAGGCTTGGTTAGGCTGATGGGACAATGAGGGTGTGTTTAAGTGGGTATGTGATTCTGGACTGTGAGATAGGACAGGGAAGTGGGTTTTGGCAGCCCACTCCCTGCTAATAGCTACTTCTCTCCTTTTGCTTTGTGAATGTTTCGAAGGAAATATATCATGGACTGACTATAATGTCTATATGTATATTATATACTGTAATGTCTTTTTAGGGACAGAGATCAAGGATTAGATTACAGACTATAGATGTAAAACCATATTTTATGTAGAAGTCCCGGCCCTGTTTATCTAGATGTCTGGTTCAAACCAGTCCTCTGGGAGGCACACAGAGGGGAGGTGAGGTGGGGTGGGCTGCTGAGTGAGTCTGGGAGTATAAAATACTTTTATGATTCCAGTAGGTTAGGATCACTTTGTGACACATGATTGCTTTTGTAATTACTAAACCTCCTGTTAACAAGCTATAATAAATTCTCAGCCAATAGAAGGAATCTGCTCTAATCCTTTATTTTAATTAATGACATAACTGTATCATAAAAAATTCTAATCTTAATTTTGTTTTCTAATCCTTCCAGTCTTGAGGTATAGAATTGGGTATGCCACCAGGCCAGCTATAACACTGTACACCCCCCTCCCCCATCCTTTCACTTTAGTCCTAGTCTGGTGCTTAATTTAATTTAATTTAATTTAAAACTCCTTTATTAAACCAAAGAGTTGATGCATATGCTGTTGCTGTAATTCTGAAGAAGCCTCCAACTGAAGACACCGTTGTTGTATGAAGTTCTGGTGAAGAGGAAGGTCAGGGCTGTCTGTAATGTTCTTCATTTAATGAAGAATACTTTATTTTTACAATCATCTCCGGAGTTTCCAGAACAATCCCCAGAACAGAACCAGCCTTCTTTATCATGTTGTTAAGCTTTTTTAAATCCCTAGCTGCCAAAGGTTTTAAGTATAAATAATTCTTAACTTTGCTTAAGTAGAAATTTTGGGAATTTATACTTCACTGGAGAAAATATTGATTGGCCTACTACTTATTTCTACTGCTTACATTTTCACACAATCATCTGTACTTTCTACTCCCTGCATTTTAAAAATAGTTTGGTTGCTGTTTCATTTAGTCATGTTGTTTTATTAACATGAACACAAAAAACTATCCCAAAAAATTTGCTAACTAGACAGAATTTGACTGCGGTTTGATCATTTTAAACATCTACTATTCTGACGCCATGGATCCACCAAATACTGCACACACAGGGGTCATGTTGATTAAATACTTTTCATATTTGTCCAATTATATAGAACGGAGGCAGAAAAATCTGAAGGTGGCTCATCATTTTTGACAATATACAATTTACTTCCCTAACCATTTAATGCAGAAATGATGACAGTTTTAAAGTTACATGTGGCATACAGGTCACTGAATCCATAAATTAATACTATAAAGATTCCCAAGATTTGCTGCTGAAGGGATATCAAACTGGATTCAGAGAGACTTTGACTTCTGATAACTTATCTCTAGAATTATAGAAAAGCTCCCTGATTTCAAAACCTTGGCTGACGTGCATGTAATGCATGTGCTTGTAATTCCAAACCAACACACACATATTATACTGTATATATATATATATATATATATATATATATATATATATATATATATATATATATATGTATATATACATCCGTTTTCTAAACATTTTCTTAATCCTCAAGGGGTCGCGGGGGGCTGGTGCTTATCTCCAGCTGACCCTGGACAGGTCGCCAGTCCATTGCAGAGGCCTGGGAGCTTGAGGGTCCTCCTCAGTATCTTTGCTGTTCCAAGTAGGGCTGCACAATTATGACCAAAATAATAATCACGATGGGGAGCCTAAGTCTCCTCCCCTTCCGGTCGGCCCATGGGTCCCCAAACCGAAAAAATAATGAATGGAAGTCAATGGAGCGATAAAAGTTATTTTCTGGTCTGTTTTATCTTACGTTCTGAATCACACATATGTTGTACTTTGATTTAAATGATTACTAACGATGTACGTTTCGACTGTGTTTGTTTAGTGATTTGGGATTTATTTTATTGTAAAAATTCGCATTTGAAATGCCTACAAATCAGAAGTCAGAAGTCGCATATATGACGTAATTTTGCTAACGGGAGTTAGCACTAGCTATACCATGTAAAACACTCACCTAGAGATTGTAGAGCTTCTCCTCCATGCTGGCTCTCACCCCACCGACTACTTTACCCCAGACATAGCTGCTACTTTCCACATGGTCAGATTTATAGAGGGTTTTCTCCGTGATTAATACTACTTTCTTTGCGGTGGAGGCTACGGCCATCACTCTCCTTCTTCTTCTGTAGTTGTAGTCTGCTAAGCGTTTTTACACAAAATCTAAAGTAGTTTTTACCTCCGTTCGAAAATCAGCCTTTTCTCTGCATCAAGATTTTATAATTCATGGACATCATATGTTCGATCCACGGTACATTCAAACTGGATCAGAAAATAACTTTAATCACTCCATTGACTCTTATTAATTTTTTTTTTGGACCGGAAGTAGAAGGGCGTGACTTAGGCTCCCCATTATTTTCATCAATATTGTAATCATGATTATTAATCACGATTATTCATCCAGACTTGTAAAATTTCTATTTTTATTGCAAAAAAATGAAATAATGCAAAAAAGACAAACAAAAAAACAAAACCCAAGACTTTTATAAGTACAAACTAAATACGTTATTTCAGAGTGAAATCTCTAAGTGCAACTTAATGGTCACATTTACAGCTTATACAGAAAAGGTCTAGAACATTCCCTGCATCTGAATCCTTAGTATGTACTACATGCTACGTAGCAAATACTACTCGCCCATTGATATAGTAAATACTGCGTAGCAAACGAGTGAGTAGTAGATAAGAAATCAGATGTATTGTAATAACATTTTTTGGAAAAAAAATAACAAAAAAATCAGACGTATTGATCCAACATTTTGCGTGTCTGTTGACCCGGAAGTTTATGTTACGTTCACCTGTGGTCCTGCCATCCACTAGCGGTTATTTTGTCTGGTATAATTTAACTTAAATGTTTAATCAGCTGACAAAAAAAATCACAATAACATTGTTACATGTACATTTATACGGCGAAATTGCGGCATTGTCAATGGTTGATAGTTCGTCTGTAGCCAATTTTAGTTATGTTGCTCTTCTACGATTTCAGGCTTCCTCTGCATTGTGGGATAGCGTAGCGTCCAGCGGCTGCTTACTGCTCGCATACTGCTTTTCGCCTGCTACGTTGTCTACGTATTCGGATGCAGCCATTGTGAGTGCTGAGTGGCGTAGGTGTGGTTTTTATTTGGGCAGCTTAATGAAGCTTTAGCCATGCATTTGCCCCCTGGTGGTTAGCAGACCACCAGGGGGCCCTTCAATGTGGACTACCTTGCCTCGTTTTGTGACCGTTGTACTACATTTTTCAAGCCTGAACGACATCCCAATGTCAGTGCTGTATATCCTGGTGGTGTGGATCAGCCAATCTATGTCCCGTTCTCTCTTAGCATAGCTTGATGTCCTCTATGCAGAGGAGGTAGCTGATCGTAGTCCTGTTTTTGAGGTGGTATCCATAACCAGTCCTGTTGATTATTTGGCTTATGGGGTTCAGACCTATGTAGACCTATTTTTGAGGTGGTACCCATAGCCAGTTTTGTTGATTATTTGGCCTAGGGGATTCAGACCAATGCAGAACAGCAGTGGGAACAGAGCATCACCTTGGTATATGCCACATGTGATGGACACTTGTGCAAACGGCTTGCCATTGGCCTCATGGGTGTTTCTCAAAGGTGGTTCTCCACAACCTCGTCGAGTGTGCAATAAATGCTCTAATAGCGCTGTTGATGTTGGACCGCTTCAAGCATTCGTTTATCCGTGTTTGTGGGTCATCGAGTCGTAGGCTTTCTTGTAATGAATCCATTAATTTTCAATTCAATTCACTTTTATTTATATAGAGCCAATTCACAACAAATGTAGATTCAAGACGCTTTACAACAGACGTCATTTCAATACAATTATACAAACATTCCAATCAGTTAAAAGTTTTCTATGTAAGGAATCCCTAAGGAGGCCCTGTGATGGACTGGCGACCTGTCCAGGGTGTACCCCGCCTCTCGAACGTTGACAGCTGGAGATAGGCACCAGCTCCCCCGCGACCCCTGGAGGACTAAGCGGTTCAGAAAATGGATGGATGGATGGGAATCCCAGCAGATTGTGATGAGTCATCAACGTGAGGTTGTCAAGGCGATAATTGGACGGGACTGCACCTTTGGTGGGATCCTTCTGATCAGGATCGTTCGCCCTTCGGTTAGCCAATCTAAGTGAGTCCCATCTTGTAGTAGTTGGTTCAGTTGTACTGCTAGGCGCTCATGGAGTGCTGCGTTTCTTTAGCCAGTAGGCACAGAAAATGGTCACATGAAGCTGAAAAGCCCTGCTAGGTTGTTTTGAGTCCACAAACTGGACAACTCTTTGCCAGCCACATGGAGAAGACATCAATGCCATGACTGAGTGTGTGACTGACTACATAAACATCTGTGTGGACAACATCATCCCCTCCAGAACAGTAAGATTCTTCCTTAATAACAAACCCTGGATCACCAGTGAGCTGAAGGAACTGCTGAACAAGAAAAAAGAGCCTTCAAGGAGGGAGATACAGTTATTAAGGAGTATACAGAAGCAACTAAACGTCAAGATCAGAGCCAGCAAAGAGGCTTACAGGAAGAAGCTGTAGAAAAAAAGCTACAGAAGAACAATATAAGAGGTGTCTGGTCTGGAATGAAAAAGATCACAGGCTTTAAGCACAGGAAGGACTGGATAGATGGAAGTCTTGATAGAGCCAATGACCTGAACACATAAACTCTATTTCCAAAACTTTGTCTTCAACCAAGTCAGGAGATGCTGCTACCCCCTTTATCTCACCCTCCCACCTGTCTGTCTCTAGATCTCAGGTGAACAGGCAGTTGGAGAAACTGAACCGGAACAAGGCTGCAGGTCCAGATGGTGTCACCCCCAGAGATCTGAAGACCTGTGCAGAGCAGCTCTGTGGAATTCTGCAGCACCTCTTTAACTTTAGCCTGACCGAGGAGAAGGTTCCATTGTTGTGGAAGACATCCTGCCTTGTTACAGTTCCAAAGAAAACTCACCCATCAGTCATCAATGACTTTAGACCCCCTATAGAACCTATCAGGACCCCTTGCAGTGTGCTTATGCCAAAGAGTTGGCGTTGAAGATGCCATCATCAACCTGCTTCAACCAACTCACTGTCATCTGGAGAAAGCAGGCAGCACTGTGAGAATCATGTTCTTTGATTTCTCTAGTGCATTTAACACAATTCAGCCTGATTACTTTGTCAGAAACCCCTGAAGACACAGGTGGAGGCATCAACAATCAACTGGATCAATGACTACCTGACAAACAGACCACAGTTTGTGAGACTGAAGGATTGTGTGTCAAACCAGCTGGTCAGCAGCACAGGAGCACCACAAGGGACTGTACTCTTACCATTCCTTTTCACTCTGTACACCTCAGACTTCCAGTATAAGACAGAGACCTGTCATCTGCAGAAATACTCAGACAACTCTGCAAATGTCGGGTGTATCAGACATGAAGAAGAAGCTGGATACTGAGAGCTAGCGGAGCGCTATGTGGCATGGTGTGGAAACAATAATCTTACCTTGAATGTGAACAAAACAAAGGAGATGGTTGCAGATTTCAGAAGAAACAGGGATAAGTCAAAGACTTTCTCTACCAAGGGAGTAGAAGTGGAAGTGGTTGAGGAGTACAGATACCTCAGAGTTCACCTGGACAACAAACTGGACTGTAGAATCAACATTGAAGTTATCTACAATAAGGGACAGAGCAGAAACGACTTTTTGAGGAAGCTGAGGTCCTTCAAGGTTTGCAGCAAGATGCTGCAAATTTTCTACAAGTCTGTGGTGGAGAGTGCCATCTCTTCATCCATCATTTGTCGGGGTAGCAGCATCAGAGCCAGGGACTTAAAACAGCTCAACAACCTGATGAAGAATGCTGGCTCAGTCCTTGGGACACCTGTGGAACAACTGGAGATAATGATGCTAAGCACTTGTTGGGTTTGTAGCCTACTTGTCCAGGAGTCTGTCCCAAAAGTGGTCTTTCCTAATTCCCTACTCACCCACTTCAACGTTACTGACCAAATTTAGCAGAGATTCAGCCATTTACTGCTAGTAGTCCCACTTTTATTGGAGTGGAGTTCTCCTAATTGCTTTGAACAGCTTTAATGTGGTTGTAGTATGAAGACACTTGCAATCCTGAAGGTCTATCAGCATTCCTGGATGCAATTTTAATAAGAAGACAATATATCACTTCAAGAAAAAGGTTATGAATAAAGAATAAATCAGGGAATGGATACACTCAATACACAGAGCTCAATTAATTTTTATTAATCTGTGCAATTTTCTATAAGAAAAGTATAATCTTCTTTTGTCTTGAAATATAAATATTCAGAAGAAACAACTCCAAAAAAATTTTCTTTCTTAAATCTGACATGAAGCTATTAAACTACAAAGGTTTCAAATACAAAATTACAATTAAGGAAAATCTACTTGTTTGGACAACTGTATGACCGTTTTTAGTTAATTTAAACAACAACATTAAAAAAAAGCTGTTTATGGTGCACTACAATAATAGTAGTGCACCATAAACAGCTTGTTTTTTTATAAAAATGCCTCAAGATTTGGCTGTTAAGTATTTAAAACTTTATTGCAATCAAAATAATATCAGAACAGGACACTGGAAGAACTCAAAGAAGCACTTCCGGGACGCCAAGAACTCTAGGAGGAATAGTAATAGGTACGAATAACAAAACATTGGTTAAATGAAAGGGTTTTGTGGTAGAAACTAGGGGTGGTGAAAAAAATCGATTATTTATTAATCGCGAGTATGTTATGAACGAGTATGAATCGATTTTTAAATTTTCAAAAATCGTTTTTTGTTCCTTTTTTTGCATTTTATTTTGAAAAAAATTATCCGGCGTTTAACGGAAGTTGAACGTCATGAGCGCAAGTGCGTGTTACGGCAGAACGACTGAGAGCAGGTGTGTAAAATGAAGGAGGAACAACCAGGAGCGAGTAGCCAACCAATCCACCCAGCTCCATCTGGGCTCAAAGCGAGCGTGTGGATACATTTCGGTTTTCATGGCAGGAGCTCAAAACATATAGATAGAACGCATGCCATCTGTCGACATTGCCACGCTAAACTGAAGTACTGCGGGAATACCAGCAACTTGAGGGCGCACATTTCCCGCTTTCATCCGGAGGAGGCAGGGTGGGCTAAAGACGACCGCCTGAAGCCCGTCATTCCACCGAATCAGCGCACTCTCCACGACATGACAAAATTAGCCCCGGGCATCCCGGAGCTTTTTTACACAGAAGTCTATTCCAAATCTCTACAAGGAGACAAAGTCTTTAGTGCAAGTGTCCCTCAGGTCTGCTCTCAGGGTAGCAATAACTTGCGATGCCTGGACCTCCAGAGCCACCGTCTCATATGTGACTGTTACAGCTCATTATGTCAACAGTGAGTGGAAGCTAATCTCATATGTGCTTCAGACGAGAGCTATGGATGATAGCCACACAGGCGCCAACATGTGCGAGTTTCTCAAAGCTGGGGGATAGAGACACACGACCTGGTTCTCGTCACCGACAACGCTTCAAATATGAACATGGCTGCAGAGCTTGGCAACTTTCTACATGTCCGGTGTTACGCTCACACCCTAAACCTCGCCTGCCAACGATCGCTGAAGTTGCCCGCTGTATCCTGACTGTTGGGTCGGATCAGACGGATCACCACCTTCTTTCACCGCAGCACCACAGCCCGTCATGTACTGGAACAAAAGCAGACCCTACTCGGTAAGCAAAAGGCTTTCAATTAATAAAAAAAAAATTAATTTGTTATAGAAGCTAATCAGTTTTAACATTTGTATTTAAAACAAACTTTTTATTAGTTTCTAAATTACCAGTAGGCTATTTAAAATATATTTCCTTATATGGACTACTTGTAATTAGCCTTTCTTTTGTTTTTTAACCAGAACTGCCTAAACACAAACTGAAGACAGATGCTCCAACAAGGTGGAATAGCGGCTTTGACATGGTCGATCGGTTCCTTGAACAACAGCCTGCCATCTGCGCTGCACTGCTCTCTCCTCAAGTAAGTATGGGATTTAAGTTTTTATTAGACCTAGTAGTAAGCCAAGGTGTGAAAAATATTTTTGTTGAATGAAATAAAATAAACTTCACTTTAGGATAAAAATTATATTGATTACACACAAAACTAAAATAAAAATATACAGAAACTTTCTTGTTTTGTTTGTTAACTTGACACAACAAGCGTAAGGAGGCACTGGTGCATGTGTTTATTGAGACTTAGTCTAAGTGACTGAGTCCTTTTGTTGGCGTGAATGGATAAACCTTAAAGCATATAATGTTGATTCCTTTATTTGAATTTTTCCTGTTCTCAATTCTGATCATCCTTACAGGTGAGGAAAGGGGCACATGACATCTGCACACTGAGTGAGACAGATGTGTCCGGCGCTGAACACCTTGTGAAGACCCTAAACCCCATGAAATTGGCCACCACCACAATGTCTGAGGAAAGCATGCCTACTCTTTCCATCATCGCCCCTCTACATGCACAGCTCCTAGCCAACTTCACCAGAAGATGACCCGATGACCCGTGAAATTAAGCATGCGGGAAGATTTGATGAAAAGATACACATCTACGAGAGAGAGGCACACACTCCATACAGCATCTTGCCTGGATCCTCGCTTTAAAGCGCTGCCATTCCTTTCAGAGGACGAGAAGGTGGAGACATACAGCAGAGTGACTACAGAGGCTGCATCATCCCTCGAGGTAGCTTTCTTTCGATGTTAATTATTCAACTTTTTTAGAGAATGATTAACTATATTTGATAGAATGCTTTGTATCTGTTGTGTGCGTTGTGCCTTATTTCACTGCTTCCCCGTGTTAGGTTGTGAGGCCAGAGGTTGAAGTCCCTGAGGGGGAAGGTGATGACATGGCTGAGGAGCATGATGACTGTGAGGAGGATGATGCAGTTCAGAAGGTTTGTGACAAATCCCTGAAGCTGGTTGAAGATGGCCCCTCCGCACCCTCCACTTCAAGACCATCTTCTCTGACTGCACTGCTGGGCCAAACATTTAACGTTGCTGTCACCACAGTGGAGCCCAAGTCGGCACAAACCAGGGCTGAGGAAGAGGTTCGCATGTATCTGGAGGTCCCTTCACTTCCTCTCACTGATGACCCACTTGAGTGGTGGAGCACCAACGATCATGTGTATCCTCTCCTAGCCAAGCTGGCCAAACAATATTTATGTATCCCAGGTACGAGTGTTGCTGCAGAGCGAGTTTTCTCCACTGCGGGGGACATTGTGTCAGCGCAACGGAGCACACTCACTCCCCAACATGTTGACCAGCTGGTCTTCCTCCATAATAATCTGGTCATTCCAGAGCAGTAAATGTTTAATAGAACGTGATTAATCACAATTTATGTGTTTCATTGTGTCACTGTGTTCTACAGTTTGTAGCTTGAAGCTACCATAAGTTGGTTCTACCTCCCAGAGGAAATAGGCCTTTTATTTGTTGTTATTTAGTACAACTTGATCCATCACAACACAATGTGACATTCATTTCTATGTTCTACAGTATATAGGCTAAGCTACAATAAGTTTTGTCAAGTTATAAATGCAAAATACTCCTGAAGCTACAACTAAACAGGAAGTTCTTTGAGTTTTTACTCAATAAAAGAGTTAAGTAATTCAGCAGCTGATTGTTTTTTTTATATTGCAATAACTTTGAATCCATAATCGGTAATCGAGAATCGTTAATAATCGAAAATCGGTTGGTAATCGAATCTGGACCTCAATAATGGTAATCGAATCGGATCGGGAAATCAGACAGATTAACCACCCCTAGTAGAAACTGTCTTATTTAGAGTCGGCACTTTGCGTTCCCTCAGAACTATAATTTTATAGACTGATCGTGACTGGATATAAAGGTCTCATCACCATCATCAGAGAAGAGGCCTACTTTCCAAATTCTATAACATTCTACTCCTAGCTCCAAAATAAAGCAGTCTCGTATATTTACCAGCATGGAGGGTTGATCTGAGTACAGAAATCTCTGAGGATGAATGGAATGACTTGTCTATTAAAACCAGATTTAGACTACTACAGTCCAGGTGCTTGTTTAGAAGTTATATCACCCCTGTCAAATTTAATCATTTCAACCCAAATATTACTGATAAATGTGTAGTCTGGGTGCCAGCCAAACTTAGTCCCGCCCACAACATGGTCTTGTAGTTCAGTCCGGCATTCCTCCGTTGAGGAGCAATTATGCTCAAACAAGATCTGTTCGGACCAATCAAATCAGGCTTACGATGATTGACAGGTGCACAGCAGTAACTCCAACAGAACCAGGACCTGGCTCAGTACAAGCGGTCATCTGCCACGATCATCTGGGGGTCTGAGAAGACAGAGAAGAGACAGCATGGAGGATGCTCGGTGACTTTGAGCATCATCTGGACCGATGTTCCCCATCCAGCAGGGGGCGTTATTGTTGAGCAGGGTACCAGACCATGTGGAGCTTCTATGGGGAGAAAAGTACTGATAAAAAACTGGGTTAACAATCACAAGAACAGCAGAAAAAATATATCTGGAGAGTGTTTGAATAAAAAAGTAAAATAAAAAAGAAGAAGAGAGAAGAAAAGTGGTCAGTCTGTCCTCCAACAGTCTAAACCTATAGCAGCATGACTAAAAAATAAAAAAATAGCTCAGAATAACCTAAGCCACTCTAACTATAACCTTTATCAAAATGGAAGGTTTTAAGCCTAGTCTTAAAAACAGACAGAGCATCTGCCTCATTGACTAAAACTGGGAGCTGGTTCCACAGGAGAGGAGCCTGATAACTAAAAGATCTGCTTCCCATTCTACTTTTAGAAATCCTAGGAACCACCAGTAGACCTGTATTCTGAGAACGAAGTGCTCACTTAGGAACATATCGAACAATCAGATCTCTGATGTACGATGGAGCTGATTATTAAGGGCTTCATAAGTAAGACGGAGGATCTTAAACTCTATTCTGAATTTAACAGGGAGCCAATGGAGAGAAGCCAAAAGAGGAGAAATGTGATCTCTCTTTTTAATATTCATCAGAACTCTTGCTGCAGCATTTTTGATCAACTGAAGGCTTTTAATTTTATTTTGTGGACTTCCTGATAATAAGGAATTACAGTAGTCCAGCCTTGTCTGCATGACTCCTGGACAGGATGTTTCTGATTTAAGCAATATTCCGGAGGGGAAAGAATGAAATCTTAGAAACCTGTTTAATATGGGATTCAAATGTCATGTCTTGGTCAAAAATTATACTGATGTTCTTTACATTATTACCATAGGTCAGATTAATGTCATTGTTTCATTTTTAAAGGTTCTGCTCCTACGACAACAACATTGATACATATGACATAACTTACTCAAAGGCATTTCTGAACTGATGAGTCTTTAGTTTTGATTTAAAGGAGCTCACTTTTTCAGGAGCTTTGGAGTGGTCAGGAAGTTTGTTGCATTTGCAGTTGTCAGATTTCCAAGCGCAAATCTGACAACTTAGCGAGGAGCTGTTTTGGTCAATAACTAAAGATTAAAACTCACCAATCCACAGTCCACAATGGACATTTTTGAGACTCTTGCCATTAAAATTCCAAATACAGTTTTAATTGATGGACCACCTGAACAGTCAGATGAAGTAATACAGTATGGCAACGTTGATCATAAGGTTACTATAGATGCATCAGAATCTGAATTTGACAAGATGCTTGTTGTTGAGTTTACTTCAGGTTTATCTTTGGTACAGTTGTCTAAATTATTATCATACACATTTATCTCAACTACGGGTAATACATTTTAAATCGAGAACTTATCTAAAATTTATGCTTCAGAAGTTGGTCGTTCCAAAACAAGTGCCTACTTAACAGACCTGCAAAAAGTAATCAAATTGTCTGGATGGAATCATGCAGGAGTTTCTTAATGAAGCGATGTCTTAAATATGTCAGTCTATTGCAGAGCTCAACCCAGAAACTGTAGTGAGTGCAAAAAAAAAGAAGAATCTGCAGATTCAAACCCCTCTTTCTCTGCTTAAGATTTCCCCTCAAAGTTATCCCCTTTTTCTAGTGGTGCAGGAGCACAAGGTGGTCCATCCAATGCTATTGTTGATCTCAATCCTGCTGGAGTACAACGTTATGTTGTGGAGCATGTTGTCCGAAGTGGGGACCACTCTTTGCATGCATCCCATAGACTGAGAACATTCTCTGGTAAAGTGCCTAGGCCATTTCATGAGACAGACTGACACATGGCGGTCAACTGCTGAATTAGCTTTGAAAGATCCATCCATATCAGACTTGCAGCGCACCAGACTGATTTGTGACAGTCTACTACTTACTGCTTCTGACATGGTTAAGCATCTGAGTCTTGACACACTACCAGATGTTTATGAAATCAGCTTATGGTACTGTGCGAGATGGAGAAGAGCTATATGCCGAGTTTGCATATTTGCAACGCCTGCAGGTGGCTCTACAATATGCAGCAAAAAGGGGTGGTGTTTCAAAGGACGACATGGACAAATGACTCCTGAATCAATTCTGCAGGGGATGTTGGGACAATAATTTAATACCAGAACTCCAACTTAAACAAAGAAAATATGCACCCCAAAATGTTGCTGAATTTTTATTACTCCTTTGAACTGAAGACGACAGAGAAGCAGCAAATACATTAAGGATGAAGTAGGATCTTGGAACAGTAAGACAAAATGTTACTGCACAAGCAAGTTTGCTAATACTTTAGAAGACACAAACCTTTGTTCTGCCCTGAGCACTCTGACTTAACAGCTCTCCCAACAGGTCTAAAAGTGAAAGCAGATGAGCCATACCTGGCTTCCTCTCCTGGTGGTGTTTTTTCCTGTGACTGCTGCAGAACAGGTGTACTGGAGAGAAAATGTCCATACAAGTACAAGGAGGGATTAGAGGGGTCTGAGCGTGATTCATCGTTCTGCCTTGATGAAAACTATCACTTGCGCCCTAGCCACCCTTAACACGCCCAGATTCAGCTACAGATGTGTGTTTGCCAAATGGACATCTGTGATTTTATGGTGTGGACCAAGTCCTTTCTGCAAGAAACCCTTCCCAAAGCAGAGGTCTTCTTTATGGAGCATTTCCTTCCAGAGCTCATCTGCCACTACCAAGACCCCCAACTGGCTAAAGAGGTCAGATGTCTGCACTGCAAAATACCTAGTTTTGGAAAAAAATGATCAAGTGCACTGACTGCTACCAACTATTTCACTATGCATGTGTGGACATAACCAGATACTCCAAAACCTGGAAATGTGGCTGCAAAGACTTGTAAATAATTCCTGGGAAGAATATAAAATCAACTCAAGGCAGAAAGGTTAAGCTTCATTCACCCTGTTCCCTCTGTGTGATCCAGTTAAAATATATACAGCCCATGTTTATACACCTTGTACAGCAGCGTAAAAAATCAACTCTTCGTTTATTCATTCACATTTTTTTATTTAATTAAAATCTGTACATAATCATATTGTTCATTAATTCATATCACTGATATGTACATGTATTATTTGATTGCATTGTGGCCTATTCCTCAATTTATACAGTGTATTTTTTATAGTCACTAACTTCAAGTTCAAACTCTTGTGTTTTGGCAAGATGACAAAATAAACTATGTACAAAATGATACTCAATTGTCTCTCTAGAGTTGTTATTTGGAGGTAGGACTTCACAATTATTCACAATCGGATAACTATTTTAATTTTCAATACAGCAAAACCCGATCCTCAAATTTTTAGGGTCTTGCATCTTAAGTATCTTAAGAAGCTGAAATGTAATATATGAAAAGGATATATAATAGCAGTTTAGTAGTCTAATTTTCTGAATACTAGCTTAATAGTCAAAATAATTCACCATAAGACATTTAGGAAAAATTACTGCAACAATATTGTGACTCACAATAATTTAGGGCCCGATAATATAAAAGCAAAATCTCCATATCATCACTACATACAGTATATCTCTCCTGCAGCGACAAAACTGAAATGACAACTGGAAAAAACTTTGTCAAAATTGTGCAGCCCTATTTATGGACCACAGTCTTTCTAAGATTGGTGAGACAGACACATATAGTTACAATCTCATCCAACGTATCAACATGGCTGATGGGTATGACTGTGTTGAATATTTTCTCTAATTCCTAGATTAAACATTGTATTGTAATAACTTTTCTTGCAAAGTGCCTTGAGGTGACATCTGTTGTGAAATGGCGCTATATAAATAAACTGAACTGAAATTTAAAGTCTTTAAGACGACCAATTACTCTCTCCACATGTATACGGACCCTTGACAACTGTCGTGAAGTGTCAACACAACAACCAGGCAACTGAAACTTCCCCTTTGTAAAACTTGGTATTCTTAACGTTGCTCCCACAATGGCCAGTTCCTCTATAACAAGGAAAGCTTGGTCTGCTAGGACTTCATCTCAATTTTCGAGTTTTTTCAAAAATCCTGAATTCACAGTTATTTTGTCAGAGGCCCGGCCACCCCACTCATCAGACAAGAAAGATATAGCCCCAGCTGGAGTTATTCCAATTAAATATTTTATGGTTTTTTGATGCTTGTAGTTTGACCAAGTTTCAGCCCTGGCGTTTAGATTGTAGGTTCTCTCTATGAAGATTTCTGTGCAGTCTATAATGCAACGACAGTTCTTAAATTTTGGTTTAAAACATTTAGGCATGTTTGCAGTTATTGCATCCTTACTAGGCCAAATTATCAATGATTTCAAAACTAAGGACAGCGTGGGTATCCACTCTCTCATGATTTTGGACACAGTTGAGAAAGGAAGGTCAAATCGTTGGGACAGGTCTCTATTGGTGAGCCCAAGTCGGAGTTTCATTAAAACCAAAAGAAGATGGATTTCCCAGCTTAACCCACCCTTCAGCACTAATTTGATTCGTTTAAGAATGTTTAGAAGCCAAAGGAAAACCTGAATAGATTGTAATCCAGTAAAAAAACAGAGTGCCGAGTCTTTCACCGAATCAGACCCAAATTTTGACAATTTAAGTCTATCCCGCAGCTGCAGATTCTCTGACTTTACAGCCTCAAGTTCCCTTTTCAAAGCCACGTAGTCATCCTGAAGTTGGCGATACTGCATGCTGAGTTGGTCCAAATCCTTTCTGGGCACAAAGTTATCTACACGGGGTAAAAAATTAAGTGCGATATCACAAAAGACATCATCTTAACATTAATACACTGCATTCAGACAGGCATACAACACACCAACACAATCGTGGAGCTCGTAACATTTGCCTTCTCCTGCCTTCTCCTAATTTGTTCATACCTATGGAAAATTATATATAATATTGTATATAAAAACATTTGAACTATTTTTAATTCATTGGCTCCAACTAACCAAAGCAGTCAGGTCAGAATATTTTATTTTCAGAAGTTTTCATTTCAGTTATCCCTACCTGGAAAAAAGGTTTCCAAGGAGCATTCAAAAGTATTATATTAACTAAGGCTACACTCAAACAAAGTCTCTCAGGAGTTGCCATTACAAATGGATCAGCATAAAAAAGGATACTTGTTAAACTCAATCAGCTGTCATTCCATTATCACCCAGGGCAGTATTATGTAATATAATTATACATTTTTAAAAATTCATTAGACTATTAAGGAGAGTGAGGTTGTCCAGGTGCCGGCTGGGCGTGGCCTGGGGAGGGCGTACATCCGCTGCGGCTCTTGCTGTGGCTCCCTGGCGTGTGGATGTGTGGAAACGGGCCGGGTTGTTGGCGGTGGGTATTGGTCCGGGGTGGCGGCGGCGTGTGTTGTCCGTCGGTTGGCTGCGGGTCCTCCTTGCCTGCGGCGGCGGCGGGGGCCCTTGTCGGCTGGTCCCTGGTTGGGGCCCCGCTGGGGGGCGGGGTGCCCCTGGTCCCCGTGGCCTCCGGTTCCTGATCCGGGCCCGCCCTGGCGTAGCCGGTTACCGGCGGAGCCCTTGGGCTCGTCACTGCGATCTCTCGGGCCCCAGCATTGCGGCTGGTGGGTGCTCCCCTGGGGCTTCCATCTGTTCCTCTCTTGGCGGGTGATCGACCCTGCGCTGATCCGCCTGTGGACTCTGTACTCTGTGGGACGCTGGATGCATACATCTCTTGCCTCCTCCATGTCTGTGCCGATTCCTGTAGGACGGATTGACGGTTCCTTACACCAGCTATCAATCACTTGCATGGGGAAACCTTATTCCGACCTGCATGCTCGCACACACATAGGTGTGGGGACATAGGTGAGGACGGACATATCTTAAGCTGAGGTTATCATCATTAGTTAGTTGTTCACAGGAGCTTACCAGAAACATTTGTATTATGTTCATTAATCAATGCTTGTGTGTAGTGAATGTGTAATTCTTTGTTTATTCTACCAGATCCGAACTATTGGTTTGGTTCTGTACACTTTGTTGTTTTTGTTTTGTATTACTGTTTCTCTGCCGTCCGGCAGAGGTGGAGGACTGGGATGTTTTCTTGTGTTCTTTATTTGCCTCCCTGTCGTGTGTCATCGGTTCGCCCCTCTGTTGGTCCGGTTTCTTTTCTTCACCTTCTTCCTTTCTCCCTTCTTGTCTCAGTTTAATGTCCATGACGTCAGGAAATTGAACCCACAGTAATCACTAATAAAGATTTTTCATACATATACATCAAGTGGCGTACTACAGCGAAGCTGTAATACTCTGCTTGGGAAAGTAAAACTGTTGGGCTTGTACTTGGTACTCAGACACCAATTCTGAGTAGCATACTGCTAGACAGGACACGTTAAAAAAAAAAAAAAAAAAAAAAAAAAAAAAACTTGGCTGACCAGGGTCAAATATAAATAGTTTAACCAAGTTTAAAAATTAACTTATTAGTTATATCGAGATACTTACAGAGGTTTTCATTAATGTAGAAAACAAACACTTACCAGATATGAAGTGAGCACTACAGATGCTCACCCCAGTCGTAGGACCAATCTGCCCTTTTAATTGCCTGAAGCCACAATCTTCTCCGGTTTGTGGCAAATGGATGACGTCCTCTCGGGATGTTGAGCATACGAAAATCATTTTCAGTTCTGTTTGTATAATTAACAACACAACAACTCCTCATTGTCTTGGGAATGCTGCTTTGTATGTCTGTGTTTCCCTTGCTCCTCAGCTGCGAGCGCAGATGGCTGTAACGTTGCACAGAAATCTATTGGATTGCATGACTTTTACAAATTTTAGCTTTTTTACATGGTTTAAAACTTTTATTTTATTAATAATTGAATTTTTTATTTCGATTTTTCTATATATGCATTTTCTACATCTATATTTTATTATTTTTTGGATTTTTTTCAGGTGGACATATCTGTTTATTTCTTTTTTTATGGAGCTCCGTTATTCTGTTCATTATATAAAATCAACAGGAAGAAAATCATTGGGCACATAATTTTACAGATCCGTCCCAAAAATAACTAACAGGTTCATCAAATTGTCTGATCCACTGGTGATCCTACTCTTCTTCATCTGTCAAGCAAACCTTGCCAAAATCATCATCATACTCACTTGCAGCGTAGCAGAGAAATTTACTGCTGTTTACTAACTTATTAGCAGTCTTTTTTCTCTCCTGTTTTCCTTCGCATCTGCTATTATTTCCACAGATTTTTACATTCCTTCCACCTCGGTCACAATTAGCTTTCTTTTGACCACCTTTCTACCCAATCATATACCTTTCTACCATGGGGAGAACGTGATGCAGAGCTGGAATGCGCTGCTTGTGGAGTGTCATGGCGAAACGTGACTGTTGATGTGGGCCATTTTAGTTTCACTAATTTTTCACCCGGGACAACTGAACATCTTGATCAGAGGTAAAAATTCTTCAGAATCTGAATAAGCCAATACTTCCTGGTGGGGAACGCAGATGTCTCACCATCATACGTTTTGTCTTTCTAAAACTCACTCTCTCGTTGCTGTGACCACGACCGCTGCACCTTGTTTCCCCCAGTGGTGGCACTGACTAAAAAGCTGATTTACTCCAAAAGTTTCCATGCTAACACACCCAAAAATGTCTTAGATTGAAGTTACAGATGTCCGCCATCTACTGGTGTAAAGTACTAATTAAATTAGTGGCCTTATCTCCAGCTGTAGCTTGTTAAAGTCAGCAATGTTGCTTGTCACAATATTGCGATTTTGGCGCCTAGAGGGTTAACTGACAGGCAACCCCAAGATACTGCAAGGCACTTCCCTTGTGTGAGAGGAATGTTAGTTCCTAACACTTAATGCCGTATGTCAGTACAAGGCCCAAAGTGTGTTCAGCCAAGTGTGTGCGTCACAGCACTTTCTGAGAAAGCCAATTAAGTCTAAGATATCATTAAAGGCACATGTGTCACTGAGTGGGGGATATCTGTTAGAAATTAGGACAGGTTGGTGGTTACCTTTGGGCTGTGTCCTAGAACTATGCTTTCTACGTACCATCACCCAGTCGACCTGAGATCCCAGCTGCGTGGGTTCTGTTGGAGGACAGCTAGGTGGTTCTGTCCTTCTTGGCTCCGTGCTGGCTAACGGTCCTCTGTTATCTACAGGATTCTCAACACCCTTGCCTCCAAAGCTACAAAAATGCTACATTTACAGTATAACACTTGCTATTACACCTTAAGGAGGCTAAGGAGTAACTAAACATCTGACACAGAGAGCAAGAGAGAGGAAGAGATTTAGGCGGGAAAACAGAGAGAGGAAAAGTAGAAGAGAGAGAAGTAGTCAAAGCCACTATGAAGCTAAGCTAACTAAGCTATTAAGACCTTATTACGGCAAGAAAAACCCAAGGGGCGAAGTCCGTCCCCAGAATGTAAGGCCAACCAGGAAGTGGCAAAAATTGCAGTTCCTCCCTCATCCACTGGGGGCTCCAAAAAGGAGCAACTTCCCTTTGACTCCCATGTTAAAAAGGCCAACTTTACAGCAAAAATAAACATGTTTACAGCCTGGTTCAAAAAAACATTTTAGGTTAGATAGTTCAGGTTTACCATCATGACAACTTTGAGGGGGATGAATTTTTTTTCTAACTCCTCTGTTTATTTGTAATTTAATCTTGAAATAATGAATAATTAGGAGCGTCTCATTTTGATTGACAGATCTGTGTAGGCTATCTCTGGTGGCTAATGGCGGGTAACGGTAGCTAATAGATTGCACCGTAGTCTGCTTGTCCCCGCTGCTTTCTCAGTGAAGGCCTTCACAGCCTGGGACGTAACGTCGCCCTTTTCGTGTTTCTGAACTCCACTATCAGTTGCCTCTGCACTTTTTATTTGGTTTTGGATGTTATTGGTGCAATTATTGGACAAAGATGGCTTGCTGTGGTATTGATTACAGTAACAGACCGTCCAATAATTCTCTGCTTCGGGTAGGCTTTGTATGGGCCGAAGCTTCACCAGCAGTGGGGGGACAATTTCTGTCAGGTCACCAAGAGGAATGGAGCTCCGATCGGAGCTGTTATGTATTTCTACACGCAGGTTGGAGCAGGCGACCAGTTGGGTAGAGGCAGAACAGCAAAGTCAGCAGGACTGAGAAGCCGTGGTGTCAGAGAGTGGGAGTCGGTTAGATCAGGTTGGAAGACTACAGAGTCAGACTCTAGACAGACTAGATGATCGCTGGTTATATCAGTACTGGCGTGAGGAACACAGTTCAGGTCCTGGAGCCATGAACTAATGGATGTCTGAGATGTGAGGTGAGTCAAAAGTCTTTTAACTTTTGACAGGATCTGAGTTGTCATGGTGACTTTGTGACTGCTTTTTGCTGGAGGTGTTGTTAAACTAGGCCCGCCCATGCCCTCACCCTCCACCGATGGTAATGAAAAGACAACCATTTTAGGCCGTAGTTAACCAACCCACTTGGGTCTTGTTATATCGATACATGTTCCCCCCTTGAGATGTTTCTGGGTCTAAATCGACCCTAGTGGAAAAGGGGCAAGAGTATCTCAACCGCGGTCTTCTGTCTGATGCCGGCTGCAGCCTACGTAAGCTTCAGTAGCTATGTCGTCTTGGAGCATCAAACCTCTTTTCCCAGCCTCACAGTGCCATTCTCAGCTCCACCTCCCTGCCCATTTTTGGATTTTCTGAGAGTGTCACGGCGAGTAACGCAGAAAAGATGGCGACAGTGGGAACCGCCCAGCTGGCTTCATTTTCTGCTCTTCAGAATCCTATGTGACCAGAGGGTTAGTCCATTGTATTTACAGTCTATGTAAAAAACGTGTGAAACACAAAGGGTTCCTAAAATGTTAAGTACACCAACAGGAAATTAGTGTTTTAGTGTGATTGTCTGTTAAAGTAACTTAGAGAGGCCCCAAGACAGATTTTTTATTTATTCATATGTTTTTATTTATTATTTATGTATGGGCTGCACGGTCGCGCAGCAAGAAGGTTGTAGGTTTGAATCCCAGGCCAGGGTATTTCTGCATGGAGTTTGCGTGTTCTCCCCATTCGTAAATGGGTTGCCTGTGTGTACTCCAGCTTCCTCGCACAATCCAAAAACTTGACTGTCAGGTTAATTGGTCTCTGTAAATTGTCCTTATGTGTGAGTGTGTGTGTGCACGGTTGTTTGTCCTGTCTGTCTCTGTGTTGCCCTGCGATGGAGTGGTGACCGGTCCAGAGTGTACCCAGCCTCTCGCCCATTGATAGCTGGAGATAGGCACGAGCCCCGCCGCAACCTCTTGAGGATACGCGGTTTTGAAAATGGATGGATGTTTTATGCATTTCATGCATAATACTTGAAATGTAAAACAAAAAAATTCAAGCTTTAAAGAAACAATTTCTTTAATCTATTTTTTTATTCTGTTTTTACTTTCCATAATATCATATGTTTGGTTTCTTAACCACTGAATCATGTAAAGTACCTTGAATTATCTTTTTGTTGAAAGTGTGCTATACAGATAACATTGCTTTGGCTTGTCTTGACAAAAACAGCTATAATTGAAAAAACAAAAACAAAAAAACAATCACCCTGACACAAATTCATTTGTTTATTAAAGTAGTTCATTCTTTTGCTCAGAGTATGTCATCAGCTGCTGTCATCAGCCACTGTGCACCTATCAGAACTTCACTGGACAAGACCGATGAGAGTCCAAGGAGCCCTGATTATGTGAAGAATGTTATTCAATGGATAAATGGACCTTTGAGAAGAATGCTACTAAACCAGAACCCATGCGATCAATGCGAAATTGACAAAATACTGAGGTAATGACTGGGCCTCCTTCAAGTTTAAAATTAGAGCTAATAGAACAAATCTAGTACAAATCATGGTCTAACCAAATACACAATTTAAGAGTATTTCAGGCTTTATTTCATGATAATTAGAAATCAGAGTATTTAAAGGTCTCATTCACTCATGTGGTGTCTAGTTTGAATTTGATACCTTGTGAGTCGTTTTATGTGGAAAATTGCTCTCTCATGTTTCAGGAAGTTTGTCAAAGGACCGGGTGGAGGGAAAAGTCAAGCTTATGATTGTACCCAATAATGCTTATGATATACTGTACAAACGTCTCGGCTTTGATTGGCTCACAGCAATGCGACTCTTATGCTACTTCCAAACAAATTACTAACTGTACATAGTTCACTAAAGTAGTGGTCCCCAACAGACAAATCCCAACTGTTTCTTCCACCTCTTTTCTTTCTTGGGCAAAAAATGCAATGCTGATGTCAATGTCGACAAATAACACAAACCCAAACGTGTTCCGCCATGTTGTGGAGTTGCTAATGTTTAGCTTCTACTAGCAGAGACATGCTATCCTCTTGTGTTACCATAAGCTGGACCATGAATGCTTACTTTCTCTGTGATGTAGAAGAGACTGGGTTTTAAAGCCAGCCTCTTCTACATCAAATGGAAAATTAGTATTCAGTGGCTGTGTCCCAATTTAGTCTCTGCATCCTCTAAAGGATCAGTCCTACCGAGTTGAAGGAGGACGGGTCCTGCACTAAACTAAACTCATTAAACTCATGATCCCACCCTATCCTCTGACAAACTGCAACCGGATGAAATCAGAACACCATTTATTCCTTTTAAAACTGGTCAATAGACATTCATTCATACTGTGGACCACAAGTTTATTGAAAAAAACGAGTGAATGAGAACTTTAATCTTGCCAAATCCTACACTGTTTATGAGATAGCTTCAAAATTCAAAATTTATAAACATTATTTATATTATGTGTATTACTGTCTGGCAGAGATTTTTTCAGATCCCGTCTTGAGGAGGAGAATGACATACAAAACAGGCAGAGGACTGAGAGTCTTTTACCCAGCAAGTTTGAAGCAACGCTTCCTTCCTCACCAGTCATGCTAGCCAAAGACACGAAGAGTGCTGATAAAGGTAAAAGGTAGTTAATAATTCAGTACTGTTGCAAATGTTTAATATCACATGCAATTGATAAAATCCTGTCAATAACAATTTGTAAAAAACATAGCTTACTCTGAAATGTGACCCTGAAGGCCCTGGAATTTTAGATTTGTGTAACTGTAAGTGCTAACATGTTGGAGTGGCTCTACTACTTTCAGTGCTTTAAATGGACAACAAGAAGTCCCGGTACGCTCTTTCACGGTGGTCGGAAAATAAAATACTGAGATTCCTGAATGTAAATATGTCCCGTTCTCTTTATGCATCATAATGTGATTTGAAAAGGAGGGAGCTAAAGTCAAATCTCCTACATAATCAGATCAAGTAATATGTTGACTATGTACATAAAATTATTTCAAATGAGGCCTTACATTTACAAAATTGATTTATTTTGCTTTATTAATTAGCAAACAAGTAACTAATAACAGTGTAATAGAAAATGTTACATTTTCCTGAAATAGAAAAAACAAAGTGATCCTGAACCTCTGTGTAATTAAGCGAAATGTGCAGAAGATTAAAAGAATGTTAAAATAATAGGGATGCACGGATACCGATACTGGTATCGGCCCCAGTACCGTCTAATGTACATGTATCGGTATCTGTTAATGAACCAATTATTAAAAATGTGGAAAATCGGCAATAAATTCACAATTTTTTTTTTCTTTTGTGGTAATTTTATAATTTACATCTGTCATTTTGTCTTACTTATTTTTTGTTAGTAGAGTCTGGGGCCGATAGTCTCTTCAAGAAAGGTATAAAGTGGAAGTTATATAGTTTATTACCTCAACAATAGTATCGGATCGGTATCGGGTATCGACAGATACCCAAAATCCAGGCATCGGTATCTGTTTCGGGACTGAAAAAGTCCGATACAAGATGTAGAGAAAATATCCAGGATTGATATATGCCAGCCATTGATTTTAATGCACCTTTACATTTTTGAAGATTTTCTTCTTTTCTGCTTCAACTACAATCTGTATTTGTGGGCCAGCTGTGGATAATATTGATGCAAAGTCTTGAATTTGCCAGACTAGCAACCTGTCAGCTTGATACAATGTAATGTTTCATCTCTGGAACAGTTTTCAGAGGTCGCTGGGTTCTGTGAGAGCATCATACATGACACCGAGATTGGCCACCAAGGAGACAGAAGTGAGAGCGTCATTAAGTGCTTTGTATTTCGCTGTCTCTCTTGAACCCTGGTGGTATCTGCAGCAGCACGTGTGAAGTGTATCTGCAGAGCTTGATAGTTCTCCCAGACTGCTTTCTTTGTTTTCTCACTTGACGCAACCCAACGCACTGTAAAAACTCAGCCTATCACATGGAGACGCTTTCCAAGACTGAGTACTCTCAGTTAACTTGCTTTGCTTTTTTGGGGATACATGGTAGTTGGATTACAGCTGATCTAAAAAAATGTTGAAGTGATTCCTCTGACCTCCTTCAAAACATCACATACCGCCATTCCATTCAATGGTTGGAACAATGCCAGACAAAGGTTAGGGAATTTGTTGCTGTGCGGCTACTCCTGCTTTCCTCCCAAGCATTACTGAAGCTTCATCACACACAAGGGTGAACAAATGCTCCTGTAAGAAACAAGGGATAAAACAATTTTGTTGAAGACATTTTGACAGTGCATCAATGATGTCCTTTCCCGAAGTTCACTCTAACTCAATCAATTCAAAAATTATGTTATCTGGCTCCTCAGCTGAGAGAGCTGAGAGGAAGCACACAACTAACACAGCCTATCCACTTATTGTAGTGGAACAAGTATGTAGCTGGCTCCCACGCAGAGGCCAAGGCGGCCCATAAGGCCTGGGTTATTGCTGGTAGACCTACAGGTGCTGGCCAGTAAATTAGAATATCATCAAAAAGTTGAATTGTTTCAGTAATTCCATTCAAAACGTGAAACTTCTATACTGTATACTTTCCTTCCACACATAGTGATATATTTCAAGTGTTTATTAATTTTCATTTTTATTATTACAACTGACAGCTAATGAAAACACCAAATTCAGTATCTCAGAAAATTAGAATATTCTGAAAAGGCTCAATATAGAAGACACCTGGTGCCACTCTAATCAGCTGATTAACTCAAAACACCTGCAAAGGCCTTTAAAAGGTCCCTCAGTCTTGTTCTGAAGGCTCCACAATCATGGGGAAGACTTCTGACTTAACAGCTGTCCAAAAGACGACCATTGACACCTTGTACAAGGAGGGCAAGACACAAAAGGTGATTGCTAAAGAAGCTGGCTGTTCGCAGAGCTCTGTGTCCAAGCACATTAACAGACAGGCGAAGGGACGGAAAAAATGTGGTAGAAAAAAGTGTACAAGCTCTAGGGATAACCGCACCCTGCAGAGAATTGTGACGTGACACAAAGAGTGGACTGCAGCTGGAGTCAGCGCTTCAAGAACCACCACGAAGAGCCTCATGAAAGACATGGGATTCAGCTGTCGCATTCCGTGTGTCAAGCCACTCTTGAACAAGAAACAGCGTAAGAAGCGTCTCGCCTGGGCCAAGGACAAAAAGGACTGGACTGCTGCTGAGTGGTCCAAAGTTATGTTTTCTGATGAAAGCAATTTTTGCATTTCCTTTGGAAATCAAGGACCCAGAGTCTGGAGGAAGAGCGGAGAAGCACAGAATCCACGTTGCATGAGGTCCAGTGTAAAGTTTCCACCGTCAGTGATGGTGTGGGGTGCCATGTCATCTGCCGGTGTTGGCCCACTCTGTTTCCTGAGGTCCAAGGTCAATGCAGCCGTCTACCAGGAAGTTTTAGAGCACTTCATGCTTCCTGCTGCTGACCAACTTTATGGGGATGCAGACTTCACTTTTCAACAGGACTTGGCACCTGCACACAGTGCCAAAACCACCAGTACCTGGTTCAAGGACCATGGTATCCCTGTCCTTGATTGGCCAGCAAACTCGCCTGACCTTAACCCCATAGAAAATCTATGGGGTATTGTGAAGCGGAAGATGCAATACGCTAGACCCAACAATGCAGAGGAGCTGAAGACGACTATCAGAGCAACCTGGGCTCTCATAACACCTGAGCAGTGCCACAGACTGATCGAGTCCATGCCACGCCGCATTACTGCAGTGATGGAGGCAAAAGGAGCCCCGACTAAGTATTGAGTGCTATACATACACATTCTTTTGATGTTCATTCTTTTCAGTTGGCCAACATTTAAAAAAAAACTTTTTTTTTTCATTGGCCTTTAAAATATTCTAATTTTTTGAGATACCAAATTTGGAGTTTTCATCAGTTTTCTCTTATAAATATCAAAATTAAAAGAAATAAACATTGGAGATACATTGGTCTGTGTGCATTGCATGAATATAATGTACAAGTTTCACGTTTTGAATGGAATTATTGAAATAATTCAACTTTTTGATGATATTCTAATTTACTGGCCAGCACCTGTAGACGGGCCAGTACTAGAGCATAAAAAGATAACGAATACCAGATACAAATATGCAGTGCGCTTTGTTAGCAAGCATGAGCAAGCCTTGAGAGCTGACTCTATGGCTGGAAAACTGCTTGACGGCAATGTCACTGACTTCTGGAAAGTAATTAAAAATATAAATAGGGTTAAAGCAGCATTGCCATGCAACATTGAGGGTGTATCTGGAGGAGTAAATATAGCGGAACTATGGAGGCAGCATTATGCTGCTCTGTTCAATTGTGTCAGAAGCGAGCCCTACCTTACAGGCAACATAGAGGAGGAAGTGATACACATTAGCCCCTATGAGATTTCCCAAGCCATAAGGCAACTAGCTGACAACAAAGCATGTGGAATGGATAATATTACTGCAGAGCACCTAAAGCTAGCCAGCCCTAGGGTTTTTGTGCTTCTTTCCATCTGCCTTACAGGGTTGGTAATGCATGGCATCCTGCCAGATGCTATACTGCCAGTTATTCTGGTACCGGTTATCAAAGACAAGGCTGGTAAGGTAGGGAATATGGACAACTATCGACCCATCGCCCTAGCCAGCATACTGTCTAAAGTGCTAGAAAGTGTTATATTAGACAGAGTCAGGGATACTATTTGCACCTCAGACAACCAATTTGGTTTTAAAAGCAAGCACAGTACTGATTTATGTATTTGTGCATTAAAAGAAGCAGTAGAGAAGTACTGGGGGCAGGGCTCAACAATGTTGGTAGGCTTTATTGATGCCTCTAAGGCATTTGACAGAGTCAACCATCACAAGCTGTTCACCAAGCTGAAGCATAGGGGTGTTCCGAGTAGCATCATACGAATCCTGGCATATTGGCATGACAGACAAACTATGCAGGTAAAGTGGGGGAGCATCCTATACTCTCCCTTCAGGGTTGGCAATGGGGTACGGCAGGGTGGGCTGCTATCCCCAGTCCTACCCAGTTTGTACATGGACGACCTGTCAAGGCAGTTTAGAGATTGTAGAACAGAGTGCATAATGGGTAACACCTTAATCAACCACTTCATGTATGCTGATGACTTGGCCATTATATCTCCCAGTAGTGCAGGGTTCCAACAGCTCCTCAACATATGCTCAGAATATGGATTTAAGTTTAACATCAAGTATAATGCAAAAAAGAGTATGATAATGACATGTAGGACTAAGGAGGATCAACATCTTAATTTCCCAGGCTTCTATTTATCCGGGCAACCCCTGTCTGTGTGCACCAATGCAAAATATCTAGGTCACATCATCACTGATAAGATGAAGGATGACGCTGACATGCTTAGACAGAGAAGAATGCTATATGCCCAAGCTAATATGTTAATGAGAACATTTTACTACTGTTCTGATGAAGTGAAGGTGAACTTGTTTAGAGCTTACTGCACCCCTTTGTACACGGCCCCCTGTGGGTGAGGTATAAGAAAGAGAGCTTACGCAAACTCCAGGTTGCATACAATGACTGCCTCAGAATCCTGCTCAAGAAGCCCAGGGGTAGTAATGCCAGCAAGCTTTTTTGTGATCAGGCATAAACACCTTCCGGGCCTCCCTGAGAAGACTGATGTTCAAGTTTATAGGTAGATTGCAAGGGAACAATTTTACTGTACAGTTGACCAATCCAAGGTGTAGTTCTGTTAGATACCAGTCCTATATGTGGAAACACTGGTATCCGTGCCTGTTATAGTATGGTGTAATCCACTTTTAAATTGCAACTTTTAAAATATTTATTAGATACCTTTTTACTGAGTATTATATTTTTTTTATAATGCCCTCTGTACTGTATTATATGTTATATGTACTGTATGTGGTTGTATGTCTATTTGGACGTTTTAGTCTAAAAATAAAGTTCAATATAATAAACACACACAATTTCTCTGATTTATCACAATGTCATTAACTACTTTCTTTTTCATTTCAGCAGCAATGTGATCTAGTATATTTGCACATGTATTATGTGAGTGCAAACCTTGGCCCATGTTCAATCCATTTAAAATTTGCAGATGTGAAGGGACGCCCATGCTTGACTATCTTGTATACAGTCCTTAACACATTACAGGTGGAAGCATAATCAGCCTTTCGCAGGTCCTCAATGTAAGTTTGCATGGTGTTTTCCGTTGCCTTGTCTTCTTTCTAAACTGCTTTCTTGTGAAAAACTGAGTCTTTGTGTTCTTTAGTTTTGTTTCGCGGCAAGATGTTGTGCAGCCTTGTCACTGCCAAATGAAGAAATTAAACACCTATTCCACTCCTGTGACACTCCTGTGTATATCCATGCGTTCATTAACATTGCCACAAGTACTACATCCCAACTTTTTATTTCTGCTATTAGTCACTTGTACATTGTGGAGAACTAGTATTCAGTCAATATAAAAAATAGTATTCCGGATGGTCTTGCTCAGTATACCTTTGGAGCTGTTTCCCACTTTGACATTGGGGTTTCCAGCCCATACTCCACACAGATGTTTCTGTATACTATGCTAACCACTTCGTTATGACGTTCCATGTAGGCTTTCCCTGCCAGCATTTCACACCCTGCTGTTATGTGCTGGATTGTCTCAGATGACTCTTTGCACAGCCTACACCTTAGATCTTGCCCCCTTAAAAAAGAAGGTAATCAGACATAGGAGGTGGACTCCCTGGTTGCAGAGTTGCGTACTTTAAAGCAGAATACTAGGAAACTGGAGAGAAAATGGCGCTCTACACACTTAAATTATTTATGTCTAGCCTGGAAAAATAGTCTACTACTTTATACAAACGGCCTTCAAAAAACTAGAACAGCATATTTCTCGTCATTTTAGTACAGTTGCCAAACTTACACAGAGTCGTAGTTCTGTTGAACCAACTATTCCCCCTTCTCTCAGTAGTGATGACTTTATGGGATTCTTCATAAGTAAAAGAAATTCTATTAAAAAAAATGGATCAACTTTCTTTCAGTAAATGAGGCAGCATCAGAGAGAACTGTAGAACCATGTTTATGTCTGTACCGTTTTGATTCTGTTGAACTTTATGAATTATCACAAATATTAGCTTCATCTAAACCCTCAACTTGTATGTTAGACCCAATACCAACCAAATTATTTAAGGAAGTGTTCCCTCTGGTTACTGGTCCCATTCTAGACATGATTAATCTATCATTAATAAATGGATATGTGCCTCAGGAATTTAAGGTTGCTGTAATTAAACCTTTACTTAAGAAACCCTCCCTGGATCAAGAACATTTAGCTAACTACAGACCTATATCTAACCTTCCTTTTTTTATCCAAAATTCTTGAAAAAATAGTTGCTAATCAAGTATGTAAGCATCTAAACCAGGGATGGGGAACCTTGGCCCTCATCCTGCAAGGTTTCCATGTTTCCCTGCACAAACAAACCTGAATAAAATGAACTAGTAATCGTGCAAAAATTCATTGGCTGTTGGATCCATTTGATTTGAGTCAGGTGTGTTGAAGCAGGGTTGCCTGGAAAACTTAGAGGAATGCGACCCTTGAGGACCGGGGTTCCCCACCCCTGATCTAAACAGTAACAACCTGTTTGAGGAATTTCAGTCAGGTTTTAGAGCTCATCATAGCACTGAAACCGTACTGCTAAAAGTTACTAATGATATTCTAATGGCCTCAGATAATGGATTTGTGACTGTTCTGGTCTTGTTAGATCTCAGTGCTGCTTTTGACACAGTCGATCATAATATTCTCTTAGAAAGGCTTGGACATGTTGTAGGGATAAAGGGAACAGCACTAGGCTGGTTTAGATCATATCTGTCCAACAGATTCCAGTTTGTTCATGTCAATGATAAATCTTCTTCACACTCAAGGGTTACTTGTGGAGTACCACAGGGTTCTGTGCTTGGACCAATTGTCTATACTATATATAAACTTCCAATTGGTAAAATAAATAGACAACATGGAATGAATTTCCCCAATTATGCTGATGATACACATTTAGAGGGAGGGGGAGGAGGCATCCACAGCAAGCGCAGACACAGAGCAGAAAGAGAAACAAAACAGAAGAAAAAGTGCTGGTGTTGAACCCTCTCACCGGGAAAAGTGTGGTTTAAAACTCCCACATCCCCCATGGCTGCAATGCCCCTGCTTGCAGCTTGCAATATATCTAGGACTCTCATATCTATATGCAACACAGGAGTCATTTACTTTAATTGAAAAAAAAAACTTTTGATCTGTTTTTTTACTTTATAGGGAAAAAGAGCATCATTGACGAGAAGTCATTTTTCTCCAACAGACCCACCAGAACGAGTTCTCCATGAAAACATGGCTATTAGTTCAGTGTCCCTGGCTGTTGCCAAATCTGGGGCAAAAATAAAGGGGATCCCTTTATACAAACACATTTCAGCTCTGAATAGCCAAAAGGTTTGATTAAAGCAGACTTACAAATATTTGATTGATGGTTTTGTTCATTTTAAGATTTAAGTCTTTTTCTTAGGCACCGATACAGTTTCATGTTCCTGTCCTCTGGATAACTCTGCTCAGCTGTGGGAAGAAATCTGCTGGAAAACTATGCCTCCTAGATGAAGTCATTCTCATCTCTAAAGTGGGACAACCAGCCAAACAAGTATTTATCTATCCTGCAATATTTCTCTTTCTCTGTCCTTTAAGGACTTCAGTGAATTTGCTGTTGTCATAGAGTGATTTTCTGTTTTTAAGGTAATTGTCTTTGCCTAATTGTATACTCTGTTGTGAGAATATTGCATATAATTGGTTACAGACATTCTGTTTTACCACATTTGTCTAATTTCCCTATACCATCTTAAAAGTCATTGAGCTGTAAACATCTTCAACAGAGCATCACAATGGCCTTTGAGTTACAGAAGGAGATGATGAGAATAATGAGCACCTCAGCAAAAAGTGGGGTGAGGGACATTGCTGTATTTTTTCTAAAGCAATTTCTTTTTTACTTGAATTTTCTGTAAAGGTTTTGTACATAACATTAGAATTTGATCTTTATGTTTAATCTTCAAATTAATGTAATGCAGGATGGCAAAGAAATCTCAATGGTTTGTAAGGACATTCAAAGCTTGGCCTACTTCATCTCTAAATCTTTTCTGTTCCTTTCTGCAGAAGTGTTTCACTATTGAATGACCCTCAAGCATACATGTAAAGCATTGGGTGTATAGTTGAGAGCTGTGGTCTTAGTTTCACCAAACCTTGGATTTTCTCATTAAACTTATTATGTATGCATAATTACCATTCATATGGAGCTCAAGCTAAGCTGGTTTTGTACAAAACCAGTCCAAAGATCAGATATGTAAAGATATGTTAACATAATAACCACTATTGCATATGTAAAAGCATTGTTCTTAGAATTTGTTGGATTATGTGGATGTTCCAAGGTCGCCCAAGCCTCTGTTTTGCACAGTGGAGGACAGACAGCGAGTTATGATCGACCTGAGCAGCCCCTAGATCTCATCACTGATGCATGCACCAACCTTAAGGTGCCACTGGGAACGGAGGTTTATTTGGCTCTAAAATGTGTTGCCCCTAACCTTATGGACTATGTAAGTTGATGAAAGATTTTCAATTATTAATGCTACCATTGTGTTGGGGTTACTTCATTATCAGTTATTTATTATACGGGCACAGGCCTAGCAGTGAAGATAAACTTATCTATTTTGTCCTAGTCTAAAGGAAAGTACGAAGTTGCAACAGGAGTTCTGAAGTCTCCAGATGAATTAGTTGAGCTCTACCAAAAGCTCACCAGCAAATACCCAGCGGTTGTGGCCATAATTGATCCTTTTAGGAGAGAAGTAAGTTCAAAGCATCCTAAATTATCCCTTATATAACTCCCAAATTATTTCGGTATACATTTTGTTTGTTTTTCCAACATAGTTTCTAGCTTTGTTATTGACATCCACTTTATGTCATGTATGAAGAAAGCAACAAAAACTGTAGTTAATGTCTGATACATTAAAATAAATACAAATACAGCTCTAATATATATATATATACACATCTATATATAAAATCCCCTCTCGCCCACTGTGGGCGGTGTTTTCCTGTTCCAAGCTCGGGTCCTCTACCAGAGGCATGGGAGCTTGTGGTCCCTGCGCAGTATCTTTGCTGTTCCAAGTAAAATGGATGACTGACATACATACATACACATGCACGCACACACACGCACACACACACGCACACACACATGTTGGGTTTCTATGTCTTGTGGGGACTTCTCATTGACATAATGTTTTCCGTAGCGCCTTACCCTAACCTTAACCATCAAAAATTAATGCCTAACCCTGACCCTTACCCCAACCTAACCATAACCTAAGTGTAACCCTGACACTAAAACCAAATTTTAAGCCTCAAAAATTGCTTCAAACTTGTGGGGACCGGGATTTTGGTCCCCACAAGGGAGGTCGGTCCCCACTTGGATAGTAAACTTCCAATTTTTTGTCCCCACAAAGATAGTAATACCAGGTCTACACGCAAACACACATACACACTTACACACACACATACACACACACATACATACATACATACATACATTCATACATTGCACAAGTAAGCTTTAGGCTGGCCAAACTAAAAGGACACTCTAAAATGTGAAGTATGATCACACAACATAATGTAAGTTTTAAGGGAGCGTGTAATTGGTGTGCTGATTGCAGGAATAGCTACCAGAGCTGTCCCCCATGAAGAGAATAATATTTTTTCTACCATAAACCATCTCCCAAGACATTTCAGAAAATGTTGCAGTATATCCAACCAGCCTCATAACCGTAGACCACGTGTAACCACAGAAACCCAGGACCTCCACATCCAGCATGTTTACCTCCATAATTGTCTAAGACCAACCACCAAAACAGCTGCTGCTACAATTAGTTTACATAACCAAAGAATTTCTGCACAAACTGTCAGAAACCATCTCAGGGAAGCTCATCATAGTCCTAACCGATTTGAGTGGGCAAATGCTCACATTCAATGGTGTTTCGGCTTTCTGTACAAAGATGAATGTGGGTTTGGCTCCTTGTCGGAGAACAGCAAAATGTGCAAAACAACTGAAACCGTGAACAGTTTGCACCTGTGTATTCAAAAGTTGAGAACAGGTCACATTAAACTCACCTGTAAATGCCAGAGTATATTTTAGGTCCATCCGTAAATTTGAGCTTTTACCATATGAATCCTTGTGGTCTCTGCGCTCCTCTGGCAGCCGTCTCCTTGTCATTTCCAAAGTCAGGACACAGACTCATGGTGAGGCGTCCTTCAATTTTTATGGCCCTCACCTCTGGAACAGGCTGCCAGAGGACCTCTGGGCCACAGAGAACGTTCATGTCTTCAAGAGCAGGCTCAAGACTCACCTTTTTAACCGAGCTTTTAACTGAGTATTTCATCATTTTTATTTAATTTCCCTGCATGTTTTATTTGATGTAATTTTTAGTTTAGCTTTTACCTGACTATTATGTATTAATTATTATTTATCTCCATCGCACGTTTTTTGATCATATCTTATCATTGTTTTACACTTTATAATTTAAACAATATGAGTCTTAACATTTTTATCAGTATTTTAAAATTCACAAGGGAGATTGTTGTAGATTTCAGAAGAAACAGAAATAAGTCAAAGACTGTCTCTATCAAGGGAAAAGAAGGGGAAGTGGTTGAGAAGTACAGATACCTCGCAGTTCACCTGGACAACAGAGTGGACTGGAGAATCTACAGTAAAGCGTTTATAATAAGGGACAGAGCAGACTGTACTTTTTGAGGAAGCCGAGGTCCTTCAAGATTTGCAGCAAGATGCAAATCAGAGCCAGGGTCAACAACCTGAGAAAGAACGCTGGTTCTATTCTGGTTCTGTTCTGGGGACGACTGTGGAACCACTGGATATAATGATGCAAAGTAGGATTCTTCCTAAAAATAAAAAGATCACGGACAACCCTGAGCATCCTCTTCATCAGACTATCCTACAGCAACAGAGTATCTTCAGCCGAAGGGTTCTTCAGTTTCGCTGCAACACAGACCGCTACAGGAAATCCTTTCTCCCTTCAGCCATCATGGTCTACAACAACTCCTTGAAGAATGAATTAGTAATGAGCCACAATAACACTTAATTTCCCTCTGGGATCAATAAAGTATTTTTGTATTTGTATTGCATGTTCATTTACACTCCAGCAATAACTCATAAACTGATATTTACACATCAGATTGATTCTTATAAGGCTTCCCTTTAATATTTGACCAAAAGTAATCAAACAAATATACTCATTTATTTACAGGCATTTATTTACAGGCATGTTACTTTCGAACAGATGTCTAAAAAAGAGGTTTGGGGTCCAAAAAGTTTTAAACCTGTTCTGCCTGAGAGGTTTCTGTATCAAACCTGTTTTTTTGTTTTCATGAACTACTCCTAAGGCCCCAAATAATGTTGTCTTGCATTAATGCTAATGGAATAGCATTTAGTTCTGAGTGATGCTTAAACATGTCACATTATTCTTATGACTGATTTAATGTGTCTTCTGTGAGGATGAAGAGCAATGGATGAAACTCTGCAATACAGTTGGAGATACATGTTCACTGCTGTCTGACATCACACACAAACCACTGGCTCCAGTCCTTCCAGGAGGCCAAGGTTATGTTGTGAGACATGTCAACGAGACAACAGTCAGCGACATCATCCATGCTACATCACGCTACCAAGGTACGAGATTGGAGGGAGTAGTTGTGTGTGTGTGTGTGTGTGTGTGTATGTGTGTGTGTAGGCGCGCACACTTAGTGCTGTCTAGACTTTTTTTCTCTGGTCTTTACTTTTGGACAGTGACAGTGACCTAAGAAAAACAAGTTAAAAAAAAAATCTTCAAATAAGAAATTTTGTCTTGTTTTAAGCCATACAATTTTCCAAAGGGGTAAGGATTTTTTCTTGCTAAGAATTCCTATTTCTAGAATGTTTTTCTTATTATAAAACAAGAAAGAAACACTGAATTTAAGCAAATTAATCACTAGAATTAAGCAAAATTTCCTTAGAAAATGGAAGAATTTCAGAAAGAAAATTCTATATTTTCAAAACTTGTGGAGTATGTTGCTTAAATATTGCTTAATTTAAGTAAAATGTTCTGAATTATAACCATTTCTAAGCAAGCCAAATGGTTGAAGGAAGTTATTTACTTATTTTGAAAGAAAATCCAAATAATTTTACTTTTGTGTCTAGATCTAAGAAAACTTTTCTAGATTTCAAGAAAAGTGTAAGAAAATTTTGCTCAGAATTAGGGGTGGAGCCTAACCGAAATATATTATTCGGAAAGGCACGTATAAACTGTTTTTTACAAATACAAAAAAAAAAAAAAAATCAAAGAAATATTTGATATGAAGATCGAAAGAAAAAAGTATATCAACCTTTAATCAAGTCACTAGGGAGAAAAGCTTCACAACTTTCCTCTGATCGTTGCACCACACAACCACAAGAAGGCAATTTTATTTGCAGCTCTTGCATGACAGGCAGAAACAGGATGACCAAATAACAGTCAAGGCAGACATCAGACTCTAGCGCACTTCCGTCTCTATGATGGTCAATAACCACCAAACACTGACAACAACATACACTCTAAGGATAACTAAACAACTACATTTAGAACACAAACTATAACAAAAAATGGAGAACTTCTACAATTAACATGAACACATGACTCATAAGTCTTTGCCCCATACACTGTCAGCCAACTCCTCTGACCCTGTTGGTTTCTTTTCATTTAAGTTCCTGTTACATGTTAATTGCTGGATTTATCAAAAAAAAAACAGTCATAAATATTGGATATTTATAAAAATTCTAATGGATAATAACGTAAATGAGAAGTGTAATGCAAAAAATTATGTTTTTATGCCTATTTTGAATTTTACTAGAATACCAATGAAAACACTCCCCCCCCCCTCAGCAAATACAAATTCAGACACAAATACTGGCTCCTTTGAACACCCCTAATCACAATATTACTTGTTTTATAAATGTAGTACCAATTTTAAGCATCGATACACTTAATATTAGACACATCTTAAGGAGAATTATCGTGATGGTGTCTTATGTATGAAACCTGCTAACTCTGTGGATTAAACCTTTTCATGCATCTGAAGAGGATTGTTGTGTTTACCAGATAAATGTGACATAGCTGTACACTGTTGACAAAAAATTTATTTTGAGCACATTAAATTCTTATATCTTGTTGCATTTGCTGTAACGGCAGATCAATATCATTGGACATGAAAATTATGTACTTTCATTTTGAGTGTAAAAATAATATTCTGTCTGTGAGAATTTGCTTTTAAATTGAGTTGTGATCTTATTTTTTTCTTAAATATGAAAAACATATCATTTGTTTAACGCTGAAGAAGATTCAAACAGTCTTTCTTTCTTGTTACAAGAAAACATAGCATGTTTTTTTAGCAAATATATCTGAAAAAGAAATGGCCACATTTTGTTTACTAAAATAAGAATTTCTATCTCAAGAAAATTTTACTATATAAGACCATTTTACTTTTTAGGAGAGAAATAAGAACTATTTATTAATAAAGCAATTTTTTGCAGCAACAGAGAGGCATGTAACATAGGCCAATCTGTTATGATCGGTCTCTGTCTGTGTCGCTTCTTTTTCTTCTTGTTTGTGTCTCCATTACTGCTTTGTCTGTGTCAATCAGTCTGAGTCCTAGTTTGTTTGAAATCACCTTTTACCCATTGTCCAGTTAGTCCTCCCTGTGTTTTCCTCCCCAGCTCCCTGGTGTTCTCCATTTCTTCATTACCCCTCCCACAGTATATATATTTATATGTACCTTCCTGTGTCTATCTACCTTGGTCGGATTGTCGTCATTTGTTCCTGAGTTCTCTTCGTCTGCCTTCTCAAATTTTTTTGTGTTGACTTTAATAAATATGGGCCGCAAATCAACCACAACCTGGACTCAATGTTCCCGCCTCCCCCAGGACATGTTCAAACTTCTACCGGAGGTATTAGTTGAAGCCTCTTCTGACAGGTGATTCTGCCAGACATTTCCTCACAACACGTTTGAGCCTGCCAGGTTTGTCCGGCATCCTCCCCCACCATCAGAGCCGACCAGTGTCGTGCAGAGACATTGAGAGGGACAGGTGCTCAGAGTTAAAAAAGGGGCAAGATTTTACAACAACATAACTTAGCAAATCATCCTAAATAGCAAAAACCAAAATCCATTAATAGAATAATAGAGTACCACAACATAATATATCAATGTCATCAGTAGGGGACCATGCAAATCAAAAGTACCCTGTTTTTTTGTCTGACTGTTGAGACACTGCTGCTTGGATGTGTTGATCAAACACAAACATTAAAAAGACCATAGGATAGCTGGTAGCTGATTAAACAAGTTTTATAAAGTACGATATGAAATAATTAATCTAGAAACTATGTCTCAGTAAATAAACATTCATATCTGACTGGTTAACCTCCACAGCAACTCAGGTCCAGCTTTAAAGGGATATTCCACCCCTAAGGAAAATAAAAATGTGCCTGTTGCCATATTCCTCTGAGTTAGATAAGTGATCAACAGCATTTTATAAACAGCACAGTAATTGCCCTGATCTGGCAGCAGTCTGTTTGGTTTGCTTAGCATAAAGCTCCACCAAACACCAAAGTGATCAAAAATAAATAAATTAATAAAACCTTGTGGAATACATCTAACTTAATAAAAAATAAACTAATGTAACAGTGAAATTGTGAAATAAACTTCATTGGGAAAACACCATGAAATAAAAGGTAACTTTGTGTAAAAGATGTTTTGAAACTAGTAAAAATAAATGAAAATGGCTGGAAATTATACCTATGTACCGCTGAATGGTTGAAAGTTAAAAATATTTTGTAATTCAATTCACTTCACTTTTATTTATATAGCACCAATTCCCAGCAAATGTCATTTCAAGGCACTTTACAACAAAAGTCATTTCAATACAATTATACAAACATTCCAATCAGTTAAAAGTTTTCTATGTAAGGAATCTCAGCAGATTGTGATGAGTCATGGATGTGAGGTTGTGCCCGGATCATGCAGACTCCAACCACAGCAATTCCCCAGCAATACCTCATACTGAGCAAGCATGTAGCGACAGTGGAGAGGAAAAACTCTCCTTAGACAGGAAGAAACCTCCGGCAGAACCAGAACCAGAACCAGGCTCAGTACAAGCGGTCATCTGCCACGACCGTCTTGGGGTCTGAGAAGACAGGGAAGAGACAGCATGGAGGATGCTCGGTCACTTAAGGCGTCTCTCCACTAGTACTTTTTTGCTGTGCCGTACTTTACCGTACTACTGGCTACAAGGCTCGACACGGTACAACTCGTTTTGCTTCTCCGTTGCAACACACCAGAGCATCTGTAGTGAGCGGGTGTGTCATATGGTGGGTGGCCCTAGAGTAAGTAGCGGGAAGGAAACAAAGGCTCAGAGAAGAGGATTAATGCCGACCCACTAGCGACCCTGAGCTTTTTGCTCAGTCTGGGGATTTTTGTAGTCGCAGGTCGAAGAGAAAGCCTCTCTCATCAAAGAAGAAAGACCCTGAAAAACATGGTGAAGGAGTACAAATGGTAAATGGACTGAACTTATATAGCGCTTTTCTAGTCTTACTGACCACTCAAAGCGCTTTACATTGAAGCCACATTCACCCATTCACACTCTCATTCATACACCGACACCCAACATGGCTCGGTAGGACAATGTAGAATTGGGGGTTAAGTGCCATGCCCAGGGGCACATCGACATGTGACTGGAGGAAGCTGGAATCAAACCTACAACCCTCCGATTGCAAGCCAACTACTCTACCACTGAGCCACAGTCGCCCACAAAGGAGTGTGAGAAGCACTGCTGGAGAATGACGCGATAGACAGGACCCAATAACCTGGCCTGTGTGGGTAAGCCAATGCAAATAATACCCCGGTGTGGTGGGCTATAAATAAACTCGGGGTATTTATTTATTCGCTAAAGCCCAACGTAAAAATGTATGTTGACAAGTTGGCTTTAGTAATAAGTATTCTGTGTGTGCGTGTTTCTCATGACTGCCCTCATCGCAGCTGACTGTTGGTTTGGTCGTTTAACCGGGCCTTGCAGTGATGAGACGTTGTTGTTCTGGGTTTCTACGAAGTTCAGTGGCTACAGAACTTCAGGATGTCGGAACAAACATTCATCTACATGTGCAGCAAACTACGTCCAGTGCTGGAGCGACACGGCTTTTCGCCTCTGTGTCCCCTTAAAGAAACAAGTTTCCATTGCTCTGTGGAAGCTAGACGTGACAGAAGCTTTTTTAGAGTTAATACCCCATATTTCAATAGTATCAATTCTTATGCATAATGTAGCAAAAGCCTCAGACTGCTACAGTTTAAATTATGTGGTTTAACTGTCCAAAATCTGTTTTGTGGTCTCATTGGTGTTAAACCTGTGGCACTATGCTACATGTTCTCAAATTATTTAATCCTATAGGCTTTAATTCTGTTGATTTACTTAACCAGATCAACTATAATCCATACATGTTACGAATTCTATGAATTAAAAACCACAACTGTATCAGTTTCGTAATAAAGATTTTTTTTTTAAAACAGCACCGCTACAATGTGTTTTACAGATGTTATCCCACCGGACGCGTCAGCATTATGTTACAGCAGCAGCACGTCAGCCACCGCTGTAATCAATATAATCCTTTCCACCGGAGGCGAAAGCAGCACCAGTTTGCCCCGTCACAGGAGCGTCATGTCGCAGCACTTTTCTAAATATACGCAGCATTCCTATTTTGTAAATTTCAACATATTGGATAGGGGAAGACAGGAAGTCAGACGGCTCAGCATCCAGAAATTTTTAAAATAAAAAGGTGCTTTTTTCCGGTAGCTTTATGTTACTACACGTGCGGCCCCATGAGAAGTCAGTAGGTCGCGGGAGGGTCTACACTACCTCGGATCACCACTAACATTATTCTTTTGCACTTTGAGGGATTTTGTATATTCCCTGACATAACATAAACGTATTGGCGAATGTAACACGGACAGAACAAAAAAACAGACCTTTTGGAGCCGTGTTGTAGTCTTTTTTCCTGCTTGTTGTTGCGTTTCCTGACAAAACAAAGCGTGATTTTGCTGATCTCGCATGATTTCGGGCTCTATTGGTGACAGCTGCTTCCATGCTGTTACGTGCTGCTGACGCCACCGGTGGAAAGGGCCAAGCAGCAGAATACATGAGTAAAACGTGCTGCTCCTTTAACATGCTGCTGACACTTCCAGTGGAAAGCCCGGGTCAGGCTTTTTTTTAGCAGCTTTCAAATTTATGCATTTTACTTATTTAGCAGAGCTAGACTTTTTTACTTTATAATAGCCAGAGCAGACGTTGATATCAGACTTTAAAAGGCTGCTGATCCCTGATGCCAGACATAATATTGTAAGATTATTCAACCAACCAGTGTGTAATGAAACTGCAAATGAAAATACAAGCGTATAACTTGGACATTTTTATTGGACAGGTCCAGTTAAACATGTCTGTGGGCCATGGTGTATAATCTGTCCCGGCATCCCGGCAGAATGAAGGCATCGTGTCATTTTCATCCTCCATAAACTGGTTTTCTGCTCCTGTTGATCCCACTGCAACTGATCGCAGACATTTTTTTAATGTACTATGCTTACAGTGCATTTAAAACATCCATCCATCCATCCATCCATCCATCTTCCTCCGCTTATCCGGGGTCGGGTCGCGGGGGCAGTAGCCTAAGCAAGGAGACCCAGACTTGCCTCTCCCCGGCCAATTGGGCCAGCTCCTCGGGAGGAATCCCGAGGCGTTCCCAGGCCAGCTGGGAGACATAATCTCTCCAACGGGTCCTGGGTCTTCCCCTGGGTCTCCTCCCGGTGGGACATGCCCGGAACACCTCACCAGGGAGGCGTCCAGGAGGCATCCTGACTAGATGCCCGAGCCACCTCAACTGGCTCCTCTCGATGTGGAGGAGCAGCGGCTCTACTCTGAGCTCCCTCCGGATGACCGAGCTTCTCACCCTATCTCTAAGGGAGAGCCCAGCCACCCTACGGAGGAAACTCATTTCAGCCGCCTGTATCCGTGATCTCGTTCTTTCGGTCACCACCCAGCGTTCGTGACCATAGATGAGGGTAGGAACGTAGATCGACCGGTAAATCGAGAGCTTCGCCTTTCGACTCAGCTCTCTCTTCACCACGACAGACCGGTACAGCGCCCGCATGACTGCAGACGCCCTACCAATCCGTCCATCGATCTCCCGCTCCATTTTTCCCTCATTCGTGAACAAGACCCCCAGATACCTAAACTCCTCCACTTGAGGAAGGACCTCATCCCCAACCCGAAGAGAGCACCCTACCCTTTTCCGACTCAAGACCATGGTCTCGGATTTGGAGGTGCTGATCCTCATCCCAGCCGCTTCACACTCGGCTGCGAACCGCTCCAACGAGAGCTGTAGATCACGTTCAGACGAAGCCAACAAGACCACATCATCTGCGAAAAGCAGAGACCCGATCCTGAGGTCACCAAAACGGATCCCCTCAACACCTTGGCTGCACCTAGAAATCCTGTCCATAAACGTTATGAACAGGATCGGTGATAAAGGGCAACCTTGGCGGAGTCCAACTCTCACTGGAAACGAGTCCGACTTACTGCCGGCAATGCGAACCAGACTCTGACACCGGTCATATAGGGACCTAACAGCCCGTATCAGAGGGCCTGGTACCCCATACTCCCGGAGTACCCCCCACAGGACACCCCGAGGGACACGGTCGAACGCCTTCTCCAAGTCCACAAAGCACATGTAGACTGGTTGGGCGAACTCCCACGCACCCTCCAGGACCCTGCCGAGGGTGTAGAGCTGGTCCAGTGTTCCACGGCCAGGACGAAAACCGCATTGTTCCTCCTGGATCCGAGGTTCGACTATCCGTCGTACCCTCCTCTCCAGAACCCCTGAATAGACCTTACCAGGGAGGCTCAGAAGTGTGATCCCCCTGTAGTTGGAACACACTCTGTGGTCCCCCTTTTTAAAGAGGGGGACCACCACCCCGGTCTGCCAATCCAAGGGAACTGCCCCCGATGTCCACGCAATATTGCAGAGCCGCGTCAACCAACACAGCCCTACAACATCCAGAGCCTTGAGGAACTCCGGCCGAATCTCATCCACCCCCGGAGCCTTACCACCGAGGAGCTTTTTAACAACCTCGGCGACTTCAGCCCCAGAGATTGGAGAGTCCGTCCCAGAGTCCCCAGACTCTGCTTCCAAACAGGAAGGCGTGTCGGTGGGATTGAGGAGGTCTTCGAAGTATTCCATCCACCGACCCAAAACGTCCCGCGTTGAGGTCAGCAGCACACCGCCCCCACTGTAAACAGTGTTGGCGGCAGACCGCTTCCCCCCCCTGAGACGCCGGATGGTGGACCAGAATCGCTTCGAAGCCATACGGAAGTCGTTCTCCATGGTCTCTCCAAACTCCTCCCACGCCCGAGTTTTTGCCTCAGCGACCATCCGAGCCGCACTCCGCTTGGCCTGCCGGTACCTATCAGCTGCTTCCGGAGTCCCACAGGCCAAGAAGGCCCGATAGGACTCCTTCTTCAGCTTGACAGCATCCCTCACCGCCGGTGTCCACCAGCGGGTTCGAGGGTTGCCGCCACGACAGGCACCAACTACCTTGCGGCCACAACTACGGTCAGCCGCTTCGACAATGGAGGCACGGAACATGGCCCATTCGGACTCAATGTCCCCCGCCTCCCCCGGGACGTGTTTGAAGTCCTGTCGGAGGTGAGAGTTGAAACCCCTTCTGACAGGAGACTCCGCCAGACGTTCCCAGCAGACCCTCACAACACGTTTGGGCCTACCAGGTCTGTCCGGCGTCCTCCCCCACCACCGGAGCCAACTCACCACCAGGTAGTGGTCGGTGGATAGCTCCGCCCCTCTCTTCACCCGAGTGTCCAAAACATGCGGCCGCAGGTCAGATGAAACGACAACCAGGTCGATCATCGAGCCGCGGCCTAGGGTGTCCTGGTGCCAAGTGCACACATGAACACCCTTATGCTTGAACATGGTGTTCGTTATGGACAATCCATGACGAGCACAGAAGTCCAACAACAAAACACCGCTCGGGTTCAGATCGGGGGGGCCATACCGCCCAACCACGCCTCTCCAGGTCTCACTGTCATTGCCAACGTGAGCGTTGAAGTCTCCCAGGAGAATGAGGGAGTCTCCAGAAGGAGCACTCTCCAGCACCCCCTCCAAGGACTCCAAGAAGGGTGGGTAGTCTGATCTACTGTTCGGTGCATAAGCACAAACAATAGTCAGCACCCGTCCCCCCACCCGTAGGCGGAGGGAGGCTACCCTCTCACTCACCGGGGTAAACCCCAACGTACAGGCGCCGAGATGGGGGGCAACAAGTATGCCCACCCCAGCTCGGCGCCTCTCACCGGGAGCAACTCCAGAGTGGAAGAGAGTCCAACCCCTCTCGAGGAGACGGGTTCCAGAGCCAGAGCCATGCGTCGAGGCAAGGCCGACGATGTCCAGTCGGAACCTCTCAGCCTCGCACACCAGCTCCGGCTCCTTCCCCACCAGAGAGGTGACGTTCCACGTCCCAAGAGCCAGCTTCTGCAGCCGAGGATCGGACCGCCAAGGTCCCCGCCTTCGGCCACCGCCCGTCTTGCACGGCACCCGACCCCTATGGCCCCTCCCACAGGTGGTGAGCTCATGGGAAGGGGGGCCCATGTTTCCTCTTCGGGCTAAGCCCGGCCGGGCCCCATGGAAAAAGGCCCGGCCACCAGGCGCTCGCCAACGTGCCCCACCTCCAGGCCTGGCTCCAGAGTGGGGCCCCGGTGACCCACGTCCGGGCGAGGGAACACTAGATCCATTTATTTGATTCATCATAGGGGTCGTCGGGCTGCGCTTGTGGTGACAAAGCGCATTTAAAACATACACTAAGAATTAAGGAATAGAAACAAATATGTCTTACTGTACTGCAGAAAACTTAAAAACTTAAGTAGGTCATTCATATTTACAAAAGCAAAAAGTAGCATCAGAACAAATTTGGATAAATGGTAATACTGAAGATGATATGAAACTGAAGAGGTTAATATTGTGAATAAAATATACAAGCGGAATGAAAATTGCTTCTTACCTAGAGTTCGCCGTTCTCCATTTCTCTGCTTTGGCGTGGAGGTGAGAGCCATCGGATATCCGACTCCTCCTTGATAATCCTCTCACAGCGAGCAGCTCCATCCAGCTCACACTGAATCTTCTCTTCATCCAACAAGCTCAGAAATGCTGAAACTCTGTTTGGATCACAGCGCTGGTTTTTAACGTTGTCATTGTTCTTCAGCAAACACTAAACACATCCACTCGCTGTAGCGAGGTTTCAAAATGGTGGTCGGTTTGTTGTTAAAAGACGCTGTCAAGTTGCTCTCCAGTGACTCCGCCCTCCAGCCAATCAGTGACCGACAGCCGTCTGACATCACTTTTCAGTACCAGTTCAGCACGGATGGAACCACAGCTGAGGTGGTATGAAAAATAGTATCGGCTCGGAGTGGCTCAGCCAGACTTCTGCCAGTGGAGAGTAAAAGGTACTGAGGTCGAGTCGAGTCGAGTCGAGTCGAGTCGTACCGGTGGAGAGATGCCTTAAGCATCCCTAGAATCAGACCCAAACATAGAGAAGCAGCTTTCGGTTTCTATGCTCCGCAAATCCAGAACAAACTTACTGATGACCGCAGAGCTGCTAAAACACAGAGCTGCTTCAAATAAGAGCTAAAATGCATCTGTTTAGAGTTGCCTTTGTGTAAGTGATCAATAACAGCTGAGTCGATCCGAGCCGAACCGCTGGAGAGATGCCTTTAGAGCATTATCTGGACAGATGCTCCCCATCCAGCAGGGGGTATTATAGTTGAGCAGGGTACCAGACCATGTGTAGCTTCTATGGGGAAAAAATTACTGAGAGAAAACTGGATTAACAATCACAGTAACAGCATAAAAAATATATCTGGAGAGTAGTAGAAGAAAAAAGTAGAAGAGAGAAAAAGTGGTCAGTCTGTCCTCCAACAGTCCTACAGCAGCATAACTATAAGCTTTATCAAAATGGAAGGTTTTAAGCCTAGTGTTAAAAACAGACAGAGTATCTGCCTCACGGACTAAAACTGGGAGCTGGTTCCACAGGAGAGGAGCCTGATAACTAAAAGATCTGCCTCCTATTCTACTTTTAGAAATCCTAGGAACTACCAGTAGACCAGCATTCTGAGAACAAAGTGCTCTGTTAGGAACATATGGAACAATCAGATCTCTGATGTACGCTGGAGCTGATTATTAAGGGCTTTATACGTAAGGAGGAGGATCTTAAACTCTATTCTAGATTTAACAGGGAGCCAATGGAAAGAAGCCAAAACAGGAGAAATGTGATCTCTCTTTTTAATATTCATCAGAACTCTTGCTGCAGCATTTTGGACCAACTGAAGGCTTTTAATTGAATTTTGTGGACTTCCTGGCCTTGAAGTTACAAATGCATGGACTAGTTTCTCTGCATCACTCCTGGTCAGGATGTTTCTAATTTTATTCCGAAGGTGAAAGAAAGTAATCTTAGAAACTTGGGGCCGTAATCACAAAGAATTTTAGGGCTAAAAGTAGGTCCTAACTGCAGAATTTAGGAGTAACTCCTAAAAAAATGTGGGTGTGTCACTCCTAAATTTAGGACTCCTAGTTTCTTAAGATTAAAGTAATTCACAACCACTTTTAGGCCTAAAAGTAGTTCCTAAGTCTGGGAGTCATTAAAGAAGTCAAGAGGACTCCTAACTTCCTAAGACCTATTCACAAAGACTCCCAAAATGGCCAGACACAATGTGTTGGACACTCTGGATGATTTGAAACTAACCAAACGATACCGACTAAATCGTTTACTGCAGATGTGGTGCGGGATGCAATCACGTCTCCAACTAAACATAACAATCCGATCAGTCCAGAAATTAAATGTTTAGCGAAACTAAGATATTTAGCCACAGGGAAAATGCAACTTTGCAACGCGGACGACTTGGGTATATCACAACCATCTATCAGCCGATCAATCCACCAAACTCTAAAGCGCTCTGTCGACCACACATTATCCAACAATTCATCCGTTTCCCATTAGACATCCAGAAACTGCATCGAATTAAAGCCAATTTCATGGCGATTGCAGGTATGCCGGGGGTGCACAAAGAAGAAAACTTGCACGTCTTCCAATTTATGCAACATATGTAGGGATGCCTATATGACGGACATTGCCTACCTGTTGCAGCAGCATCCTTTTTATAAGCGGCGATCTCGAGCCGACACTGGGACTGTAGAGAATACCATCTCTTCTCACAGTCAAGTAGTGGGAGGGGGGGTATATTTAAGATGTGGCTGATGTTCTCAATATCTTATACATTATCTATACCACTTTTGTCCAATTCAGGGTCGCGTGGAGTGGGTGGGTGGGGTGGGTGGAGCTTATCCCAGCTATCAGCAGGCGTTAGGCAGGGTAATATGATGCATTTCACGTTTTTTCATTTTTAAACTTCACCCTCTCTATAAGTAGGCTATTGTGTTTAAGTTGTATGAAGTGTCAGTCTCGTGGCCGACACAAAGATGTCATCATGCATTATTTCTGATATTTGCTCTGTTCATAATTACGCTTTTATCGACATTGAAGTTTTCCATTTCCTGGTTTCACACGTGTCATTCAACAACCAATCACACTGCTGTCTGTTTATTTACTCATGCATAGTAAATGACGTTTTCCATAGCAACGGGATGTCACCCTTAGCTTACTTTTAGGGATTTGTCCTACGTAAAAGTAGCTCTTAGTGCGTTTGTGAATAGGTTTTAGACGACAACTCCTACGTAAGACCTTTTAGCTCGAGTTAGGAGTAACACCTAGCGGTAAGATAAGAGTCTTTGTGAATACGTGTTCAATATGGGATTTCAATGTTATATTTTGGTCAAAAGTTACACAGACGTTCTTTACATTATTACCGGAGGCTAAATTAATGCCATCCAGATGAAGTGATTGATTAAGCAGTTTTCTTTTTAAAGGTTCTGGTCAAAAGACAACAACTTCTGTCTTGTTGGAATTTAAAAGCAGAAAGTTTAGAGTCATCCAGGTTTTTATGTCTCTGAGACATGCTTGTAATCTACCTAACTGATTGGGTTCATCAGGATTTATGGATTAATATAGTTTTGTATCATCGGCTTAACTGTGGAAATTCATACCATGCTGTCTAATTATTTTACCAATTGGAAGCATATATATGTAGTAAAAATAATTGGTCCAAGCACTGCCAACCATCCCTTAATAAAAATAATTGTCCTTCATTTGACAATTAAATTTGGCGTCCCGTTTTGAACCAATAAGGGGCGCTATTTGTTCCATATTTTTTTTATAAATGTCCAATTCATCTGTTGCCAATAGGCCACAATAGCCTAATTCTAACTATGTATAAAAAATTAAATGCAAAAAAATCACCCAAGTACAGTCAGCACAACTGTTGTGGGCTCTGAAACGAATGACAGATGGGGTTTTTTGCGCAATGCAAGTGTTGCATGCTCAGAATTAAGCAGACAGACCTGGCTGGTCCTAGGTGGGCTAGTGTGTCAGGCAGGTGATGTTGTTGGCGGTGTAGATTTGCCCTGGGTGGAGCGATTCGTCCTTTAGGCGGCGGGAGGTCCCTCCCATCCTGGCGTAGCCGGTTAGCGGCGGAGCCCGTGGGCTCGTCCCTGCGATCTCCCGGGCCCCAGCATTGCGGCTGGTTGGTGTTCCCCTGAGGCTTCAATGTTCCTCTCTTGGTGGGTGATCAGCCCTGCGCTGGTCCGCTTGTGGCCCCTCTGTAGAACTTCTTCATCTCTGCGTCGATTCCTTTAGGACGGATTGACGGCTCCTTACACCAGCTATCAATCACATGAATGGGGAAACCTTATTCAAACCTGCATGCTTGCACAAACACATAGGTGTGGGGATATGGTGTGTATGGACATAATCTTGGGCTGAGGTTATCGTCAATAGGTAGTTGGTTTCCAGGAGTTTTCCAGCAACATAAGTATGGTATTTGTTAATCCATTTTGTGTGTTGTGAATATGTAGTTCTTAGTTCATATTGCTAGATCTGTTTTGTTAATGTTGTTCTGTTCTATTGGTGTTTTTTTTATTTTGTTTTTCCCACTTCTCTGCCGTCCAAAAGAGGTGGAGGATTGTGATTTTTTTCTTGTGTTCTTTGTTTACCGCCCTATCCTGTATCGTCAGTTCACACCTGTCCTACCTGTTCTGTTTCTCTTCATCTTCTTTCATCCCTTTTTTTTCTTGTTGTCATCCATAACTTCAAGAAATTAAACCCACAGTCATCATTAATAAAGATTTCTCACACATATATCTCAAGTTGAGTACTATAGCAAAGCTGTAATGGTCTGCTTGATAAAGTAAATCTGTTGGGCTTGTACTTGGTACTCAGACACTTATTCTGAGTAGCAATCTGCCAGACAGAACACGTAAAAAAAAGAATTTCTCAAACTCAAAGCGAAAACGCTTACAGAGACACATATGTAGGTTAGTGACATGAAGACCGGCTCTTTTTACTGAATCATTGACACTTGAGCAGTAAATTGAACGAATTGAACCGGATTTTAACCGCATGTGGCGCTGTTGCCCTCTTATTGCCATTGTAAACAAACCTTCAGTTCTCCATTACAATACCGAAGGCAACATGGTTTCACTTCACCTGACAATATCACACAAAATGCCATAAGCAATTCAAACCATTTAAAAACCGAGGAAAGCAAATACACACCATAATAAATTTATTTATGTCCGGTATCGCTGCTGCCATCATTGTTTAAAAACATGACGGTGACTAGGTAGCTGTCATGTGATAAATGAACGGGCGAGACCGATCCACACACAGCCTGAGCTGTGAACGATGAAAGACGAGTTCAGTCCGAGCTACAGGTCACATGACAGCTTGGTAGAGGAAGAGTGAATGTACAGTGATACAATTAAAACAAAAAGTAATTATTAATAAGTTCCTTATGTTTATGTGGTGAATTTATTGTGTCGAAAATTAGACATTATTCTTATTATTTTTATTATTATTTTGTTGTTGTTGTGTTTGTTGTTGTTATTATCATCATCATTGTTATGTTTTATTATTTTGTGGCAGAGTGAAACACAAAATCAACTTGTTGATACAATTTTCGAAAGTATTTCTTTACATTATGCACACAATAACACATCTTCAAGAACTGAAGATCACTAAATAATTATGATTTAATGATAAATAATAATTATCAGATATTTCAAATGACAAATGAAGGAACATTAGATATCAGACATCAGTAATTTCTTTGTTCATCTCTCGGTCCACGGCTCGTAGCCAGCTGAGTCACAGCTGTCACGTGACGAATGAATGTGAGAATGATCCGTCACTCCGTATATGAACGGATCGTGAACGAACTGTAGTACTTGCTGCTCACCACACACAGCCTGAGTGATCTGGCTGTCGCATGACAAAAGAACTGGGACCTGAGAACGGATGCAGCAGCTGAGTTAGTTGTGAACGAATCATTTTTGTTTCTTCTCTTGAGCTCATGCAGCTGCTGCCATGTGGCGAGAAAAAGGTACTGCATGAAAATGATGTCATATAAAAGATTAGTTCATTTTGAATTAATCGTTCACGAATGATACATCACTAATGTGAGAAGGAAGAGCTCCATCCATGGCTGGACTGGCTCAGTAAATATGAATGCAAGGATAATTGCAAATTATTCCAACGAATGTTTTCAGTCACGTACTGAGATCACTCGCTGCAACAGGCACACAAGAACACAGAAAACAAATGCGTTTTAGTCAAAGTTTTTAATTCCCCAGAATTATATGGCATTTAATCTTCAGAATTGGTTACATTTATTGTGCATTTTCCAAGATGTCTCGTGCTTGTGCAATTTTATTGTGGTTGGATTAAGTTGTTCTTTTTTTAAAGCCAGTAGGTTTAGGCATTATCTATTATCCAATCAATATAAATGACAACTTAAAAAACAAATCATATTAACTGATTGAGTGCTATGCTAATAAATGAAATGAATAATAAAAACATTTTGGGATAGGGTTTTGCCTGTTGAAATTGTATATTTTAGAGAAATAGCCTCTAAAAGTAAAAATTGCATTATATTTCTTACTATTTTGGTTGTATTTATTCAGACAAGCCACACAAACTAATTTAATCAATGATTTGACATCCCACTCCTAAATTTGTATTTAAAAGAGCAGATAAACAAGTTACAGGTGTTTGGGCTTTTCTGCAATATCCCCATAAGAGAGTCATTTTAGAAAGAAAATAATGAAAGTTCATTGTTGGAAGCTGAACAAACAGACCTCATGTTGTTGGTAGTATTATCATGTGGTAGATCACACTGCATCTTGTTAACATAGGTTGTATGCACTCTGTTTTCATTTTTTTTTTTCATTTTTCATTTTCATTTTTTTACTCTGAGACAGTGAGGGAAGCAAGAATGGACCAATTATGGGCCTCACCTCTGGAACAGTGTTTTAATGGTCTTGGGCCTTCTTATCTTTCAGAAATGCTTTTACCATATGAACCCTCGCGGTTTCTGCGCTCCTCTAGCAGCCGTCTCCTTATCATTCCCAAAGTCAGGACACAGACTCATGGTGAGGCGTCTTTTCACTATTATGGCCCTCAACTATGGAACAGGCTGCCAGAGGACCTCAGGGCCACAGAGAACGTTCATGTTTTTTAAGAGCAGGATCAAGACTCACCTTTTTAGCCAAGCTTTTCACTGATTATCATTTATTAATATCTGTTTAATCGCTCTGCATGTTTTATTTGATTTGAATTTTGGTTTAGTTTTTAACTAATTATTATTGATGAATAATTCATCTACTTTGCATTTTTATTTGACCATATCTTATCATTGTCTTATATTGTATAATTTGGGATGCTATCAGTCTTAACATTTTTATCAGTATTTTACTACTTAATCTCATTTTCTGCTGTTTATTTTTTATATTTTAGCATGTGCATGGGAAATGGGTTGGGCTGGTTGGGGTGTGTGTGGGGGGGTGATTTTATTTTAGGTTTGGGGGTCATTTTAATCTGTAAAGCACTATGAGAAGCTTTGTAGTTGGAAAAGCACTTTATGAATACAGTTTGACTGATTGATTTTCTTGAAAACTTTTTACAGCATTGTCTAATAAAGTTCTACTGTAATGAAAATTTCTTCCAGATTTGAGAAAGTCAGGTAAATTAAACTCAAAAGTAATCAAAAAATGGTCAGGCAGGACTGGGTTATGTGGGAGGACTATTAGTTCATCGCACTCAATGCTCAATGCGTCCAAAGTTTGCTGACCCAAGTGTGTGGGTCCCTTCACCTTCTGAGTAAAGCCAATTGAGTCTAAGATAACATTAAATGCTGCAGTTAAGCTTTCACTTTCAGTGTCTACATGAATATTGAAATCCCCTGCTTTAATTACCTTATCAGTGTTTAATACTAAATCAGATAAAAAATCTGAGAACCAATCCATGAATTGAGAGTAAGGGCTTGGTGGACGATCCAAAAACACAAACAAAAGTGGTTTTAATGTTTTGCAACTTGGATGAGGAAATCTAAGGGTTAGATTTTAAAAAGAACTGTAGCTATTAATTGGTCTAGGGTGAATTTGTAAATCTGAATGAAAGACGGTTGCAACTCCTCCTCCTCGCCCAGTACTTGTAGGAATGTGAACATGTAAATAATTGTAAGGAGTTGACTCATTTATACTTACAGAATCCTCTTGCTCCAGCCAGGTTTCTGGAAAACAAATATATTTTATTGTCACATGTGAAGTCATTTACTAATAAAGTCTTTGATGAGAGGGGTCTTCTGTTCAATAAGTTACATCTAATTAGCTTATATTTTGTTTAGTCAAAGTCACATTTATTTTAGATTTTCATAAAGAGCTTTTTTTAGGTTAACTTTTAATCTATTTGATTGGGATAGGGTTAGTACAGAAGCTACAGAGAGGTGGGGTAAACAACGACTCTGCAGGCTGTAATTCAAAGGGACTGGGGCCTTGCCTGAGCGACAGACACCAGCCACAAAACCGGGAATTTAAAGATAGACATAAACAAAAATAAAGAAAAGTAAGAAATTATTCTTATGTTTTTCAACTTTTTTATTGAACATTTTACACATTAACAAACACACATAATGAGTTGTACATTGAAGAAAATACGCTTCAGAAATTTCGATGTATGTTAAATCCCAAAAACACACCCAACACTCACCCACTCTCATCTACCGACTTGATTAACAACACACACACACACACTACAATAACCCTAACCCCCAATTGACAGGAGAAAGAAAAATAAAGAAATAAAAAAAAAATCTATTTTTCCCCCCTTCCTCTCTCTAAAAAGTGTAGATATACACACATGTGCAAATACAAATGCTCAAACTCTGTACCCGACTCGGGTTAGTGAGACTGTGTACAGCAGGCCTATTCAACTAACGGCCCCCGGGCCGGTTACGGCCCTTTAGAATTTTTTTCTGGCCCGCTAAATGCTGCCAGAAACTCGATTTGACTTGTATGAATACAATGTGTAAGTATCAAACATATCAGCATTTGTTTGAGACTGAACTTCATATTAAGTCAGTAGTAGTAGTCCGCTGTTGTATAAACGATCTATGGGTAACTATAGCAACGCAGAAAGGAGTGGCTAACCCCCATTGGTAATCCTGCGTGCAGATAAACGCTGATTGGCTGAACAAGTGGTTTGACCTCTGTGCTTAAATAGCGGTAAAACTGCTTTTCTGACTGAACACAGCGCAAAACCTTAAATGAGAAAAGCAGACAATAAGCTTAATAATGTCTCTTTCAAAACCAAAAAGACGCAAAATAGACGGTGAAAATCGCCAATTTCAGGGCGAATGGACCTACAGTTATTTATTTACGTTGCCAACAACCACAAGTGGGAAACCCGTCTGCCTTCTCTGCAATGAATGCATTGCTGTTGTAAAGGAATACAACGTGAAGCGGCACTACAAGTCAAAGCATGCCTCGTTTTCGCAAAGTTTTCCAGAGGGCTCGGAGGAACGGAGAAGAAAAGTGCAGGCGCTGCTTTCATCTTTCGAAAGGAGTCAAGTTGCCATCGGCCGCTTTTGCACCGAACAGGAGAGATCCATGATTGCATCTCTGCGAGTAGCATGGACGTTAACCAGGCAGAAGAGACCTTTTACAGAGGCAGAGACGGTGAGAGATTGTATGCTGGCTGTCATTGACGAAGTTGTTGTTGATGAAAAAGTAAAAGAGAGCATTGCTTCATCCATAAAAAAAATCCCATTGTCTGACACGACGACTCTCCGCAGAGTGGAATTGCTGGCAAAGGATGTTTCAACAATGCTAATGGAAGAACTTAAAAAAGCTGATGTGATGTCGATAGCCGTGGATGAATCAACGGACTGTACCGACATAGCCCAGCTCTGCATCTACGTGAGGTTTTTTGACGGCGTTTGCTTTCGGGAGGAACTTTTAGGACTTATTCCACTTGAGGGACACACGACAGGTGAAGTAATTTTTCAGTGTCTTGTGTCATTTTTTAAGGCGCACGATCTTGATTTACAAAAAGTTTGCCTGTTGGTTACCGATGGCGCTCCAGCTATGATGGGTAGGCTGCAAGGGCTGGTTGCTAGGCTTTCAGCCGTTGCCCCACATATGCAGTTTTTACATTGCATCATCCATCAATCCGTGTTATGTGCAAAGCTCAGTGGTGATCTTAAAAATACTATGGACAATGTCATGAACATTGTAAATTTCATTCGGTCAACCTCCAGCTTACAACACCGCCTCTTCCGAAAGCAACTTGCGGATGCATTTGCAGAGCATGCAGACCTGCTAGTACACAACGACGTCAGGTGGCTCAGCAAAGGCAAGGTCCTTGACCGTTTCTGTGAACTCCGCATGGAAATTGTGTCCTTTCTCCGGACATGTAAACACAAGAGGGCAACCGTCTTTTTGGATCGCATTTTGGATGAACAGTTTATGGCAGAAGTGTACTTTCTCTGTGACATTTTTGGACATTTGAACTCTTTGAACCTGGAAGTGCAGGGCCGTGAAAAGACCATTGCTGATTTGTTTGAGAGACTTTGTGCTTTTAAGACAAAGCTAACAATTTTCACAACAGACCTTGTGTCAAAAAAAATGCTGCACTTCCCTCACCTTCGCACATTCTTGGACACAACTGCAGGTGCACAGATGACGCCCATTATGACAGATTTTATGACAAAATTAACTGAAAACTTTTTAGAAAGATTCCAAGACTTCAGCATTCCCATGGAAGTACTGCAGTTTGCTCGTGACCCATTTTCCGTTAAACCTGAGGCAGACTTTTGTGTCAAAGTCAAGGAGGTGATGTCTTGTATTGATGAGGGCACCTTTCAGATGGAGTTAGTTGATCTGCAGTCCTGCTTTGCTTTAAAACAGCACTTGGAAGCCGATGGGGTAATGCACTTTTGGTGTAAATATGTTAACCAATATCAGTATCCCACAGTGAGAAAGATGGCCTTGCTCATACTCACAATGTTTGGATCCACTTATACTTGTGAGTCAAGCTTTTCTCATATGAACGCCATCAAAACCAGGGCACGCTGCTCCATGACCAATAAAAAGTTGCATGAGTCTCTCAGGATCGCTCTTACTACTTATGAGCCAACCTTTGTAGGAATAGCAAAATCAAGGCAGTGTAATTTCTCTCACTAACTGAAAAACAGACTCAGTATGGCAGAGGAATAAGAACTAGTAAATCACCTGGTTTAGGCGAAAATACAAAACTATATTTTTGAGTTGCTTGGATTTTTAAAACCCACTTATTGTTAAAGTGAGTACTGTTTTGTAACTTCCATCCTTTAAATATGAGTTGAGGAGCTGCTACAGTATTTGCACCTTTTTATATTTTTATTGAAATTGGGTTCAGTAGTTCTAATGATCTGGCGGATTTTTTATATAAAGGCCACTGTTGTACTGTTTTGTATTTTACACAAGTGAATATGGACTTGGATTGATATTGTTATGAACAGGAGTTAAACCAGTGTGTTCTTTTACCAGTCATATTTGGTATCGCTGGAAATGCTGCTCATATAGTGAACATACCATAAATGTCTGTTGTTATAGCTTCTGTTTTATTGAGTTCATTAACAGTCATGGATATGAATGAGGAAGCTTCTGTATGCTTGAAATTACTGTTATGAGGAATACTTGATACTATTTTCATTTTGTTTTCTATGTTTGAGGAGTAATATGCTTGACAGATATACTCACTTTTCTATGTATTCTGTTGATTTCAACCGCAATGTCGGGTATTTGTGCAATGTTGCCATTAAGGTGACAGCAAAGCGGTTCAAATGGAAGAATATGTTCTTTGAACTTACGGTTAGAAATGTTTTTCAAAATTGCATTTTAAATAAAATGATTGACTTTGGCCCATGAACCTTTTGTAATTTCCATATTTGGCCCACCTGCATTTGAAGTTGAATAGCCCTGGTGTACAGTATGAAAGGGTTCCAGGTAGCATTAAATACATTAACAGACCCTTTTAAAGACAATCTTAGCTTCTCGATCTTCAGATTGTGACATACCTCCCTGACCCAGTGGATATGTGAAGGGGGATGGGGCTGTTTCCAGTTGATCAAAAATCAACCTACAGGCTAGAAGAGTTGTAAATGCGACAACTCTCTTCAACCTTTGTGGCAAATCAATGGTGGGTGGAAGACCAAAAATTGTAGACAGAGGATTAGACACAGTGGTACTACCGTAGGCAGCACTCAGTGTAGCAAAAATGTCTGACCAAAATGCAGACAATTTTGGGCAAGACCAGAACATACATAAGTGATTGGGTGGTGACGAAAAAACATCTGCCACAGGCATCAGTAACCAAAGTAAAGATTTGAGCTAGTCTAGCATTAGTATAATGGCTCCTGTACAAAACCTTGCACTGAATTAAAAGTAATCAATTATTCTAACATAGCACTTTTATCTTATCATTCATTGAAATATTATCTACAGTACACAAGTAATAATTATGCATTTTCATAAAGAACCTGACACGATTAATGTAATGGGTTTGGTAGGTTATTATTTTCATGCCGCTTCCATCTAGAGCTATAATTCGAATAGGGGAGTTCGAACTTAAAGAATGGTATGCTTTTGGTGGAATTGAGCACTTAGTGATAAAATGTTTAGGAGAACCACAGTAAAGACAACTACCGGAAATGATTTGTCTTTGACATTCTTCTGTAGTTAATCTGGCGTTTCCGATATGCATGGGCTTGAGTGACGCAGATCTGGGAGCAGTCTGTGTATTAAAAAAATCTGGCATGGATGATGGCTGGGTTGAGGAGTTCTTGATCGGTTCCTGTCTCTTAGTCTATTGTCCAGCCTTATCTCTAAGTTAATTAGCTGATTTAACGTGTCTAGTTCATCTCGGCTGACTGTCTCGTCTTTGACTTGTCATTTAAGGTGTGAAAGAATGTAGCCCTTAAGGCTGCGGCATTCCAACCTGATTCAGAAGCCAAGGTGCGAAACGCTACAGCAAATTCTGCCATGGAGCGGTTCCCTTGTTTGAAACGCCATTTCATTAGCATGGACAACGCTTACAGAGATTAGATCTGTTTTGATTAGTTCATTTATTGACAAAGGTTAGATAGATGGTGTGTCTGGAAGGATGCCCTGATGGAGGCTTGTTGACTCTGTGTGGGGGTGCAGTCTTCGGAAGTCGGTCTTCTTTTCGAGCCTGCTCAGGACCCTCCCAGACGAAGAACCTGAAAGAAACGGATATTAGTGCTGGAACTTTGAAAAAAGCAGATAAGGGGATGAAGGGATGAGGGAGGGGATGAAGGGATGAGGGAGGGGACGAAGGGATGAGGGAGGGGATGATGGGATGAAGGGATGAGGGAGGGGATGATGGGATGGATGAAGGGATGAGGGAGGGGATGATGGGATGGATGAAGGGATGAGGGAGGGGATGAAGGGATGAGGGGATGAGGGAGGGGATGAAGGGATGAGGGAGGAGATGATGGGATGATGAAGGGGATGAGGGAGGGGATGATGGGATGGATGAAGGGATGAGGGAGGGGATGAAGGGATGAGGGGATGAGGGAGGGGATGAAGGGATGAGGGAGGAAATGAAGGGATGAGGAAGGGGATGAGGGGATGTAAGGAATGAGGAAATGAAGGGATGAAAGAATGGGAAAATGGGGATATAATACCGAGACAAAGTAAAGGATCAGTGGGAGGGAGGGTGGGGTTTACGAGATCAGAGTCTGAGCGACGCTGATGGCTAGGTGCTCAGGGTTTAAATAGATCATGGAGTAATTAGGGATGAAATTCAGGTGTGAGATGCCAGGTGAGTCGAATCCGAGTTGATTACTGAGAGGATACTGAATATGGTCCAGCTCACGAACCTAAGTTAACATATTAACTTACATAATGTCTTGGCTGATTCTTCCTCAGATTTAACTGGTGGAAAAGCGAGACTAAACAACTCTAAGAACTCATCATAGGCAGTTCGCTCAATGCTATGTTCCTTAGCAAAGGCTTCGGCCCAACGAAGGGTACAATCCTGAAGAAAAGCAATTACATACAAAATCTTACTCGCCTCGTCGTGAAAGGACTGATGGGAAAAATTAAAGACCAAAGAACATTAAAGAAGAACGAATCCCTTGTATTTGCTTAACTCGCTGGAGTAATACTCAGGAGTCGGTGACGCTACAACGCGGAACAACTCAGACCTCCAAGATGACCCGCAAGAGCTACAACTGCTTGGAACCGCTGAACAACTGGCCACAAACCTGTTTGGTAAGACAGCCTAAAGTGGTGGTTAAGTTAGCTTGTTGACGATTGACTTCCTGTAGAGCCGACTCATGTCGACCTAAACGATTTGTCTGCTAGGTGAGTGCTGACTGAAGTTGCGCCATGGAGTCAGTTTGGCCAGATGATTCTGTCATGATACATTTTTAGAGACTTAGAGAGAGAGGCAACAAGTCTAGACAACACTGAAACAGTTTTGAGATGTTTATTAAATAGATTGGACTGAGCAAGGGAGAGCTAAAGGCGAAACGGGACGGGAACACCAGACCAAAGAGGGAAACAGGCAAGTGGGTTAATGGGGAACATCCAATTGTGAAAGAATAGGTAACTTTTTAATATGAGCCTTAGAGATTGTGTTTTGTCTTGTTATGAATTATTTGCGGACTGTAGTGGATCTTACTTGGAACTCGGTGTGGAGTCGGCTTGCAGGTGGTAAGTAGGAAACAGTGAACTTAGATTGGTTGTGAATGAATGGTTTTAGATGTTGATAGATCCTGTCATTGTTCTGGTTGTGGTAGTGAGCGTTGAAGGGTGGACTGGCAGAGCTTCCAGAAAGAACGGCAGAGCAAGTGAGTATGATTTGTTTTCCAGGTGGCTTGGAGGCTGACTAAGGAGGAATCCAAACATAAGCAGCAGAGCAGAAAACTTAGGAAGGTTAGTGAGCAACAGGAGGATTTCCAGGAGTGAATCTATGAGGTAGAACGAGGAAGGTAAGTGTAATGGTAAAATGTATTCCCTTCTCTTAGATCTTAGATAAAGTTAATTCTATGTGAATTAGTGTTAATGATGTAGTGGGAATCTTTATTGTAAGCATTCTTTTATTACATAGATAGTTCTTATTTGAATTAGTGCTGATAGCTTTTTAATTCTGACTGTGTTACTCATGTCTAGATAAAATGTTATACTGATATGATAAAGTACACTCAACAAAAATATAAACGCAACACCTTTGTTTCTAATCCCATTTTTCATGAGATGGACTTAAAGATCTAAAATTTATTCCAGATACGCAATATTACCAATTCTCTCAAACATTGTTCACAAATCAGTCTAAATGTGTGATAGTGAGCACTTCTGCTTTGTTGAGATAATCCATCCCACCTCACAGCTGTGCCACATCAAGATACTGATCTGACATCATGATTAGTGCACAGGTGTACCTTATACTGCCCACAATTAAAGGCCACCCTGGAATGTGCAGTTTTTTTTTCCTTTATTGGGGGTCTGGGGACTCAGAACCCAGTTTCTGGTGTGACCACCATTTGCCTCATGCAGTGCAACACATCTTCTTCGCATAGAGTTTATCAGATTGTCAATTGTGGCCACGTGGTCTGCGGTTGTGAGGCCGGTTGGATGTACTGCTATATTCTCTGAAAAGCCTTTGGAGATGGCTTATGGTTGAGAAATGAACATTCAATGCAAGAGCAACAGATCTGGTTGACATTCCTGCTGTCAGCATGCCAATTGCACGCTCACTCAATGCTTGTGGCATCTGTGGCATTTTGCTGTGAGACAAAACTGCACATTCCAGGGTGGCCTTTTATCGTGGGCAGTATAAGGTACACCTGTTTACTAATCATGATGTCAGATCAGCATCTTGATGTGGCACACCTGTGAGGTGGGATGTAGTATCTCAGCAAAGCAGAAGTGATCACTATCACACATTTAGACTGATTTGTGAACAATGTTTGAGAGAAATGGTAATATTGGGTATCTGGAATGAATTTTAGATATTTAAGTATATCTCATGAAAAATGTGAGCAGTAACAAAGGTGTTTATATTTTTGTTCAGTGTACAAACAGAGACGTATTGTCTGTAAACATCTCATAATCCTTGTGACCATCTCATGTCCAGTGATTCTCTTTCTGACACATTATACAAAATGTTCCTTGTTCTAAAGTACCTTCTGATTGTCAAATGATATATTTTGTTTACTGCTGACTACTGAAGTGAAACATCCATTATTGCCTCATGACACATCCTGTGTTTACCTATTCCATGTTGTTCTGTGATTGGTCCTGTGGTTATCCTATCATAACTGTATGATGTAATGATCTAATGATGTAATGATGATGACAGAAGCTGATTCAATAGGGTGTGGCTGACTTCTGTATAAACTCATGCATCTGTGCTGAAGCTCTAGGGTTCTCAGTAGGAGACCCTCCGTGCACGTAAAATAAACTATGTACGAATATGGATGACACTTTTGTTTTATTCTCTCATCCAAGGCCTCTCAGACACCCATATTTCCATGACAGTAAGTAAACTTTCAGCAAGGTTATCAGAATCAGAATCAGCTTTAATGGCCAAGTATGACACATACAAGGAATTTGACTCCGGCAACTTTTCACTCCAGTGCAGAACTTAAATAAGTGAAATTAAAAAGGAAATAAAAATAAATACAAATAAATAATAAAGGATAATATATACATCAAACCGGGGTTATTGTACAGTAAGTATATACAGCTGTGCAGAGTTATAGTTCACTGTTCGTGTGAATGGACTCACACTCTGTGACTATTCAGAGTTCATCAGAGCGACAGTCTGGGGGAAGAAACTGTTCTTATGTTGGGTGGTTTTGGCGTACAGCGCTCTGTAACGCCGGCCTGATGGGAGGAGCCTAAACAGATTGTGGCCAGGGTGTGAGGGGTCAGTGGAGATTTTTCTGGCTCGCTTGCTGACCCTGGCCCGGAATAGGTCCTCAATGGAGTGAAGATCAGTACCTATGATCCTCTCTGAGGACCTGACTGTTCTCTGCAGTCTGTCCTTGTCTTGCCTGGTGGCGGATCCGAACCAGACAGAGATGGATGAGGTCAGGACAGACTGGACTATTGCTGTGTAGAATATGGTCAGCAGCTCCTGAGGCAGGTTGAACTTTCTGAGCTGAACCTTCACAGAAGGGTCTCTTGACGTGCAATCAGTGGTGTAAAGGGAGAAAAGCAGTTGGGAGAGAACACATCCCTGGGTGGCGCCGATGCTGAGGGACCGGGTGCTGGATATGAAGTTACCCAGTTTCAGCTGCTGCCTCCTGTCAGTCAGGAAACTGGTAATCCACTGACAGGTGGAGGGAGGCAAGGTGAGCTGGGACAGTTTTTGGTGGGGGAGCTCTGGGACGATGGTGTTGAATGCAGAGCTGAAGTCCACAAACAGGACCCGAGCATAGGTACCTGCAGAGTCCAGGTGGTGCAGGATGTAGTAGAGAGCCATGTTGACTGCGTCATCCACTGACCTGTTTGCTCTGTAGGCGAACTGCAGGGGGTCTAGCAGGGGATCTGTGATGTCCTTCAGGTGAGACAGCACCAGTCGCTCAAAGGATTTCATGACCACAGATGTCAGGGCGACTGGTCTGTAGTCATTTAATCCTGTGACAGGGGACTTCTTGGGAACCGGGATGATGGTGGAGCGTTTGAGGCAGGAGGGGACCTCACACAATTTATGTTGTGAGTCAACATGGAAAAATGAGTTGGCCTTGTTCCACGCTAGGAAGTGGAGTCATTTGGCGCCAGCCTTCAACAACAGTTTTCCTTTTATCCTGCTCAGGTAATGAGCTTGATTGGAAGCACCTGGTGGAGCAGCTGTCAGTCTCACCCTGCAAAGAAAAAGTAAACAGGAACAAACACACCCAAAACCCAGCCCACAGCCACGGAATCTGAACAGAAAGATGGTTGCAACTCCTCCACCTCGCCTAGTACTTTTAGGAATGTGAAAGGTGTTGACTCATATATACTTACGTAATCCTCCTGCCCCCTTACCCTGCCAGGTTTCTGCTAGGCAAAACAAGTCAATTTTACTATCACATATCAAGTCATTTACTGATAAAGTCTTTGAGGTTAGAGACCCTTTGTTCAATACACCACATTTTATTGTTTTATATCTTTTGTTTAGTCAAAGTCTTAAATATCTTAATAAGATTTTCATAATTTACTTTTGTTAGGTTAACCTTTAATCCATTTGATTTTGGATGTGGGCAAGACAATTTCTCAATTGGGTAATATGTGGGTGCAATACAGAAGCTGTATAGAGTTGGGTTAAACTATGATTCTGCTTCCTGGTCTGGACCCTGGTTGGATCGTGTTTTGAAGGACTAATAAATCCAGCCAGATTCCATAAAAAAGAAGAGCTGCTCCATCCAAAGTGGGATGGATGCCATCTCTCCGGATCAGAACAGGTTTAACCAACACCCAAGAATAGGCTCTGAAAACACGCCCGGGAATGCGATCAGGACCTGCAGTCTTGCAGTGGACATTAATCCTGCTCAGCACTGTTCCTACATCAGTGGGGGAGAGAGACAGTGGCGTGCAATCAGAGGGTCGTAGGTTTGATTCCAGCTGTCTCCAGTCACATGTCGATGTGCCCCTGGGCAAAGCACTTAACCCCCCCCCCAAAAAAACATCGTCCATGTTGGTTGTCAGTGGCTGACTGTATTTAAAAAAGAACAAGTATTACACAGTTTTTCAATGAACAAGGCATTTAATAGATTTGATTACATACAAAAACTAAAGAAAAAATCTAAATTAAACACTTTGCAGCTAATCACTACTTTATTTTCTTTGTTTTCATGTTAAAGTCTTCATTAGATTGTTTTAAATATTTGTTTTTTCTTTGAGTGTATCTTTAATTTCCATTCTGCAGGTTCAGTGTTGATTGGTGCAATGTCCAGTGAATCATGCAGCGATGGATCTTTTTCAGACATAGTAAGTTAAATTCTCTGTCATTCAATGCTTCCAGAATTTAATACATATTTATTTATAATGTGTCATTTCTGTTGAACAATAGCTAGATATTTGTTAACTTGTTTGGAGCAAAAATTTTAACTTTCACTGATTAATAACTCCAATAAATATCAATAAATTATAATATCATCCAAACTTTTAATAATTTCAGTATTTTAAATGATAACAGCCTTGACACCTGTGCAGTAAACAGTCATTGAATCCTTCCTCCAAAAAAGTGTCATTGATTAAGAAACTGGCTGTTTAAAAAGGGTTGTATCCAAGCATATGAAAGGAAGGTTAAGTGGATGGAAAAGTATGGTAGACGAAGAAGTAATATCAATCAGGGATAACCATGTGAAACATTGTCAATGCAAGCATATGCCATTGAAGAGCTTTAGGAAAATTCACAAAACACAGACTGTTGCTGAAGTCTCTATTTCAAGAGCCACAACACACAATTTTAACCAGAACATGGGCTAAAATGATTACTATCTTGTGTTAGGCCATTCCTGAAGATGAGACATATTGCCTTAATCAAACCGCGATTAGACTTCTGAAATGCATGCATAAACCTAAGCATGACTTAAGTTGAATGAAACTGGACTTTGAGAAGTCTTACTAAGCCTTCTAGATAATATGATTGGAGAATCAAATTTATCTGGATGTATACGCCCGTCACCACTAGCCGAGTTTTTAGAAGCCTTGGTTTTTTCTTTACACAAATGACGTAAAACTTGCTTGCCAGGCCATCTATGGATAGAGATAGCGAAGATCATAACAGAAGCTCTATTTTATTAAAAAACATGCTCAAACATGTATTGTAACAGTAAATTGTAATGACCAACTTGAAGTAATTCCCAGGCTGCACATAAAACAATGGAGGAGAATATGTCAAAATACTGTAGGTCTGCTCAATGGTATCTGAAATGCGTAAAAAAATAACAAAAAAAACATTGCGAACAAAAATATGGTGTGATGTGTTACTTGTTGCACTTTGTAATTGTTTTTTTAGATGACTCATACAGGGCTGGTAGCACAGTCTAAATAAAACATTTGCGACCTGGCACTTAATTCTTCGGATCAAGGACATCAACAAGTTCCCTGAAGTTATCACTCTAGACGACTTGAATTGGCATCATTCTTTTGGCGATGAACTTTGTAATGGCATTTATGATATCTCACCAACGCTTGCTTGTCTTTCTATATGGTAAGTGTTGGAGAATGATTTGGCAATAGTTTGTTGAGTACTTGACCTGTATATTTTGCAGATGTGTTTTGTAGACCCGAAGTTGCAGTGGAGGAATCACAGAATTTTATATAAACCTCATACTCCTTCTAGTGGTTTGTTCATAGTAGAACTGCTCTTCACAGCCACCATTTTTCAGCATATTTTACACAACACATTATTTTGACTAACTTTTTTTTATTTTTCAAATTCAAACCATCTCCAGGCAACAGAAGTGGATCTCTGCTTATGAACTAGCTCATGAACTGATTCCTCCATAGCTCCTATCCTGTGAGCAAATCTGTAAACAAGTGTGTAGGGTTTCAAACCATCGGGCCTCCACATGATTTAATCCTCTCTACTGATTGGCTTCTATTCAATTCAGTTCACTTTATTTATATAGCGCCAGTTCACAACAAATGTCATCTCAAGGCACTTTACAACAAAAGTCATCTCAATACAATCATACAAACATTCCAATCAGTTAAGTTTTCTATGTAAGGAATCCCAGCAGATTGCATTGAGTTATCGGCGTGAGGTTGTGCCCGGATCATGCAGACTCCAACCACAGTAATTCCTCAGCAATCCCTCATACTGAGCAAGCATGTAGCGACTCTGGCATTATCTTTGTCCATTACTTTCTAGCCTTAAAATCTGATGTAAATCTTTTTCTGTCCTGATTCATGATTCAACCTTTGTTCAATTCTCTAATCATTTTATTCTGGTAAATTAATACATTACTGTTTGAAATCGGAGAGGGATTATAAGGTCTAGTGTCTATATAAGTAACAATAAGCTTTATCAAAAAGGAAGGTTTAAAGCCTAGTCTTAAAAACAGACAGAGTATCTGCCTCATGAACTAAAACTGGGAGCTGGTTCCACAGCAGAGGAGTCTGATAACTAAAAGATCTGCCTCCTATTCTACTTTTTGAAATCGTAGGAACTACCAGTAGACCTGCATTCTGAGAACGAAGTGCTCTGTTGGGAATATATGGAACAATCAGATCTCTGATGTACGATGGAGCTTATTATTAAGGGCTTTATACTTAAGGAGGAGGATCTTAAACTCTATTCTGGATTTAACAGGGAGCCAATGGAGAGAAGCCAAAACAGGAGAAATGTGATCTCTCTTTTTAATATTCATCAGAACTCTTGCTGCAGCATTTTGGATCAACTGAAGACTTTTGATTGCATTTTGTGGACTTCCTGATGATTAAGGAATTATAGTAGTCCAGCCTCGAAGTCACAAATGCATGGACTAGTTTCTCTGCATCACTCCTGGACAGGATGTTTCTCATTTTAGCAATATTCCGAAGATGAAAGAAAGAAATCCTAGAAATCTGTTTAATATGGTAATTAGATTTCATGTCTTGGTCAAAAATTACACCAAGGTTCTTTACATTGTTACCATTGTTACCTCTAGGCCAAATTAATGCCATCCAGATGAAGTGATTGACCTAGCAGGTTCCGGTCCAAAGACTCCTCTGTCTTCTGAGGCATGCATGGGCTTCTCTGTTACAAGCCATGCAGCATTAGTCTTTTTCTGTACGAGAAAGTATAAATACTCGATAATGTGAAACTGCTTATCTTCAAAGTTACTTTTGCAATATTATCTCAGACAACACATATCACCCACCTCTACTTGTCTCCAATGGACGAATGTCTGCGCCAAAGGATGCATGTCACCATCTAGCATTGTGAAGTGGAACAAACTTAATGTAATAATATGATTTTCTGAATGACATATAAACGACCCTCGATTATGCTAAGCGAGTAGTCAGATTTCTGCTAAAAGCTTGATTTAGATGTGCATGTAAGCATACTGAGTGTCAAAAGGGGCTCACCCTGACTAATGACAAAAAGTACTGCACTGTTCCTTAATGGTTAAAAAATCCCCGTAGAACATACACATTCAATTCAGTTCAATTCAGTTTATTTATATAGACCCAATCCACATCAGATGTCATCTCAAGGCACATTACAAGAAAAGTCATTTCAATACAATTATCCAAACATTCCAATCAGTTAAAAAGTTTTTATCCCAACAGATTTAGTTGAGTCGTTGACGTGAGTAATGCATTCATATTGGATGCAGATATAAAGATCCCGATAGTCTGGAGGAAGAGAGGAAAAGTCCAATATGAAATTTCCGGACACTGATGAAAATTTATTGAAGGCATTTCAGTGATGTCACCTGTTGGTGTTGTTTCACTTTTTCAAAGCAGCTATCTACCAGCATTTTTAAAACGCTCAATGCTTTTCTTTGCTCACAAGCTTTATAAAGGTACCAATTTTATTTTCCAGATGGACTCGGCACCTGCCCATACTGCCAAAGGCACCAAAACCTGATTGACCATGGTATTACCTCTGGTTGATCTGATCTGCAAACGTGTCTGACCAAACCCCCATAGATAATATATGAACTATTTTCAAGAGGAAGATAAGAGCCTTCCTTGACAGCTCAGCAGAGCTTTAGAATGACTGTCTACCACTATCTACAGCAGTTTTCAACACCGGAATATTCCTATTGTACTGTATTGATATGACGTTTGCCTCTTAACTCTTTATCTTGTGTGATACTCTTAATTTGCAGCTTGAATACATGACCTTTTAATAAGCTTGATTTTAAACTCTTGTTCTGCTTGGTGTTTGATTCAATTGGGGCTTACACTGCCCAACATTTGTCTCTAATCCTGGTCCAACTGTAATGGCAGCATCACTACTGTGAAACTTAAAGTGACTGAATGTGAATTTGAAAACAAAGTCTATTTACATTTTTTGTCCAGTTTGGGGGTTCAACTAGGTGAACCTTCAGGTGCCTCTAAGGTTTTAGCTGCTGTGAACATTTTAATTCCTGCTTGGAGCTTTCATGGATTTAACAATTGTCCTGGATTAAGTCCTGCAGAGAAGTTGATGCCATTTGCCCTTTCCATTTGCCAGTGACAGCATGGAGGCTTGTTGAAGATATTAACTTCTCTGAAATCATAGCTTCTGTAATAAAAAAGCAACTTCTGCACATAATTTCACATTTTCTTTCCCCTCAGGCTGTGGGACTAGGGCTGGACTATGTCCAACTGGGAGGTCTGAGTGGTGCTGAGACTATGGCTAAATACAACCGCCTAATATTAATAGAAGAAGAACTGGCCCGACAAGGCCTCCTAGGTAGGTGTTTTTCCTGTTCTCTCATTTTAGCTGGACAGAGAGGGAGGCGCTCCACAAAGCAAGAAAAAGATAGGTAGTAATGTGTGAGCCTAGAAACACAGTTTTCTCTCTACACTGGATGGGAAAGGACATTGTGTGTGCATAATCATACAAACATGTATTTGTGTGTGAGACAGTCGAAGAATGAAAACCTCCTACCTTGAATCTGTTAATTGGCTACCTAATAACTCACAAGGACAAATACTTTTCCATCCATCATTTCTAGAAAAGCAGACAGGGACACCAAATTTGATGAACATTTAGTACATCTCTGTAATCAGCGGCTATCAGACAGATGTATTCAAGATGCTTTTTCAGTGCTTAGTATTATATGGATAGTTTTTATATACTTACATGCAAAATAAAAGTAGTATGTAAGTATGTTTAGTATAAAAATCTTCACAGGTTCTCAATATGTAATTATTTCTGTTATTTTGGTCTTGCCCACAGTCTGCAAGGACATCCAACTCTTCTGTAAAAATCCAAAGGAACAGTGTTCTACAGCAGAGACAACCATATGATTCAGCCTGAGGAAATATTACCAATAGTCTGTTTTATTTGAACAAGCCTTGAAAATTGGCACACAAATCAGTTCCTCTGTTTTCTTAGAGTTGTCATTACTAATAAAGCTTACTCAGTGGTCTGCATTATTCTGAACATACTTTTAACCATTTAACCAGTTATGAAAACCGGTCCAAACCACTTTGGATAAAGCAAGGACAGCCTAACATGGCCTTCAGAAAACACTTGTTTAGTTCATTTGTACTATAAAAGACAACACGATGTTCAGGCATTGTAACACTCAGTAAACTGGAAGTGAACAGTGAATAAATGAAATGATTTAGTAACCTTCAGTAGTTGAGGTTAGTAATATAATTTACTGTTCAATGACAAATATTAAAACATTTTTTTCACAACAAGTCAAACATGGTATTGTTGTATTGGATGGAAATGTCGTCAAGTATGGAAAGCCGATTCAGCATTTATTCTGATATCTTGATATCAGGCACAATTGTCATGCACATGCAAGCCATTTCTGTCCACTAGTTAACTAGTGTATGACAAAGGATGCATCAACTAGTTAACTAGTGAGCCTGCTGCCATCACCTAGCTAGCTAGTAAGCTATTTATGGTTCACTAGTTAACTAGTGACATTGACTCCAACTAGTTAACTCGTGAGGAGTTATGCCTTCACTAGTAAACTTGTCCATATTTTTGGCTGTCGCTAGTTAACTAGTGAGACACAAAAACCTTCAACTAGGTGACTGGTGTGGATTTGGCCTTCGGTAGTTAACTAGTGGACATTTGCGGCTCTCACTAGTTAACTAGTGAAGCCAAAATGTGTTGACTAGTTAACTAGTGAGTATTTTGGTTACAACTAGTTAACTAGTGTGCATATTTTGACCCTCACTAGTTAACTAGTTCACACAAACATGGCTCACTAGTTAACTAATTGACAAAAATGGAATGCATGTACATGACAACTATGCCTGATATCATGATATCAGAAAAAATGCTTAATCGGCGTTGCCATGGGTATGTGAATATAAAGTATTTAAAGTTCTACGAGATTTTTAGTAATCTCCCAGTTTTTTAACCTTTCTAAAATAATTTTTTCCAGACTTAGAGATGGTTTATATGAAGGCGTGAAAGCATATGGCACTTTGATATTTGGAGAGTTCACAAAGATATTTTATTATCAGATTATTCAGGATACAAGAAATTAAGAATCAATTGGTTGAGTTTTCTTCAACACAAACTATAACAACATGACTGTCTGTACGGATTATTATTGCTAGTTTAACATCTTTTTAATAAAGCTCTATAATTCCAGTTAACTGAATTCCAATGTACTGCTTCAAACCCAGTGAATCTATTATTTAAGTTAATGTTATTTTTTTTATTGATATGTAGGAGTTTAAAGGAAACTGGAAAATAGTGCCTGCAGCTTTTAAGTTTATGGGAGATGTAAACAGCTAAGGAAAAATTATTATTATCAATGGAGGTAACCGCAATCTACTTTTTTTTTTGGATGGAAACAATGGAGGTTGGCATCACAGAGAATTTTCAAATGGGGACAGACCAGTTGCTGAGGAGACTTGGGAGTTGTGAATATATTATACCCAAGGAAGATTCTGGGCCCAGTCAGATGGATTGGAGGAGGTAAGACAATGTAAGGTGAAATACAAATCTTGATTCGTTCTCTCTATTTGACCATTCAATTGGGGATGAAAGGGAGAAGAGAGATTGATCTTTGTGTTGCAGAACTGTTTCCATATTTGGGAAAGGAACAGAAGACCACAGTCTGAAAGAAGGGTTACTGTAGAGAATGTTTCACCAGTCTGAAAGGCTGATGGAAGTTTATGGAGAGTAATTGGACATTTTGCGACGATATTGATGATTATTCCATAGGTTTCCAACTAACAAAATATGTCCCGTCTATGGCTGAGTTAGAGTCGAAGATCCTGGAAGCCAACATCTTATGACAGATTCTGCTCATTTTCCCTCACTGGAGGTATGTTGATGTTGATATGTATGTATGCCTTCTTTGCTTCTGCTGTGTAAGTCAATGCCTGATGATCAAACAATTTTAAATATCCACATACTGAACTGTCAGCGGTCATATCTGAGGACTTTCATCCCATAGCTTGTTAGCGATTTGAAACGGGTCTGGAAGCTAACTCTGTGGGCTAGCTGTCAGGTTACTGAACTATCTGAACCCAGTACTCAACCAACAAGGCAAAGGAAGGTTAGATCTTTTATTCAAACAACGATGAACCAAGGGATCCTGAAAAGAGGGCGCCTCTGGTCTCCGATTCCAGCTTCCGGGGAGGACAGCAGCCTATGTTGAATCGCCAGGATCACTTCTTCAACATGAAGAGCCAGAGGAAAGGGATTAATCCACAGTAGAACAAAACTTAACTCTAGGGCAGTGAGGAATTCAACTAAGGGTCCCGGAACTCTCAGGGGGAAGCACGAACAAAAAATCCCACAGATCAAAACAGCATGGTCAAAAAAAACTGTCCAGGGCAAAACACAGGGAGTCCATACTAGAGAAAGGTCCAAGAAAAACCAACAGGCCAGGGGCAGATCCTCTGGTAAAAAGTCAGCACAGTGGCGGAGGAAAAATTGCTACTCACAGAACCAGCAAGTTAAGGGCAAAAACAGTGGTTGCATAAACCTTGGCTTGGCTTGGCTTGGCTTGGCTTGGCTTGGCTTGGCTTGGCTTGTCCTGGCTTGGCTGGGCAGCTGTGGCAGGAGGCAACAGACGATCTTGCACTGGCTCAGAGTGTGAGAGGCATCTAAATAGAGACCTAGCAGGTGGAAGCAATCAGGGCAGCAATGGGGAAATGGGGTGTGGCCAGAGGGGGAAAGACAACAGGATGATCAGACAGGAAGATCTGTGACACTAGCTCTTATCTATCTTAGCTTTCTTACATATTACTGTTTATACAAACTACTGCCCGATTACATGTAAATTTATTATTTTATTTCTTTATGGATGCCTGTTTATAGTAAAAGCCATGCTATTGGAATCGGGTCTGGAAGCTTTACACTACATTCAATTCACTTTTATTTATATAGCACCAATTCACAACAAATGTCATCTCAAGGCACTTTACAACAAAAGTCATTTCAATACAATTATACAAACATTCCAATCAGTTAAAAGTTTTATATGTAAGGAATCCCAGCAGATTGCGATGAGTCATTGACGTGAGGTTGTGTCCAGACCATGCAGACTCCAACCACAGCTATTCCTCAGCAATCACTCATACTGAGCAAGCATGTAGCGACAGTGGAGAGGAAAAACTTCCCTTTAACAGGAAACATCCGGCAGAACCTGGCTCAGTACAAGCTGTCATCTGCCACGACCGTCTGGGGGTCTGAGAAGACATAGAAGTGTGGTAGAAATCTGAGTGTCTGAGAGGCCTCGCATGAGAGAATAAAACTGTCATGGTTGGTTTTAATTCAATTCAATTCAGTTTATTTATATAGCGCCGTTTCACAGCAGATGTCATCTCAAGGCACTTTACAAGAAGGGTTATTACAATACAATGTTTAATTTAGAAATTAGAGAACCACAGAAGATTGTGTCGTGTAATTCTCAGCAATCCCTCACACTGAGCAAGCACGAAGCGACAGTGGAAAGAAAAACTCCCTTTTAACAGGAAGAAACCTCCGGCAGAACCAGGCTCAGCACAAGCGGTCATCTGCCGAGACGGTCTGTGGTTTGGAGAATACAGAACAGAGACACAGAACAGAGACACAGAAAGAACAACACAACTGATGCAGAAGTTTGTTGCAGGACGTGGAGAACTTTCCGTCACTGCAATGCCATCTTAGTCAGGGTCGTCAAGCAGGGCGGGTCAGGAGCACCTACTGTAGGAAGAGACTAAGAGAAAACAGGTTAGCGCTTGAACTGACAGCACATCATGCAGTTGGAGAGAAGTAGGAGAGAAAGTAGGAACAGACCCTAATAATGTCCTCCAACAGCCTAGCCTAAAGCAGCATAGCTACTAACATTAACCTGTCTCCTAGCTACTAGGAGACCTAGCTACTAACACTTTCTACCTGGCTTACATTAACCTATCTCTACCTAGCTACTCTACCTCTTCCTATCTCTTCCTAGCTTTTGATACTCTACCTGACTACTAACATTAACCTGTCTCCTAGCTACTAGGAGACCTAGCTACTAACACTCTCTACTTGGCTTACATTAATCTATCTCTACGTAGCTACTCTACCTCTTCATATCCCTTCCTAGCTTTTGACACTCTACCTAGCTACTAACATTAACCTATCTCTTCCTAGCTACCTGTCTAACCTGTCTCTAACTACCTATTAACATATCTCTAACTGTAAGCTTTGTCAAAGAGGAAAGTTTTAAGCCTAGTTTTAAAGATATACAAATTGTCTGCTTCACGAACCAACCCTGGGAGCCTGTTCCATAGGAGGGGAGCCTGATAGCTGAAAGATCTGCCACCCATTCAACTTTTTAAGTTGAGACTTAAGTTACACAGTAACGCACATGACTCCAGGCAAGATTTAAGAAGTTTTATTTTAAGGTTTACAGTAGTCCAGCCTTGAAGTAACAAATGCATGGACTAGTTTCTCTGCATCACTCCTGGACAGGAGGTTTCTAATTTTAGCAATATTCCGGATGTGAAAGACAGAAATCTTAGAAACTTGTTTAATATGGGATTTAAATGTCATGTCTTGGTCAAAAATTACACAGACATTCTTTACATTATACATTATAATTAATGTGATTCAGATGAACTGATTGATTTAGCAGTTTCCTTTTTAAACGTTCTGGTCCAAAGACAACAACTTCTGTCTTGTCTAAATTTAAAAGTAGAAAATCCAGAGTCATCCAGGTTTTATATGTCTTCGAGATATGCTTGTAATCTACCTAACTGATTGGTTTCATCAGGTTTTATTAATAAATATAATTGTGTATCATAAGCATAAATGTGGAAATTCATTTCATGTTGTCTAATTATTTTACCAAATGGAAGCATATATATAGTAAAGAGAATCAGTCCATGCACAGAACCCTGTGGTACTCCATAAGTAACCCTTGAGTGTGAAGAAGATTTATCATTAACATGAACAAACTGGAATCTGTTGGACAGATATGATTTAAACCAACCTAGTGCTTTTCCCTAAATTCCTACATGTTCGAGCCTTTCTAAGAGAATATTATGATCGACTGTGTCAAAAGCAGCACTGAGATCTAACAAGACCAGAACAGTCACAAATCCATTATCTGAGGCCATTAGAATATCATGAGTAACTTTTACCAGTGCTGTTTCAGTGCTATGATGAGCTCTAAAACCTGACTGAAATTCTTCAAACAGGTTGTTGCTGTGTAGATGCTCACATACTTGATTAGCAACTATTTTCTCAATAATTTTGAATAAGAAAGATAGTTTAGACATAGGTCTGTAGTTAGCTAAGTCATCTCGATCCAGGGAGGGTTTCTTAAGTAAAGGTTTAATTACAGCAACCTTAAATTCCTGAGGCACATATCCATTTATTAAAGATAGATTCATCATGTCTAGGATAGGGCCAGTAACCAGAGGGAACACTTCCTTAAATAATTTGGTTGGTATTGGATCTAACATACGATTTGAGGGTTTAGATGAAGTCAATATTTGCGATAATTCCAAAAGTTAGATAGAATCAAAACGGCACAGATATAGACATAGTTCTACAGTCATCACTACTGAGACAAGGGGGAATAGTTGGCTCAACAGAGCTATAACTCTGTGTAAGTTTGGCAACTGTACTAAAAAGAAAGCTAGGATTGTTCTCTATTAATGATGAGAAATATGCTGTTCTAGCTTGTCGAAGGGCGTTTTTATAAAGTAGCAGACTATTTTTCCAGGTTAGAAAGGAACCATTTAAGTTTGTAGAGCACCATTTTCTCTCCAGTTTCCTAGTGTTCTGCTTTAAAGTACGCAACTCTGCACTATACCAGGGAGCCAACCTCCTATGGCTGATTACCTTCTTTTTTAAGGGGGCTACACTGTCTAGTGCCAAACTCAGTGATACTTTGAACCAGACCATCAATTTCTGAAGGGTTAATGCAGGAATTACTGCCGTCCACTGTGGTATTCTGAGACACATACGGAAGCAAGAATGGAACGGATTCTTTAAAACTTCAGATTTTGGGACGCTGGGTAAAGTAAATTCAAAGGTAATCAAAAAATGTTGAGATAGGACTGGGTTATGTGGGAGAACTATTCGTTCATCACACTCAATGCCATATGTCAGTACAGTGTCTAAAGTGTGCTGACCAGAGTGTGTGGGTCCCTTCACTTTCTGAGTAAAGCCTATTGAGTCTAAGATCATATTAAAGACTGCAGTTAGGCAATCAATTTCAATGACAATGTGAATATTGAAATCCCCTATTATAATTACCTGATCGGTATTTAAAACTAAATCAGATAAAAAAAAATCTGAGACCTGGTCCAAGAATTGAGAGTAAGGGCCTGGTGGACAATGTACATGGTTTTAATGGTTTGCAGCTTGGATGAGAAAAAACTATGCTTTAGTTAATAATTGGTCTAGGGCGAATTTGCAAATCTGAATGAAAGATGGTTGCAACTCCTCCTCCTCTTCGCCCAGTACTTCTACGAATGTGAAAATTTTGATAATTGGAAGGAGTTGACTCATTTATAATTACAAAATCCTCCTGCTGCAACCATCTTTCTGATAGGCAAAATAGATCAATTTTATTATCACATATCAAGTCATTTACTAATAAAGTCTTTGAGGAGAGGGATCTTATGTTTAGTAAACCACATGTAATTGCTCTATTTCCTTGTTTGGTCCGAGTCGTATTTATTTTAATGAGATTTTCATAGTTTGCTTTTGTCAGGTTAACTTTTAGTCTATTCTATTTAGGCCCTGGGCAAGACACTGTCTCCATGGGGTATTGAGTGGGTAGCAGTACAAAAGCTGCAGAGAGATGGGTTAAACTACGACTCTTTCTACTTCTTCTCGAGCCTGCTCAGGACCCTGAAAGTTGGTCATTAATTAACAAATCAGGAATGAGGATGGTGCAGATCATCAAGAATATTATAAATGTAACAACGGTAAAATGAAGATGACCAACAACCTAGGATTTGGATAGTCTTGTCGAAAATGCCTGACTGAGAGGCTAAAGTGGCTAAACCTATTCGGATGGAGTGGATTGAATAATGCTCGGGGTTGATGCCAGATCTGAACAATATTTGATGGAAATGATGGGAAAACCAGAACCTAGTGGCAATACTACCGGATTCAGTGATGAAGAGAGGATCGTGAGATGAGGCGTTGGTGGCCAAGTGGAAGTGAATATAGTTTGAAATGGGTTCATAGGGGCTGAGAAATGAGCGAAGATGAAAAAGGTGTATGGGGAAGGAAGCGCCTAATTGATCAGTTTTGCTTTCATGGAGCGTAAAGATTAGGGTGTCCTGGTTAAAGATAGAGATATCGGAGGGGTGTGGATGAATGGAAGAATCATATCTGGAAGAAGTAGGGGCAAAGTCAGACCAGCGTAGGAAACTGAAGTAGGCCAACAGGAACATTGATTCTAATGTTAAATTGATTAAAGGAGCAGAGTAGCTGGAATGAATGATATGCATCTGAAAATAGCTGGATGTCATCTGGATGAGAAATGAAGTTGTTATAGAAGAAGGAAATACCATTCCAAGTTGATAGAAATTCTTGCCATAGCGGCATTTCCATTCGGCAGGGTGCTTCGATGGCAAGACGGCCATGAAGCGAAGGGTTGTTGGCGGTGGTGGACAGAAGGTGAGATATTAATTATCTCCCCTGGAATTATCTCTGGAATTACCTACCGGTGACAGAATCTGTTGTTTGGAGCATGAGTCAGGTAGGATGAAGTTAGAAAGAATCAAAGAGATTATTTTGACCTTCTTCTCGCGTGGCAGAGAGGCTTGAAAAGTGGAAGAATTGAAAGTAATGCCCAAGAATTCCAGAGAAGTATGAGAACCTAAAGTCTCTTCTCCCAACAGAGGAACTCTGCGGAGCCCAAGACAAAGAGGAGACGAGATGGGGGTGATGACAAGAAAATCATCAAAGAGGTGAAAGATGTAAGGGAGGTGGCAGGTGTTGAGCAGAATCCAACACAATGCCTTTGGAATGAGAGTCGAAAATGCGATGGCTACTTCTTCAACGAAAGGTGAGTCTGATTGCGAAGTAGTAAGCGCCTTTCCAAAAGAAACCAAAGAACCGGCAGAAGTCTGGATGAAGAGGAAGGACCTCGAAGGCACTGGTAATATTTGCTTTAGAGAGCCATGCATTACGACCTGCCAGACAAATAAGTCGGACAGCATGGTCTATGGTGACATAATGCATGAAGAAATTAGGAAAGGGTACGAGACTGTTGATGGAGGAATTGTGAGGTGCCGACAGGTCGATAATCAGTCTTTTCTTTCCTGAGTATTTACGGGTTGGTACCCCTAGGGGGCTTACTTCAAAAACTGCAAAAGAGGGGCGAGCCACAGGACCCATAATGAAACCCTCCTTAACCTCTTTAAGGAGTGAAGAATCTACTGTATCAGGATTGGAGAGAGCATACAACAGATTAGAGTAATAAGTAGAGCAATCAAGAAAAACTTTGATGCCTGGGTGGAACCCATGTGTGAAACCCTTAACCACAATATCCACAAACTCCCTATCAGGGTGGCTGGCCAAAGCAGAGATTAGAAAACTCACCTTCATGGGAGTGGTGAGGTGCTATGCCAGTAATTCTCCTTTGGAAGTGGGGTTATGGGGGCAGGCGTTCCTAGCATTTGCCCCTCCACAGAAAGAGCAGGTATGCAAAAGTCTACAGCTAGAGGCTGAGCAGCCAAGGTCATTAAAATTATTGCACACCATCCTGCCACCCTGGTAAAGGATTGGACGGCCGCACTTGTCCAATCTCCCCTGAAAGTAGTGCATTAGGTTTAGACTGAAGGGGAATATACTTAGGAATCACTGGAGGGGGAGGGGCAGCTGAAGACAAACGGTTGGGGACTGATGAGCTGTGTATCAATGAGAGCCGAGGTCGGAGCGGAGTGAGTAGAGTACATGTGGTAGCAGGTTGGGAGGGACCACCGCAGAGGCTGCAAGATAGGGATACACGGACCACAAAGATGCGGCAATATAATTCGGAATATAGACAACCCCAGTCTGTGCTTGATTATACTGGGCAAGACGAGCCGCTGCCTGGGATGAGCACTTAGCCTAGCTGCATCGGCCCCATTCCGGTCTGCAACTCCCGGGGCTGACCCAAGAGATCTAGAGAGGGTTGAAGAATGTGAGCTAAATAAATGTAATTACAGTTCAGTATTTGTTGACGGAGAGCAGGTGAAACTGGGGAAGGGAGATTCATGGAAGAAGGTGGCTGAACGGGGGGTACTGCTGCAGAAAGAGAGTAATGGTTAGACGCCGGAGTGTAAATAGAAGAAGTTGGCAACTGAGAAGAAGACAGCAGACCAGTGAAACTATGAGGTCACACTGGGACAGGTTGTTGAATATTTGAGCTTAAAAGCAAAGCTGAAGGGTTAGAAAGGGTTTCTGGAGCATGAGTGGAACCCGGAATTTAACCTGTGGAAAATGTAGAAGGGGGAATGTGAGGGAGAGGAATTGATTGAGTAAGTGAAGATGTGGTCTACGATGCTAACGAAGATACGAAACTAGTCATAAATTAGGCAAAATTTTGGGGAACTGAAATAGATTAAGCTTCCCCACCAGCAGAGGGAGCTCAGGGTGTTGGCCCTGCAACTGTGGGCTGGGATCTGTCCTGAGAGTAAGTGGAGGCTGAGGCTGAACTAGGTAGAGGAATACGAGAGGAGGAAGTTACAGATAACAGCGAAGTAGTGGGGAAAAGAGGCGCTTGAAGAGGCAATATTTATTAGCAGAACGTATAAGAGGAATGTGGAGTGCAGATTGCAAATGGGCTACTGTCCAGCCAGACATGTCCAAGCAGGTTGAAACGGAGGTGGAAGGACAACGAAATCTAGGTGAGTTCCTCGACTGGAACGAAGCCAGAAGGTAACGAGGAGGAGAAGAACTCCAAGCTGGACGGCCAGAGAAATCAGGAGGAGAACGCTGAGCTCGTGGTGAACAGGGAGTTTGATGAGATCGGGAAAAGAGTAACCTGGAGCTGGTCAGTCCGCAGCATCTATTGGGATTGTCTTCACTAAACAACTGTTGGTTTACGAGACAAGAGTCCGAGTGATACTGGTCGCTAGGTACTCGGAGTTTAAATAGATTGCACAGTAATTAGGGACGAGATTCAGGTGTGAGATGCCAGGTGAGTCAAATCTGAGTAGATTACTGAGAGAGAAGTAAATACGGGGCGTGGTCCGTCTCACAAACCTAAATTAACACATTAACTTACATTAAAATGAAGACCAACACTCTGGAAAGACCCATAGACAAGTTATGCCTTCTCCTGGAGATGGAAGAACCTCCTAAAGGACCTCCTAAAGGACATTATTAGTTAGAATGTAGACCTTGTTCAGTTTAGTTAAGGCTGTTTCAGTTGGGTCAAATCTCATTGGAATGATAGAGGGGTCTAGGTTATAGAAAATATCTGTGGTTAGTTATGTTGTCATCCCCTTGATGAGCAATTAAGGGCTGGAAATGTTAGTGCAATTTTCTATGTTGTGGTTGCATTCAGATTTAGGTTTAATATTACTTTAATTAATGTTTGGGGAATGTTTATTGAAGCATGATTATGTTTATGCTTATGCTACAAATGCATTTCTTTATAGTTTGCATTTCAGTTTATTATATATTGATACATGGATTACATCGTTTGAAATGTACGTTATCTGGGAAGAATAGGAGAGTAGCGGGCTCTTAACACAGGGTGGAGCTCTCACACCTTTTTAGGGAGTTGTGTGTAATGTTTTTTCTGATGCTGAAGCAGAACCAAAAATAAAGACGGACTGAACACACTGTTTTCTACCGTTGTATTTCAAACTTGCACACGTAACAGACTTGTTCTTTCCGTCTAGAGTGGTTAAGTTGGGGGCAACTGTGGCTCAGTGGTAGAGTAGTCGGCTTGCAATCGGAGGGTCCTACCGAGCCATGTTGGCTATCGGTGTATGAATGTGAGTGTGAATGGGTGAATGTGGCTTCAATGTAAAGCGCTTTGAGTGGTCAGTATGACTAGAAAAACGCTATATAAGTTCAGTCCATTTACCATTTAAGTGTGTGAACATGTTAAAGAGGATTTGTGGAAAAAGATGTTAGCCACAACAATCCACAAGGCGTACATGAGAGTTTTTTTTTTAATTGGAGCAGAGAAGCAGGACTGCTGGAAATGTATATAGAAGAATATGCTAATTGACGCACATATTAGTTATCACTTAAATTGAGGTTTATCTTAGGTGTGATTCAGGACGTAAGACAAAGTGGACCAGAAACAAACTTTTATTGACAGAAAATACGTTATGATTGAACTGTAAAGCGTTTTACTAGAAGTTTAGCTCATATAATACTCTATAAATGCATGTAAACAAACAGAGCGGCCTTTTTTGTTTTTTTCTGATCTCTAGTGCGTTTCATTGCAATAATCCAAAATGTTCTGTGTTCTGGATCGTTGAGAATCTTGTTAAACTCTCTTCCCTTATCTCGTCCGTGTCTTTTATGACATCCTGGGGCAAGCTATCCACTATATTTACCATTTCTAAGTTTTGATTAGCCGCTGCAACGCTGGGTTGTGTTCAGATTGTTTAGAGCGCATCGGAAAACACCGCAGGACGGTGAAAAATGCACAACCACACTGGTACTGAGAATTCTACAGTGCTTATCCTTTATTCACACTCTACATCAACATTACAAGGCCCGGTTGAATGGCTGCTATTTAGTCATACATGAAAATAAGCAGAGCTAGGAAAGGAGCAATAAAAGTTATTTAGTGGGTTAGACACTGGGTTGGGGTGGGTCGACAGGAGCTGCTGAGTTCTCGCGAGAGCTGTGCGTAAGTAAACATGGCGGAATAGTGGTAAAATAAACAAACAATGTCAGGTTAAACAAGCCATTAATTTTGAACCAAACGCAGCAAATATTTCTGTCCCTTTAAACTAACCATCAAATTATGTCTTTCTTCTTAACAACCTGGACGAGGAAACATTGGATTCGCTGGAGTACTACCTAGACGAGGGCTTTGAAAACAATGTTATGGGTAAGCCACGGAAACCCGCTTCTGACACGCCAACAAGGACTCCATCCCAGAAACGCACTCGTTCTGAGGCCAGCACTTCCACCAACTCGCTAGATAGAAGATATGGCGACGTCCTGGACTCAATAGGTAAGAAGTTATCCAGCCTGAATGCCCGTCTTGCGCTGGTTGAAGTTCTCCTCAAAGAATATCACGCTCTGAGAGAATCTTTGGAGTTTAGCCAACAACAGGTAGCTTCGCTCGTTGCAGAAACTCTATCATTGAAAGAAGACGTTACAAGACTCACCGAGGGGATGACGCAGCTGTCTGGAGAAAATAAAAGTATTAAGGATTTGATCTTAGACATCCAGGCCCTATCCATTAGAGACAATCTTTTTTTTTCTGGGATCCCAAAGCAGGCAGAGGAAGACGCTGAAACAACCGTCCGACAGTTTATCCAACATCAGCTGAAACTGCCAAGCGACACGGTTAAAAACATAACCTTCCGTCGGGTCCACCGGCTCGGAGGTAAGAAACCCAACAACACCTCCCCGTGACCTAGTGTTGCTAAATTTGAACACTTTAAACAGAAAGTACATGTCAAAGGAAATGGGAGAGAGCTGCGGGGAACGAATTACAGCGTTAATAATCAATTTCCGAAATAAATCCTGGACAGAAGATGCGTGTTATTTCCAACTAGAAAGAAACATATTAATGAAGGCTGTAAGGCCACAGTTAGTGTAGATAAACTGTATGTTAACGGTCAGCTGTTTAGGGACCCTCAGGTTACTCCTTGGCTTTATTAGTCCCATTTAACAGAGTCTAGATAGAAGTTGTTTTTATCAGACAACTATAGTTTAAGGAAAGCTCAGCAGGTTGTTTAAGTTTGTAAATGTGGGTGCGGCTAAGGCTGTGCACTAGGTTGACTGCTTTCTTTTTTTTTAACATTCGTGTCATCAAATCTCTATCACTTTTTTCCTTTTTCTTTCACACACGCAGACTTTTGTCATAACATATTTATGTTTTTCCATCATACTCTCATTCTCTATGTGTAAAGAATGAGAGTAATGAGAGGTGTGTACACCTGTAATGATACATTCCCTCTCTTTATCTCTGCTTCTGGATTTTCAATCAGGCAACTCCATAGATAAACCAATAATACACCTATATTCATCCTTGGCGATAGTAAATGTCTAATGTTTATCTTAGCTCTATGAATCCCGCCAAATTTCTATCATGGAATATTCAAGGATCTGGCTCCAGAGATAAAAGGATTATGAATTTCAACCATCTTAAAAGATTGAAGGCAGATGTCGTGTTACTACAGGAGACTCATAAATCAAGCTCAACTGCTAATGATTTAAAAACATCGGAGTATCCTAATATATTTTCTTCAAGCTATAACTCTAGACGAGGAGTAGCAAAATTAATAAATAAAAATACTAATTTTAAAGTAATAGATACAGTTACAGATCCAGAAAGTAGATTTATAATATTAAAACTATTTACACATAACCAAAATATTTACCATGGTCCAAATATTTGACGACCCCTCATTCTTTCATTCTTTTTTCTCGGTTTTGTCTAATCACACGGATTGCTCACTTGTTTTCGGGGGCGACTTCAACTTGGGTTTAAATGAAGAAATAGACAGGCTCAGTACAACAGGGACTCAGCGTACCTGGCAATCCATAGATATAGTTAAACAGTACATGAGCAATTATGGACTTTGCAATGCATGGCGATCGCTTCATCCCAACGACAGAAAAGACACTTTTTTCTCAAATGTCCACCATTCTTATGCTAGATTGGACAATTTTTAGTCATTAGCTCACTGTTGAATGACATTTCAGACACTGAGATACATCCTATAATTATCAGCGATCTCCTGTTTCTTTTAAATCTAGCAAATAGAAAAGCAACCCTTCAATACAAAAATTGGAGATTTAATACATCATTACTTAAGGAAATAGAATTTATTAAATATATTGAAAAAGAATGGGCTTCATACTTGGAATTTAATGACCTCCCTGGTATGTTGCCATCCACTCTCTGGGAGGCAGGGAAAGCTGTGATTAGAGGTAAAACTATTTCATTCTCATCAAATAAAAAGAGAACAGAAAATAAACATGTTCAGGAATTCGAAGAAACTATTAAATCATTAGAAGCTTCCCTGGATAAAGAGAGCTTAAGCAAAATACATAAAGCAAAATTAGAATTAAATGAAATTATTAATAAATGGACGCAGTTCTTAATCCAAAGACTTTGAATAGAAAACTTTGAACATAAACCCCCATGTATCAGCTTCAAAAAACTGCAGAAGTCCAAAGATAAAGGAGGTCTAGACCTACCAAACTTCCGTCATTATTTCTTAGCCAACAGGATCCAATACATATCAAGATGGTTAAAACACAGTTCTCTCAATGAGTCCTGGGTAGATGTTGAACAGACACTATGCAATAAGATAAAACTTTCAGATCTACCATTTATTAGCTCAAATATCAAACAAAATGAAAGTTTTAAAAGTATCAGTATCAGCTCCTCTCAGACAGCTTGGTGCGAATTTCTTAAAATGAAAGAGAATTTATTAGTCCCATGCAGACGTACACCCATATATATAATAACCTGGACATCTTACAAAAAAAATGCATGGTCAATTTTCCAAACTGGAGTTGTAGAGGAATTGAATACCTGGAGGATATATTTAATGGAACAGACTTTATCCCATTTAATACACTGATTACACAATACGGAATTAAAAAGAATAAATTCTTAGAATATCAACAAATTAAATCAATTATAAAAAATACATTTAGGCTCAATACTGTTGAATTACAAATTCCAGGAAAAGTTTTAGACTTTCTTAAACTTAACCCTCCCAAACTGCTATTTAAAATATACAAAACATTAAATAGAATAGATGAATTAATAGCCTTTCCTATTTCAAAATGGTAGATGGACTTGTCCATCTCATTTGACCAAAACCTCTGGTCTCAGATTTCTTAAAGAACTTTTACATTTCTTAAAAATCCTAATATATGATTAATACAATATAAAATCCTTCATAGAGTACATTATACAGGCCAACAGATGTGCAACATAGGTTTTCGCCGTCTAATATCTGTTTACAATGTACAAGCAATCTACCAGACAATTATATTCATGCTCTTTGGTTCTGCCCACTTGTCGATAAATATTGGTACCACATATGTGAAGACCTATCAAAGTGTCTAAAATGTAATATCACACCATCTCCCACAGTTTGCTTGCTGGGAAATTTAGATGAAGTTACCAGGGATACAAAGTCCATGCAATTAGTTCATATTGCCTTATGCACCGCTAAGAAAAATATCCTCTTGAACTGGAAAAATACCCTCTTGAACTGGAAAAATAAAAATACTCTGAATATTAATCAATATAGAGATCTCCTTCTGGATTACATTGATCTAGAAACGGCTTCTGCCTCCACATCTAATCAACCTTTCTGGTCTCCCTTGATCAGCTCCATCACCTAGTGGGGCGGGGCCCTTGATTTTGTTCTGTGGGATGCGGTTGCTGATGTGGAGCTTAAGGGTTGGTGGCTTGTGTGAGGGGTCGTCGGGGGTGGGTCCGCTTGCGGTTTGGCGGGTAGATGCCATGGCTCTCACCTGGGGTGGGACTTTAGGGGCTTTGGGTGGTGACTCCTAGTGGCTGCATGCGGTACTTTAGGGGGGTTGCGCAGGCGGACACAGGTTACTGGCCTGGTGGGTCTGGGCTGGGCCTGGGGCTTGGGGCTCTGGGGCACCACACCCCCCAACCTGTGCTCCTGGTCGGGGTTTGGCCAGTGGGGTGACTGCTGCCTTTTGAATCTCCCTGGGCTGGTTCTTGTCACTGGCTCCCCGATGGCCCCTCGCCGTGTGTGCGCGTTAGGGTGTCGGCGAGTGGCCGCGGCAGGTGGGCCGCGTCTCTGGTCCCGCTAAGACATATTGGCACTGGACGTAGCTCCTGGGTCTTGGTCCAAGCACTTCTGCAGGGTGCTGAGGTCGGGCCCTTTGACCGGTTTCAGTCGGCCTCCAAAGTGGGCTGGCCGGGTGGTGGGGTGTGGTCTGGTGGATGGAGGTGCTGGGTTCGGTTGCCTACCGGCCATCGGGCAGTAGAAGCAAGGCTAGTGGATGTCAGAGGGAATGTCCGGGGTATCCGAGTTGGTGGTGCACTGGGTTCCTGCATCAGCACGCGCTTCCGGTCTTTGGGGCCTCTCTTGTTGGCGGGGAGGCATTTACCATCTAGCACAGGTGCTCTCCGTAATGGGGTGCGCTTGGACGGGGGGTGAGCTAATCTCAGCCTGGGTGTCTAGTGTCCTGTGTTTTGTTAGTAGTTTGAATGTTGGGATGGATTTAGGTCTCCCCCTGGTATGGGGGCATGTGGATGGCCTGGGCCCCCATGGGGCTTGATGGTGCCACTGCCGTGGGCCCCGACTTGACGTGCTGGGGTCTCCCACCCCGGGTGGATCGTGCTGAATGGGGGTGTCTATTGAAGTAAGCAGGGGAGCTGGCTCCCTGGGGATGACATAGTGTCACCCCAGTCAAAGGCCTTGGGACGTGGGCTCGTCACTGGGGTGCGGGAAGGAGTTTCCATCTTTGCTACCCGGTGGCGGCCTGATGAAATTGTATCATGCACTTTATTACATTTTTCCAGGTTTGTGGATAACGCTGCAGTCTAGCTGGCTGGCAAAAGCCACAGTGACTTCTTTGCCATCCTCATCTTTCTGTATTAAGGCTGCTCCAAGACCAGCATCACATGCATCAGTGTGAATGAAAAAATGTACAGGTGAAATCTGGGAATCTGAGGACTGGTGCAGTGGTTATAGAACGCTTCAGAAAGTCCACAGCTGCTTGACACCGGTCATTCCAGACAAATTGCACATCCTTTTTAGTGAGGGCAAAAAGTGGCTTTGCATGACGGGCATAGTCTTTTACAAAGCAGCAGTAGTAAACTGTTAAGCCAATGAACTGTCTCACCTGCTTTTTTGTGGCATTTGGACATTTGTAAAGAGAGCCCAGCAGACTTAAGCCTACTAAGCACCTCTTCCAAGTCAATGAAGTGTTTTTCAAATGTCGGTGATGCAACAACAATATCATCCAGACACACTGCACATAACTTATATATGAGGCCAGCTATAACATTGTCCATTAGCCGCTTAAAAGTTGCAGGGGCATTACATAGGCGAAAAGGAAGGTCTCTGAACTGAAACAGGCCAAAGTGTGTGATAAAAGTAGTCTTTGGTTCAGCTTCTTCAGCGATAGGGACCTGCCAGTAACCTTGAGCAAGGTCTAATGTTGTGAGAAATTTCCCTCTAGACAAAAACTCCAATGATTCATCAACCCTTTAGAGCAGATAACAGTCCTTCACAGTTAAATGGTTTAGACCTCGGAAGTCAAGACAGAACCATGGTTCACAAGGTGGTCTCAAGGAAATTTCAATCAAACGCAACTGGACTTGGTAATTTGTCTTGGAAGACGTTTCACCTCTTATCCAAGAGGCTTCATCAGTTCATGCTCGCCGCTGACCAGGCTGGGACTGGTCCGACCAGGACCAGTCCCAGGACGACAGGTCCAGTCCCAGCCTGGTCAGCGGCAAGCATGAACTGATGAAGCCTCTTGGATAAGAGGTGAAACGTCTTCCAAGACAAATTACCAAGTCCAGTTGCGTTTGATTGAAATTTCCTTGAGATAACCATGACCTGGATGAATGAGAATATTCACAGGCTTCACAAGGTGGGTTTATTCACAATAACCACAAATGGTAAATGGTAAATGGACTGAACTTATATAGCGCTTTTCTAGTCTTACTGACCACTCAAAGCGCTTTACATTGAAGCCGCATTCACCCATTCACACTCGCATTCATACACCGACACCCAACATGGCTCGGTAGGACAATGTAGAATTTGGGGGTTAAGTGCCTTGCCCAGGGGCACATCGACATGTGACTGGAGGAAGCTGGAATCGAACCTACGACCCTCCGATTGCAAGCCAACTACTCTACCACTGAGCCACAGTCGCCCATGGTCCTGATGCTGTTTCATTGATGTTATCCTGTAAATTATTATTTCCTTCTTAGCTGGTGAGGTGACAATGTGACAATATTATGTTGTGCTAGAGAAGTGTGCCCAATGTGCCCATCAAACACATCACTATAGCTTTCCAACAGCTTTAACAGTCCCTCTCTTTCAACATAATCCACGTTAGTTTGATCAGCCTGGCCCTGGAAAAAGAGCTGTGGAGTGTTCTGCAGAGTCATAGTTCCACTCTCAAGATCAGCTTCCACAAAACCATTTTCACAGAGTTCATCAAAACATGGGGGATTGTCATCCATAGATACAGTTCTGGTTGGGACATGCAATGTTAGCGAGGAACGGGTCATAAAGTCTATCCCAAGAACAAAGGGGGACGACAGGTCCTGCACTATGACAAAATGTTGATAGACACACTTACCCAAAAATCCAATAGTCAACCAAGTTATTCCTAACGGATCACAATTTGTTTCATCTGCCAATTTTATGGGTTGAGAATTTCACTCATTCTTTGATGAGTTGTTTGGGTTTTAGGGGGTATTAGATTTGCATTCACTGCTGAAAGAGATACACCTGTATCCAGTGTGGCCTCCAGAACAGTTACTTTAAAGTTCACTTTAACTCTGAAAGGGGTGTTTCACGATGATTATGAAGCTCCATCCTCAACATGATTGGCATAGGTGGCACACTTGGGACTGACAAAGTCAATGAGGGCGACTTTAATGGTTGGGGGGAGGGTTGTCCCTGTGAAATACTCATTGGAACAGTTAGGACATGTGCAACATTGCCCCCCTAATTGACCCCCTGATGCCGGGCCTGGGGGGAAGCTTTAAGTGCGCACCTAGATTACATATATATCACGTGACCGGCAAGGTATATCACTTGATGTCCCTCCTGAGCACAACCAGAAAGAAGGCGAATATCTTCTGCAGAGCATCTCCAACATGTTGAATAACTGGACAGATTCTGAGATTCGCAACCTACTCACGGTGAGGGGAGACATAGAAATTATGAAAAGCATACAAGGACTCTGTAACCTATGACCGCCTTATAACAAAGTTGCCGAATCAAACAGCAGGCCATATCGAAGCTGAAGACAATAAAGCGTCAATACCACGAGGTCTGCGACCACAACAGGCGAAGTGGCAATGACAGAATGGAATGGACCTACTTCGGGTTGTGCGACGCAATATGGGGTGCTCAAAAAACCACAAACCTTGCTGTGGTTCGTGGAAGCACAGATTCGGCTTCCGACCAACCAGAGGACAGCTCCAAGGCCAGCTGTAGCTCCCCTGAAAGTGTCCAAGAAGAAATAATGGCCTGCAGCATAAACCAAAGGCCCCAAGACGCGTCGGAAAGTGACTGCTCTTCCATAGCAGGTAAATATTTACGTTAGCAAGCAGACGTTGTTGTAACACTGGTAACACGGATGTACAGTTTGTAGCTATAAAAATGCTAATTGCAGACAGCGATGAATTAAACAGCATCTAATTATCTAAACAGCTCCTATTGAACACGTGATGAGAAAAGCGCTGGGACGACTTTTTTGAAAGAAGTGAATATATTTTGTATTTGCAATTACAAAAGAGAAAATAGTTGTACAAAACTGTTTACAGTCTGTTTATATTTACATATTATTCACTGCAAAACAATTGTTAATTTGGGCATGGCTATTTAACGTTCCTATATTCACCAAAGCTATGTTCTGTTTCACATTGTCAGGTTGATTTGTTTGTATGTTGTTTTAAGAAGCCTCTCTGATGCTGGAAGTTGTGAACAGGTTCCATTCAGCATGAATGGTGGCCGGGCCCAAACTACCACCATTTGTAGTCCCTCGCCTGGGAAGTTGTCCCTTCACCTGCCGGATTGTCCGCTGTGTTCTGGGGTTCTCCCTGGATCCAGTTTAAATGGCAGAGACAGGACTCTGGCTGAAGTAACATCCCTCTCCCACCCAATGCTAACTTTTACTATTGCTAACTATGTGTACAATGCTTGAATACTGAACCTCTAATCTACCTAGGAAGTGACTTTTGTTTGAATATTGAGTTGTAACATTTTTTTGTAAATGAGCACAACTCTGCCGCTTCTGACATACATATTGGACTCATCTATTTTTGTGACAATCCTGCTGGTCCTTTTGCACATCTTACTCACTTTAATTAATGACAATCCTGTTCTATTTGCACGTAGCTATGTGAAGTATTTAATTTGCAACAGTTTGAAGTGTCTGTAATTAGATACATTTTGCTAACCAGACTCAATAAAACCTTTTTTTGTGTGAAATTCTGAATAAATTCTATTCTATGTAAAGAATGGTTAAAAATTTTAAAGTTTGATGCTTTTTAATATGGGGAAGTTGATATAGAGTCCAAAAAGGTATACCACAATTTTTGACTACAAGAAAGACAATCACTTTGAAATGCAGTTAAAGTATTGACATGATTGCCTGTCGAAAATGCTGTGCCCCTCCAACTGGAGGTACACAGACAGCATGTGCATTAGGTTCCTGTAGTTCAGAGGCATCAGTATTCCAGTCGGCAAGGTAATTGTCTTTGTTGATCTCACAGACATTGTGCAGAATACAAGAGATCACAATGTCCGGCATAATGTAAATGTCAACATCACAACACTTGGCAAGAGACCTCCAACGCCCCTTAAGCCGCCCAAATGAGTTTTCAACAACCATCCGAGCAGAGCTTAAACAATAGTTGAAGGTGCTTTGTTCCGGCGTCAGACGATAGTGTTGTGTGAACCCCTTCATCAGCCACTTCTTCAGTGGATACACCGCATCCCCGATCAGATGAACCAGTACCTCAACACTGTTGACATCTCTGGAGAGCTGGAAGGACAGAAAATCATGAGTAGATTTGTAAATGGACTGACAATATATATCTATAGGTATCTCTAGAGATTTTGATATATATATATCTCCCACAGTCTCATATCTATGTATATATATATATATATATACATACATATCTACACAGATATCTATGTATATATCTGTATCCAGTTATATATAGTTTTATATATATAAATCTGTATCTAGTTATATATATATATATATATATATATACATACATAGTTGCGGATATTAAATAAAAAATATAACTATTTGGCTATGATTAGTCAAAGGACTGATATGGCAGTCAAAATTAATAATGTGTGGAAAAATATTATTATTTGGGGCACCACCTGATTCTATCAGGAACTATTTTAATAGCCAAATTTCTATATCAGTCTCATAATTCTGAAGGAATTACTTCTTTAACGTCTACGTCATACACCTTGCAATATGTATGTGTTGAACAACAAATGACAACTGTTACTTTCCAAACACAAGTTTTATTTACACAAAAGAACTAAAAAAAATATTCAATCACTCAAAGTAGTAATAAAAGAACACACTACTGATTAAAAATAAATTTATGGTTAAAATAAAGGAACACAAAAGATGAATAATGTAATAAAATGAGAAACCATGGATTCTTATTTCAGTTCTAGATGAATTTGGATGTTTTAAGAAGCAAGGCTCGATCTGTAGATGCTGGAATAAAGCTAAATTAGTTTCACTAATTGTAATTAGTTTAAGTAATTTAGCACCAATGGTTTACCTCTAAACCAATAAGCAATGTAAGAAAACAAAACATGTTATACATTAAGACATGTTATGTTTAAAAATTATCTGGATAAGAGCAATTAACCTTTGGAAAATCACTTAATTCATGGATTGATCACAACAGTAAACAATCTAATTCCCATATTTTGATCAAATAAGGAGAGTTCAAACACAGCTAATAAGATTAGTTTCTGTTATTAAACAATTATTTTAAAACCAAGTTCTGTTTGAATCGTTAATAGCGATCTTTGTTTATGAAACGGTGGCTTAAAAAGTCACATGGGCTTTCTTAGCTTTAGCTCTCTGGGACACACGTGGGGCATATAGAGTGGCTCAAATACGTTTATTAAACATTAAACAAAAAGGGAAAACTCCTGTCTGATTGAGTAGCGCAACTTGCAGGATTTTAAAAACACTGATTAAAGTTTTAGGCCGAAAGGCCTCTATTACCCAAAGATAGCAGATGTAAACAATACAACACCACAAAAAGGGAAAAACCTTTCAAATTAGTTATCCTAACTAATTTGCCTCTGCCCAAACAGACCTTTGAACGATTAAGTCTCCGAGTTGCTGCGTGTCGATGAGGAAAGGGGGGGGTGAGGCGATCTTAGCTTAGCGGCTAACAATGGCTCCGATCTGGTTAGCAGCAGTAAAGCTCCTGACTTGTGGCTCTGTCCAGCTGCGTCTGGCTCCGGCTGCTTGGCGATCGGCCCCCGTTATCCACCTTTTAAAGTATCTTTTGTACTTCCCAGTGCGGCAATGCTTATCAGCTCTGTGGCAGCGAATGAATGCGGCTTCTACTGGCTCTAGACCTCTGGCAATTGTGGCTTCCATCCGTCCAGTCTTGCAGCCTGTCGGTGGCCTGAAACTCAAAGAGGTAGCATCGGCTCTGGGACAAATGTCTTTGTTTGTCAATGTTTAAGATTCACCTTAAGTGGTCCTTGGGTTCCTTTGGAGAAAGTTTCTACCTTGGACATTCCTTCGCCAGCGAAGGAGGATGGATGGAGATACCTTCTGTTTTTGCTCCCCGTCCAGAGGTAGACTCAAAAGGAAGAGCGGCAGGTAGTGATGGGAAAAATGAACCGAGCCTCCGAGGCATGTCTCGAGCAAAAGTGGGCATGCCAGATAAAGTCTCGATTCGAGGCCTGTGTCAACAACAGGGAAATCACGTGACCGAGGCCTCGGTCTGTCCTGGTAGTTGATTGATTCATTCCGTGAACCGCTTCCTCAAAAGCGCTTTGAATCCCGCGGCACAATGTAGTGTGTGTCTGCGTTCGTAGTGAGATAGTGAGTTAATGCCTATATGAATATATAATAATATTAAGGCATTAATGTGACTACCCCATTACTGAGAAGGGAAGGACAGATAACATAACTGGAGCACATGGACAGCACACAAGATCAGGTCTGTCTCAAATATTTTCATGATATTACTATATCCGTGCAGTGTAGGAACTGGTCATCTTAAGTTAGTCCTTTGGTACAACGCAATTTAAGTATTTATCTGAATGTTTTTTTATCAATTTACATTGATTGATCATTTTAAATAATGTAAAAATCTTAACACTGTTCCTCAGGATGAAGAATGTCTCTCTAGGCCGCAAACTAGCATTCATTTTGAAAATGTCCACTAGTGTAACGCACTGTCCTATAGTACAACATGAAGTCAGTTTCACTTATTTTTTCCTTTACTCCTATCATAATAAACCTGGGCCGGGAGTTATTCAAAGAAGACACATGAATGATACAACAAGGACACAGTTTATGGAATTGATCAGATTTGAAAATCCCCCATGCTCAAATGTTGATAATCTATTAGACTCCTACACTTCAAGTATTGTAAATGTTTGGATACTATTGCTCCTGTCAAGGTTAAAATGGTTAAAACTAAGCAAAAGGCACCTTGGAGAAATTAAGTTTTGGTCAGGGCAAAAAAAATGGAGTCCTGGAAAACCGAACGGAAATGGAGCAAGTCAAAGCTCCAGGTTCATTATGAGGTTTACAAAGAAATGCTTTGTGTGTTTAACCAGATTTTATGTGGAGCAAGGGAGAAGTATTTCTCTGAAATAATTGCAAACTGCAAAAAACTATTCTCGTTTTATGTTTGCCACAGTGAACAGATGAACTAATCCTCAAGTTTCACCCCATTTAGAACTAATTTCTGCATCTAGGTGTAATGAGTTTGCAATATTTTTTAATGACAAAGTCCAAGGCATTAAAAATTCCATAATTACCTCAAAGCAAATGGCAAGACTGTTTCCAGATAAACACCTTGAGCTGACACATTTTACACCTGTCAGTGACAAAACAATCGAAGAGGTTAACTCTGGTCTGAGTTCATGTACATGCTGCCTTGATGAATTAACCACTCTATTTCTAAAGTCTGTGCTGAGCAGCTTGTTACCACAGCTTGGTCAATTAGTTAACATCTCACTTGAGACTGGAACATTCCCAAATGCCTTAAAAACTGCGCTCATTAAGCCTCTTCTAAAGAAGAGCAGCCTTGATCCCACAGTACTGAGCAACTACCGGCCCATATCAAACCTACCATTCTTAGGAAATGTCCTAGAGAAAGTAGTATATCAACAGCTCACTTACTTTCTCCTGTCTAACAATGTGTTTGAAACTTTCCAGTCAGGCTTTAGGCCCCACCACAGCACTGAGAGGGCTCTGATCAAGGTGACAAATGATATCCGCATGAACACCAACGCAGGCAAAGTCTCAGTTTTAGGTCTGCTGGACCTGAGCGCTGCCTTTGACACAGTGGACCATGGGGTCTTACTTCACAGGTTAGAAAACTGGGTGGGAATCTCTGGTACTGCTGAAAACTGGTTCAATTCCTATCTCGAGGACAGGACAACTTTGTTGAAATTGGGAACTGTGTCTCAAACAAAATTCCCATGACCTGTGGAGTCCCCAAGGGTCAATCTTGGGACGACTTTTATTCAACTTGTACATGCTTCCATTGGGTCAGCTAATTAACAGCAATAATGTGTCTTACCATAACTACGGAGATGACACTCAGATCTACGTGTCACTGACAGCAGGTGAACATGGGCCTATAGATACACTCTGTCACTGTATTGAACAGATCAGTGTGTGGATGCAAAACAACTTTCTCCATTTAAACTCAGACAAAACTGAGATAATTGTTTTTGGCCCACAGACACAAAGAGAAAGTGTTATCAGTCATCTTGAGTTTCTCTGTCTTCAACCAAAAAATCAGGTTAGAAATCTAGGGGTAATCCTGGACTCTGACCTGAACTTAAAGAGCCACATCAAAGCAAACACATCAACAGCTTTTTACCATCTGACAAACATTGCTAAGATCAGAGGAATAGTGTGGAAACCAGACTTAGAGAGACTTATCCATGCATTTGTCTCCAGCAGGTTAGACTACTGTAACGGCCTGCTCACTGGCCTCTCTAAACGAGCTGTTAGACAGCTGCAGTACATCCAGAACGCTGCTGCTTGAGTCCTGACAAGAACCAGGAAATACAACCATATTAGTCCAGTGCTCCGGTCTCTGCACTGGCTTCCTGTCTCTCAGAGAATAGAATTTAAAACAGCTCTGCTTGTGTACAAGTCTTTTCATGGTTTGGCACCAAAGTACATCTCTGACATGTTAGAGACATATGAACCATCTCGGGCCTTGAGAACTTCAGGGAGGGGTCTCCTGGTGTTTCCCAGAATCAACAATAAACACGGTGAGGCTGCATTTCAGTTTCAGGCAGCTAAAATCAGGAACAGTCTTCATGAGGATATGGGACAAGCGTCAACTCTAACAATGTTTAAATCCAGGCTGAAAACAATTCTTTTTACCCGTGCATATGACAAGTGAAAGTATTTTATCTGCACTCTTGCTTTTTATTGTAAGTAATTATTTTCTAAGTTGATGTTATTTTTTTCTGTTTATCTGTTTTCTTAATTTATGGAACTGTGAAGCACTTTTAATTGCCTTGTGTATGAATTGTGCTCTACAAATAAAATTGCCTTGCCTTAACATAGTGAAAGCAAACATGTAAACAAACATTTTTTTGTATTATAAGTTAAAATATTAAATATGAAAAAAAGAGATATTATCCGAGTCAAAAAAAATAATGGAGCTTAATGGACGGCCGCATTTGGATGGTCCGTCAACTCAAACCGTCCTTCTCTGTTTTGTTAAAGCTAGTTTATGTTGAAAGTGAAATGCTGAGATGATCCCCAAAGAAAGGTCCAGGAAGTTTAAGTAGAGGCTGAATGAAGATCCTGACAGGAAAGAGAACTCACTGAGAGAGAGACGCAGAAAGTACATTATTTTAGCCTAATAATTCATAAAAAATAATTGTATAATCAAACTTTAGCAATTGTGATGATTTAATTATACAATTATTTATTAATTAAACAATTATTTTTTAATTAATTTAATTATAATTACTAATAATAGACATATTAATGTGCCATCATGTCACAATATTCTTAATGGATTGTTCAATTAATTTTACCCAGTTATTTTTCTTGATTAATTTTATTTATGGTAATGACTATCAAAGAACAATTTAGGAAATATTGAATCAATTCACAATGAATTATTTTAAAGGAGCACAGGATGTTTCACTCTGTTGTGTGGATGTGTTGTTCAATGAATATGACCCAGTCATTTTATAGATGAATTTCATTCATGGTTATGTGAGGTATGGCTGTCAGAAAATATATATATATTTTACTTGTGTTGTACTAAATAGTTGCACACAATTTAAAATAATAAATTCGACTTTGTACACAGCAGGGGTATACTAGTACTCTGTTTTCCAAAGGTATAACGGAATGTCCTGTGGTGCAACAAATTGAATTGTGAGTGGAAAAGGTATTTAAATGAAAAATGTATGTAAAAATTGTTGGATAGTATAATAAGAGTATCATCATAATGCAGCTACAAGGATGAAACGAAGATTCCTTGGGTTTTATACTAATTATGATAAATGTAACACTGAAATTTGGGTGAAGTCTCCATGTGTAAATCTTATAGTATATAAATAACACAATTCTGATTTCTTTGGGGAAAATGTTTGATGTAGAAATATAATTGGGGTAACTAATATGCCTTGGGCTTATCTATTCAACATTGTCTGAATTAAATAATGAAATTCTTCATTGTGTTGAACCGGTGGACACATTTTAGGACTACCACACCAAAAAGTGAAAAATATACAAAAATATGATGAATTTGAAATGGACATATTCAGTTTGGAATTTTCACGTATAAGGGAAATTAAAAACACCGTCATTTGACAAATACTTTTGAATTATTTTTTTCACTTTGAATTTGATTTCACGTGAAGCACCCATTTATAAATAACTGAAAAAACCTTGAACACACAGGGAGCCAATGCAGTGATTCCAAAACTTGAACAATGTTTTCCCACCCTCTGGTCCTCATCAGAAGATATGCCGTGCTGCTGAGTTATGAAGAAGATGAAGATTAGGGATAGATTTTTTTGGGGGAAAACACCAGAGCAGGGCACAACAACATTCTTTTCTACATGATGCCCAAGAGCCCTCTTATGAAAAATAAATAATAGTTTTTTTTTTAGTCTTCTTGCATGTGGAAGCCTGTCTGTGCCCCTCAACATCAGTATTTAACTATTAATAAAAATGTAATAACAATTTAGCTATATAAAATGATCCAACTGCTGCAGTTAAATGATGGCTATCAAGCAATGCCTCCTCAGGTCCAAGTGAGGCTGCTGGTAAGTCGGTACACCACAGGTATCAAACTCTAAGCTTGAGTCACAGCCAGTTGACCATTACCATTTATGTGACCCTCTTGACTCTAGGGGTTTATAGAACTAGAACTTCAAGATAACAGTTGTGTGGTTAAATAATACTTTATCAGTCAAATCAAACAAGACTTTATTTCTATAGTGGAAAATGATAGCAGCATGGAAAGATGTTAAACATTTTATTTGAAAAAATTCTCATCAAATGGAGAGACAGCTATAATACATTTAATATAATATTTTTACAGGTTTTTTGTTTTTATTTTTTTAGCAACACATTGTGCCACAACGGGTCCTTTGAGGACATTCATAATCTAGATGTGGCCTGAATGACCATGAGTTTGACGCCCCTACAGGAGTTTAGATTGTTGTATACTCTTTTTTTACTAAATTAAAATATACACTCTTCTCCTTAAGCTTTCTTCTGGCAACTGACAAAGTAAAATGAGTATGCTGTGTTCGCCAAGCAAATGTGGGTTTTTTATATACTGGGCTGGAAAGATTTGCTTAGTGGATGCAGCTGTGTTGCATGGTGCGAGTACAGTCCCTTGTGGTTCTCCTGTGCTGCTGACCAGCTGGTTTGACCCACAATCCTTCAGTCTCACAAATGGTGGTCTGTTTGTCAGGTAGTCATTGATCCAGCTGATTGTTGAGGCCTCCACCTGTGTCTTCAGGAGTTTCTGACAAAGCAAATCAGGCTGAAGTGTACTAAATGCACTGGAGAAATCAAAGAACATGATTCTCACAGTGCTGCCTGATTTGTCCAGATGACGGTGAGTTGGTTGAGGCAGGTTGATGATGGCATCTTCAACACCAAGTCCACGGCGATAAGCAAACTGCAGGGGGTCCTGATAGGTTCTAGTTTTCTTAGTCAGGTGGGGCAACAGGAGTCTCTCCAGGACCTTCATGATGTGGGATGTCAGGGCAACAGGTCTGTAGTCATTGATGGCTGATGGGTGAGTTTACTTTGGTACTTAAACAAGGCAGGATGTCTTTCACAACAGTGGAACCTTCTCCTGGGTCAGGCTAAGGTTGAAGACGTGCGGCAGAATCTCACAGAGCTGCTCTGCACAGGTTTTCAGGATTCTGGGGATGACACCATCTGGACCTGCAGCCTTGTTCCGGTTCAGTTTCTCCAACTGTCTCTTCACCTAACTTCTAGAGACAGACAGGTGGGAGAGTGAGGTAAAGGGGGTTGCAGCATGTCCTGACTTGGTTGAAGACAAAGTTGTGGAAGTAGAAGAGTTCATGACTGAGGTGGAAGATAAAAGGTCACCCTAGGGGGTTAAATTTATGATAAGGCAGTTGTTCTGGTTCAGGGAGAGCAATTCCTCTCTACTTTGAGTCTCTCAGAAGATTTACTTTGATACTAAACCCCCAAATCAGATTCAATTATATTTCCTCCGAGCCATGCTGAAAGTTTCTCCATGTTGAATGGGTTTGAATACCGGCCTGGGGTCTTCCTAAATGGAGTTTGCATGTTCTGCTTGTGCATGTGTGGGTTCCTCTGGGTACTCCAGCTTCCTCCCACAGTCTAAAAACATGACTGTTAGGTTCATTTGACTTTCTAAATTGTCGTTAGGTGTGAGTGTGTGCATGCATGGTTGTTTGCCCTGTCTCTTTATGTTGCCCTCCAGTGGACTGGTGGCCTGTTAAGGGTGTATTCCAGGTCTAACCCGTTGACCACTGCAGATAGGAACCAGCCCCCCACAACCCTTTAAAGATAAGCAGCATGGATAGGTGGACTTAAGAGGTCTAAATCTCTCAGAGATGCTAACACTACAACAGAAAAGTAGAGTTAGCCCCTCTGAGCTGTTTTGATCTTTAAGGTTTCTGCAGCTGAGTCGCTGTGGACGTAAACCAGTAAGATATTAGGGTATATTTAGTGAGGAACAGCAGCAAGTTAAATTTTCAACACTTATCTATTCGGCTATCAACTTTCCTATAGTGGTTTTAATATTTATGGTCTTCGATCAACACAGCCCAACAACAGTGTCTCAACTGCAACATTGCATCCCATCAGATAAAAAAACAGGATACTAAAGCTTCGCATGGCTCCCCTTCTGGTGATGTTTATATAATATACTTGCGATTCTCCATGATTCTTGATTAATATTGGTTGTTGTTAAACAGGATGGGACTGTATACTATGCTATAAGTTATGTTGTTCTAAGTCATTTTAAAATTCTGCTCAATGTGACCTTTTTTAATTTTGAGCACCTGTCTCTGCACATCAAATAAAGGCCATATATTCTATTTTGATTTTACTCATAATCAAAGGGGTTGGACTGTTTAAGTAAATCCTTCAACATGTTATCCAAGCTAATCTACACATGATTATCCTAAACACTATCTGCATGCTACTTATTCACAACTGTCCTCACAGACCTTTTCCCTGATTTTAAAGGCACACTGCTAAGACTTTGCTATTAAAACCCAGGGACATTGTTACTCATACATGTGTATCATTTGTTTCCCTAGCATGGAAATAAAAAAGAACAAAAATAGAACAAAAACAACGGAAACCAGTAATCGTGCAGATAATGAGTTAGCACTTCAAAACGAGCTGCTGCTGTATGTGATTAGAGAGATTTTAGTTACACTTATACTCTCCAACAATGGATGGGTTGGGATGGAAATTGTATCTCAGTGCTAAATGAAGCTTAAAGCTTTAATTAACAGCACAACACAATTGAATACAGACATCTGCCATAGTTCATGGTTCTCATGTTTCACTCCCTCACTGAACCAAGAATCTGGGAAATCTGGGCAGGTGTCAGTGAGAAAAAAACCCACAAAACAAAACAAGGGAAGCCTAACACTGTGGCTTAATCGGCAGTATGGTCATTGTTACATTTGAAGGATGCAGGCCAATCCTCATCTCCAAACCTGACTAAAAGAAATAAGTAGCTAGAGCTTTAAGGGAAAATCCAGGCAAAGACATTTTAACACTGCAACAAAACAGCCAACACGTATTTCAGTCTGAATGGGGGTGTGTGTGGGGGCTGGGGTGGGGCGTAAGCTACCAGAGGCCTGGGAGCTTGAGGTTCCTCCTCAGTATCTTTGCTGTTCCAAATACTGCACATTTCTGGACTTCCAGGACTTCCAATTCTTCCAGGAATCTGCTGGAGCCATTCCTCCACTTTGGGAGTCTCTGCCCCAAATGCTGGAATTTCCACGGGTACTACTGTCACCTTCACCTTCCAAGCCTTCTCTAGCTCCTCTCTGAGCCCTTCATATTTCTCAAGTTTATCATGTTGCTTCTTCTTGATATTACCATCACTTGGTATTGCCACATCCACCACCACGGCTTTCCTCTGCTCTTTAACAACCACCACAATGTCCGGTTGGTTCGCCATTACCATCCTGTCTGTCTGGATCTGGAAGTCCCACAGGAACTTTACACACTAAGTTGGGGATTTATAAAAACGTGGCAGAAAAATGTGTGCAAACACTAAGGCTCTTGTGAATTTAAGCCACATTTTCAGACTTGTAGAGTCTTTAATTTGCACAAACAAACGAGCACAACCAACACACAAACTTCTCCCCCATCACGTCTATAGAAACTGAGAATAAAAATGAAAATTTCATTAAAAGTATGTTGCATTTAAGAATTATGTTCATATGCATGTCTTCAGATTGTATAGCAATTGCACGTATTGGTGCATGTGTGAAGAACAAATATGCTGCAGCATCCCAGGATAATTCTGCACCATGGCTGTTACTCATTGAAGATTATTTTTTATGTCAGGTACGCTGCTGCATCAATGCTGTGTCACCTGCAGCTCTTCCATTTATTTTGATGACCCCAAATCAATATTTAGCATGGATGATAATTTTTGAAAGTAGTTTTGAAATGCACATTATTTGTTTTAATTTGTTTTGATTCCAGTCTTATTGTCGCTACAAGAGATAATCATACATGATTTTTATTTATGTTTTATTTATTTATTTTACTCATCTTCTACCACATTTTTTTTGCAACTATATCTTTGTCTTTTTATGTGAAGCCTTTGGCTGAGTAAAGCTCTATATAGATCAACATTGATTGATTGATAGAAATAAAACAGTCGTCTCTGCCTCCACATGCCTGCAGCTGTCTTTCTTTACCTCTCGGTTGCCATGGTTACCAGTGAAACACCCCATATTAACCGTTTTAAGTCGATGCAGAATAGTGATGGGAAGACCGACTGTTTTTACCGTCTCGGATCATTGACTGTCAAACATTAATTTGAACAGATCTTGATTGAATCATTTCGTTCACTTTAACAGCAGGTGGCGCCATTTCCCCTTGTGGTCGTTGTAAACAAGGCTGCTGTTCTACAACGAATCATGATTCCCAATCCCAAGTGACTCTGACTCATTTACCGACTCATTCCTGTTACTATTAGCAACTAATTTCATTAGTAGAAATATATGTAGTTTACAATTAAATAATACATAAACACAGTTAAAAGCAACCATGAACAAAAGCAACAATGGGCTGAGTACAGATGAGCCAGGAAACACCATCATGGGAGCCATCTGCATCGGCAGCAGCAGCCAAGGCACTGATCCAGGGCGCCCAGAGGAGGGAGGGATGGTACCCCCACCTCCACCCAGGCACTATCTGGAGATCACCCAGACAGCCACAGCCGACCACCGCCCCCGATGTCCTGTCTGTGAGATATGATTTGACGTTGTATGAACAGCACCAGAGATGCCGATCTGTTTTAAACGGGTTACAAGAAAAGTGTGGTCTACTGTATCAAAGGCAGCGCTTAGATCCAGTAGAACCAACACTGTCACCTTCTTGGTATCATAGTTTAGTCTAAAATCATTTAAAAGCTTTAAAAGAGCCGTCTCTTTTCTGTGGTTCATCCTAAAACCAAAGTGAAATTTCTCTAAGACATTATAAGCGTCACTCCACGGAAAGCCCGGACCAGGGCCCGGAGGCCACGAAGATCAGAGGCACCCCGCCCCCCAGCAGGGCCCCGACCAGGGATTGGCCTTGTCCAGGACAAGCAAGGACCCCGTAACCCCATCTCCTGGCAGGAGGGACCAGCAGCCAGTCATCGGATGACAGACGCCACCACCAGTCCCGGACCAATCCCCAACGCCAACAACCCAGCCTCCATTTTGTGTGTAGTGAATGGATATTTCCTAGTTCATATTACTAGATCCGTTTTGTTAAAGTTGTTACTTTCTGTTGGTGTTTTTTTTTTTTTTTTGCACCAACAGAGGTGGAGGACTGGGATGTTTTCTTGTGTTTGTTTCCCTCCCTATCTTGTATCGTCACTTCACACTTCTACCGGTCCTGTTTCTCTTCTTCATCTTGTTTCTCTCTTCCTTCTTATTTCAATTTTGTGTCCATAACTTCAAGAAATTAAACCCACAGTAATCACTAATAAAGATTTTTCATACACATATATCAAGTAGAATACTATACTAAAGCTGTAATGCTCTGCTTGGGAACGTAAATCTGTTGGGCTTGTACCTGGTACTCAGACACCAGTTCTGAGTAGCAAACTGCTAGACAGGACACGTAAAAAAAAAGGCGTCTCAAGGGAGCAATTCATAAAGTTTAAAATCTCGTCTTTAAAAAACCCATAACATTGCTTAAAAAAATGGGTGGGAATCGGGTCCAAGACGCTTGTGGTGGGCCTCACTGAGCCTCACTGAGGAGAAACTGAGAAGCAACTGCGCTGCTGCATCCTGTGATCCACTGTCCATTGAAGTGCAGCTCATTGACAGTAATTCCTCTTCATTGATGCTGTGCCTTCTCATGAAAGTGTTTGATCAGCAAAGATTATCCATGACTTGATTTGGGAATAATAGGAGGATGTTTGATATGTGGGTGAAGAATTACTCTTATTAAACGTCTTCCCACCCGAAGTTCTCCTAGTTCATCAACAAATGGACTTAAGCAGTACAGCTTGTGTGTCTCATCCTTGAAGTGAATGTTCTTTCTTGGGTTAAATATTTGATTTCCTTGCTGAATGTGTTTTCCTGTGCAAGTTTTATTATGAACAGCTCTGCTTATTGTCTGTCCTAAAAATTTGTGTTTTCAACTTTTGTTTGTGTTTCTCCTTTAAAATCTTTCAGAAATTTCTTCAGACGAGCAGCTGGTTAAACAGCTCTTCTCCAGTCTGAGAATTTGGTGGGACGGTCTAGTATTCTTTTCTTGTACGTTGGCATGGAACACATGCACCGTTTTCAGTCGTGAGGCTTGACTTCAATAACCTTTTCCTTTTCAAAAGTTTGCTCACTTTGCCACAAAAACTCTGGACCTTTAAACCAGTTAGAGTTGAGTAGCTGTTGAACACTTAGTCCCCTTGATGTGTGGTCGGTAGGGTTACTTTCAGATGGTACATGATGGCACTGATGTGGGTCTGTGAGTGACTTTATCCTTTGGATCCTATTTGCCACAAACACGTGAAATATTTTTGCATCATTATTTACATATCCCAACACCACTTTGGAATCTGTCCAGAAATGTTCTTTAAGATCACTTATCTCCACTTCATTTCTTAACATCACACTTGTTGTTGCTGCAACTACTGCAATCGTTAAGGGGGCTACTCATGCCTTTCCCATGACTAGGACACAATGGACATCCCCCTTCGATGAGACTGTTCTTAAATAACTACAATGTCTGTAGCTTGTCACACTAGCTTCTGAAAAGTTTATGTAAATCACAGTGTGCAATGTCTGTGTCTAAAGGTAAGATGCATCTTTGAATTCTCACCTTTGACACGTTTTGGAGATGCAGGAGCCAGGATTCCCACTGTGTATGGAGTTGATCCGAGAGTGGCTCATCCCATCCAACCTTTTCTCGACATAATTGTTGCAGGATTTGTTTTCCTCTTAGAATGAAGGGTGCTACAAATCCTAGTGTCGAACATTGATGCTACTGTGCGTAATATTCCTCTTTTTGTCATTGGGTGCTCTTTGACTGTTATTCTGAACTGAAATTCATCAGAAGAAAAGCACCAATGAACACCAAGAGCTCTTTCCATCAGCGGTTCTACAAGTGCCAGATCAAACTCCTTAATACCTTCAGCTCACTTTTCTCTTGGCAGCAACTTCATCACATTTTCACGGTTTGAGATGAACTTGTGTAATCTTAGTTTCCCTGTGCTAAACAGCTCTCTTGCTTAGCTGTATTGCTCCTACTACTGACCTAACACAAATCCATCATCTAGATAAAAGTTCCTTTGAATGAACCTCACTGTATTTGAAGTGAACTTTCCTTCACGTTGTTTGGCTAGATGTTTTAAACCAAAGTTGGCATCCATCGATCCATCCATCCATCCATCTTCTTCCACTTATCCGGAGTCGGGTGGCGGGGGCAGTAGCTTAAGCAGGGAGACCGAGGCGTTCCCAGGCCAGCTGGGAGACATAATCCCTCCAGCGAGTCCTGGGTCTTCCCCTGGGTCTCCTCCTGGTGGGACGTGCCCGGAACACCTCACCAGGGAGGCGTCCAGGAGGCATCCTGACCAGATGCCCGAGCAACCTCAACTGGCTCCTCTTGATGTGGAGGAGCAGCGGTTCTACTCTGAGCTCCCTCCAGATGACCAAACTTCTCACCCTATCTCTAAGGGAGAGCCCAGCCATCCTACGGAGGAAACTCATTTCAGCTGCTGTATCCGCGATCTCATTCTTTCGGTCACCACCCAGCATTCGTGACCATGGATGAGGATAGGAACGTAGATCGACCGGTAAAAATTGAGAGCTTTGCCTTTCGGCTTAGCTCTCTCTTCACCACAACAGACCGGTACAGCGCCCGCCAACTGCAGATGCCTTACCAATCCGTCTATCGATCTCCCGCTCCATTTTTCCCTCATTCGTGAACAAAACCCCCAGATACTTGAACTCCTCCACTTGAGGAAGGACTCCATCCCGACCCGAAGAAGGCATCCTACCCTTTGCCGGCTCAAGGCCATGGTCTCGGTTTTGGAGGTGCTGATCCCCATCCCAGACGCTTCACACTCGGCCGCGAACCGCTCCAGCGAGACCTGTAGATCCCGTTCAGATGAAGCCAACAAGACCACATCATCTGCGAAAAGCAGAGACCAGATCCTGAGGTCACCAAAACGGATCCCCTCAACACCTTGGCTGCGCCTAGAAATCCTGTCCCTAAATGTTATGAAAAGAAACATTGACAGAGGGCAACCATGGCAGAGTCCAACTCTCACCGGGAACGAGTCCGACTTACTGCCAGCAATGAAAATCAAACTCTGAGACCGGTCATACAGGGACCTAACAGCCCGAATCAAATGGCCTGGTACCCCATACTCCCGGAGTACCCCCCACAGGACTCCCCGAGGGACATGGTCGAACACCTTCTCCAAGTCCACAAAACACATGTAAACCGGTTGGGCGAACTCCCAAGAATCCTCCAGGACCCTGCTGAGGGTGTAGAGCTGGTCCAGTGTTCCACGGCCAGGACGAAAACCGCATTGTTCCTCCTGAATCCGAGGTTCGACTATCCGTTGGCCCCTGTTCTCCAGAACCCCCGAATTGACCTTACCAGGGAGGATCAGAAGTAAGATCCCCCTATAGTTGGGACACACTTTGTGGTCCCCCTTTTTAAAGAGGGGGACCACCAGCCCGGTGTGCCAATCCAAGGGAACTGCCCCCGATGTCCATGCAATACTGAAGAGCCGCGCTAACCAACACAACCCTAAAGCATCCAGAGCCTTGAGGAACTCCGGTCGAATCTCATCCACCCCTGGTGCCTTGCCACCGAGGAGCTTTTTAACAACCTCGGCGACTTCAGCACCCGAGATTGGAGAGCATGTCCCCAGACTCTGCTTCCAAACAGGAAGGCGTGTCGGTGGGATTGAGGAGGTCCACTTTGGGTCAGTGGATGGAAGTATTCCATCCACTGACCCAAAACGTCCCGTGTCGAGGTCAGCAGCACACCGCCCCCACTGTAAACAGTGTTGGTGGCAGACCGCTTCCCCCCGAGACGCCAGATTGTGGACCAGAATCGCTTCGAAGCCACATGGAAGTTGTTCTCAATTGTCTCTCCAAACTCCTCCCATGCCTGAGTTTTTGCCTCACCGACCATCCGAGCCGCACTCTGCCTAGCCTGCCGGTACCTATCAGCTGCTTCCGGAGTCCCACAGGCCAAGAAGGCCCGATAGGACTCCTTTTTCAGCTTGACAGCATCCCTCACCGCCGGTGTCCACCAACGGGTTCAAGGGTTGCCGGCGCGACAGGCACCAACTACCTTATGGCCACAATTACGGTCAGCCGCTTCGACAATGGAGGCACGGAACATGGCCCACTAGGACTCAGTGTCCCCCGCCTCCTCCGGGACGTGTTCGAAGTTCTGTCGGAGGTGATAGTTGAAAGTTCTTCTGACAGGAGACTCTGCCAGACGTTCCCAGCAGACCCTCACAACACGTTTGGGCCTGCCAGGTCTGTCCGGCATCCTCCCCCACCACCGGAGCCGACTTACCAACAGGTAGTGGTCAGTGGATAGCTCCGCCCCTCTCTTCACCCGAGGGTCCAAAACATGCGGCCGCAAATCAGATGAAACGACAACTAAGTTGATCATCGAGCTCCGGCCTAGGGTGTCCTGGTGCCAAGTGCACACATGAATACCCCTATGCTTGAACATGGTGTTCGTTATGGACAATCCATGACGAGCACAGAAGTCCAACAACAAAACCGCTCGGGTTCAGATCGGGGGGCCATACCGCAACTTTCCAGGCAAGGGTATTACAGAGTTCTTTCTCTGGTACTTTCTCTGCATCAACACGTTTAATAATATCCTCCATAAAATTTGAATAGTCTTTGTTGTAATTTTTGTGTCTTTTAATGCTGCGTTCAAGACTGTTTAAACATTGCATTGCACTTGAGATGTTGTTGGGAAGATTTGGTTTGTTGCTTTTGAAAGACTATGGCATTTCATAATGTCCATTTTGTTTTTGTTTTATTCCTTCTTGTAGATTTTCAATAAAGCGGACGTCTTCTTGTAAAATGCTCACCTCTTCCACTCCTCTTTCATTAAAGTCAGATTCAAGTGCTTTGATTACATCTGGAAATGTTACTTCCTTTATTTGTGTCTTGCAGATGAAATTAACTTCATTCTTCAACTTTGAGGTTGGCTGAGCTTATGGTAATACTTGTTTTACAATGATGCGATGACTTACTCCAATCACATCACTGCCTGCGTTACACGAATCAGAGCAACCCAAATCTATTTTCTAGGCATATGGCTGGTTTTCTTAACCACATATGACTTCTCTGGGCATTAAGACGTGTGTGCAGTTGTACCCTAACGAGAATCCTATTTCACAATGCAGTGGGGAGGCAATGTGTTCAATGAGATGCTCTAAATGTGACCATGATCTTGCAGTATCTGGAGTGGGGATATGACTACGATTAGCAGCTATAAAGTCACGTGTGTACACAACTGGCATGGTGATTTTTTTCTAGGAAAACAGTCCTCTTATGTGCAGACCTTCGAACTTTGCACATGAAACAGTTGTTTTCTTGGATGACATTGTAGATAGTTTAAGTTTTACTTGGGTTTCGGTTGTGTCCACGTTGTTTGCTACTTCATTGAGAATAAATGAAGACTCACGCTGTGTGTCCAATAGAAAATAGAACAGTACTTCCTCTCTTGGCTGATTTTTCGTGGTGTTTTTATTTTCACGTGTTACTCTATTTGACGTGCTCTCGTTGACTGTGTCTTGTAACTGTGTTACCTGTTGATGGGGTTCCTTCTGTTTACTCGTTGCTCTTTAGGCTGTTCTTTGTTTCTTTGAATGATTTTTAATCTCTCAATAACTGGTTTCTCAGTGAATTTACAACACTTATGTAAGTTGTGACCTCCTCTTTTACAGAACACACAAGAGACCATGCTGCTTTCGATAGAGTTAGTTGTGAAGATTCTTGCTGTGTCTTCAATTCAATTCAATTCAGTTTATTTATATAGCGCCATTTCACAACAGATGTCATCTCAAGGCACTTTACAAAAAGAGTTATTACAATACAATGTTTAGTGTAGAAATTACAGAACCACAGAAGATTGCGTCGTGGAATTCTCAGCAATCCCTCATACTGAGCAAGCATGCAGCGACAGTGGGAAGGAAAAACTCCCTTTTAACAGGAAGAAACCTCCGGCAGAACCAGGCTCAGCACAAGCGGTTATCTGCCGCGACCGTCTGTGGCTTGGAGAATACATAACAGAGACACAGAAAGAGCAATAGAACTGATGCACAAGTTTGTTGCAGGACGTGGAGAATTTTCCGTCACTGCAATGCCATCTTAGTCAGGGTCGTCAAGCAGGGCTAATCCGGAGCACCTACTATAATAGAAAACAGGTTAGTGCTTGAATTGACAGCACATCATGCAGTTGGGGAGAAGTAGGAGAGAAAGTAGGAACAGACCCTAATAATGTCCTCCAACAGCCTAGCCTAAAGCAGCATAGCTACTAACATTAACCTGTCTCCTAGCTACTAGGAGACCTGGCTACCAACACTCTGTCTGAGTCCTCCTGACCCGTGGACGGTGTAGGGCCGGTAACGGCCCCCGTCATGCCGGGGTCTTCTCGGAGTCGGGTTGTTTGAGAATGCAGCCCAAAGTGGGTGGTAAACTCCATCTAAGGCTAAATACCGGCACGAGACCGATAGTCGTCAACTATCTTAAAGAAAAATAGACAGAAATGAGAGGACAGAGTTGAAGAGGGCGAGAAACGTTTAAGAGATAAACGGGTGGGGTCCGCACAGTCTGCCCGGGGGATTCAACCCGGCAGGTAATGGGCGGCCGCACTGTGCGGGAGGATCCCCTTGAGGGACCTCTCTCCGGCGCTGGCTGGCCCCTGTGGGCGCATTTCTTCCGCGGCGGTAAGCCGCGACCGGCTCCGGATCTTTACCTGGCTTACATTAATCTATCTCTACCTAGCTACTCTACCTCTTCCTATCTCTTCCTAACTTTTGACACTCTGCCTGACTACTAACATTAACCTGTCTCTTCCTATCTACCTGTCTGACCTGACTCTAACTACCTATAAACATATCTCTAACTGTAAGCTTTGTCAAAGAGGAAAGTTTTTAGCCTAGTTTTAAAGATAGACAAATTGTCTGCTTCACGAACCAACCCTGGGAGCCGGTTCCATAGGAGGGGAGCCTGATAGCTGAAAGATCTGCCACCCATTCTACTTTTAGAAATCCTAGGAACTACCAGTAAACCTGCAGTCTGAGAGCGAAGGTCTCTGTTAGGAACATATGGAACAATCAGGTCTCTTATGTATGATGGAGCTAGATTATTAAGGGCTTTATATGTCAGAAGGAGGATCTTGAATTCTATTCTAGATTTTACTGGGAGCCAGTGAAGAGAAGCTAAAACAGGGGAAATGTGATCTCTTCTTTTAATATTCATCAGAATCCTAGCAGCAGCATTTTGAACTAACTGAAGACTTTTAATTGTATTCTGTGGACTACCTGATAATAGACAGTTACAGTAATCCAGCCTTGAAGTAACAAAGGCATGGACTAGTTTTTCAGCATCATTCCTGGACAGGATGGTTCTAATTTTTGCAATATTCCTAAGGTGAAAAAAGGAAATCCTACAGACTTCTTTAATGTAAGTTCTAAATGACATATCTTGGTCAAAAATGACACCGAGGTTTTTTGCTTTATTACTGGAGGCTAATTTAATGCCGTCCAGGTGAAGGGGCTGACTAAGTAGTTTCTTTTTCAGAGCTTCTGGTCCAAAGACGACAACTTCTGTTTTATCAGAATTTAGAAGCAAGAAGTTTAGAGTCATCCAAGTTTTTATGTCTTCCAGACATGCCTGTAGTCTACCTAACTGATTGGATTCATCAGGATTTATGGATAGATATAGCTGTGTATCATCTGCGTAACTATGGAATTTTATCCCATGCTGCCTAATTATTTTACCAATAGGAAGCATATATATAGTAAAGAGAATCGGCCCAAGCACTGAACCCTGTGGTACTCCGCAAGTAACTATTGAGGTTGAGGAAGATCTATTGTTTACCTGAACAAACTGAAATCTGTTAGACAAATAAGATTTAAACCAACCTAGTGCTGTTCCTATTATACCGACACTTTGAAGCCTTTCTATGAGAATATTGTGGTCAACAGTGTCAAAGGCAGCACTGAGATCTAACAGGACCAGAATGGTCACCAGTCCATTGTCTGAGGCTATGAGAATATCATTAGTAACCTTCACCAGAGCTGTTTCAGTGCTGTGATGAGCTCTAAAGCCTGACTGAAACTTCTCAAACAGCTCATTATTGTTTAAATGCTCACATATCTGGTGTGCAACTATTTTCTCAAGAATTTTAGATAAGAAGGGAAGATTAGATATCGGTCTATAGTTAATTAAGTCGTTTTGATCAAGAGAGGGTTTCTTAAGTAGAGGTTTAATTACAGCAATCTTAAACTCCTGTGGTACATATCCATTGACTAAGGATAGATTCATTATATTTAAAATTGGAGCAGCGATCAGAGGGAAAACTTCTTTTAAGAGTTTAGTTGGGATTGGGTCTAAAACGCAAGTTGAAGGTTTAGATGAAGCTAATAATTTTAGTACATCACAAAGTTCGGCTGCATTAAAGCAGTTTAAGCATATATTAGGTTCCACCATTTTTGAGGCTGCCTCATTAACTAAGGAGGAAGCAAGCATATTGGGAAGGTTCCCAATTATCTTATTCTTTATGGAGTCTATTTTATTTATAAAGAATTGCATGAAGTCGTCACTGCTTAGAGCTTGGGGAATGGTTGGCTCGATAGAGCTATGATCCTGTGTGAGTTTGGCAACTGTATTAAAAAGAAACCTAGGATTATTTTTATTCTCCTCGATTAAAGATGAATAATATGCTGTTCTAGCTGTGTGAAGGCTCTTTTTATATAGCAATAAACTATTTTTCCATATTAAAAAGGAATCATGTAAATGCGTGGAGCGCCATTTTCTCTCTAGTTTTCTAACATTCTGCTTTAGGGTACGTAGCTCTAAATTAAACCAGGGAGTTAATCTTCTATGGCTAGCCACCTTCCTTTTCAAGGGGGCAACTTTGTCTATTGCCCGACGCAGGGAGGAATTAACGCTATGAACTAAAATGTCAAGTTGTGAGGGGTCACGAGTTAAATCACTGTTTTCTGTTCTGCATTTATAAACTGAGGAAATTAAAGTTGGAAGAGCTTCTTTAAAATTTGCTACAGCGTTGTCTGATAACGTTCTGGTATAATGAAGTTTTCTTTCAGGTTTGATATGATCCATTAGAGTAAGTTTAAAAGTGATAAGGAAATGATCAGACAGGATAGGGTTATGTGGAAAGACTGTTATTTCTTCACAGTCAATGCCATAAGTCAGCACAAGATCTAAAGTGTGGTGACAAGAATGTGTTGGTCCCTGCACATTTTGAGTAAAGCCTATTGAGTCTAGGATAGTGTGAAAAGCTGTATTTAGACTATCACTTTCATTATCAACATGAATATTGAAGTCTCCGACTATAATGACTTTATCAGTGTTTAAAACTAAGTCAGATAGAAAATCTGAAATCTGATCTAAAAATTGAGAATAAGGTCCTGGTGGACGATATAAGACCACAAACAAAAGTGGCTTTACTGCTTTGTTATGTGTATGAGGAAAGCTAAAAACTAGATGCTCAAAGGAACTGTAACTATTATTTTTTTGGAGATTAATTAGTAAATCGGAATGAAAGATAGTTGCTACTCCACCTCCTCGACCAGTACTTCGAGGGACACTAAAGTTTAAGTAGCTAGGGGGAGTTGACTCATTTATTGTGACATGGTCCTCTTCCTGCAACCATGTCTCTGCAAGACAAAACAAATCAATATTATTTTCACAAATTAAGTCATTTACCAAGAGTGTTTTTGAGGGGAGAGATCTTATGTTTAGTAAACCACATTTAATTGATTTGTTTTTATGTTCAGTCCGAGTTTTATTTATCTTTATGAGATTTTTATACTTTGCTCTAGTAGCATTAACTTTTAATTCATTAGTTTTGGGTAGTGGACGGGAAACTATCTCTATAGGGTAGTGGGTGGGTGGCAGTCCCTGTTCCTTGACCTGGACTCTGGGTTCCCTGATTGTGGCCTGGACTCTGGGTTCCCTGAGCTGGACTCTGGGTTGTCACGGCTTTGGGGAACTAGAGATAACCCTATCAATGTTCCTGGAAAGAAGCGAAGCTCCGTCCTCGGTGGGATGGATGCCGTCTCTACGTAACAGTCCAGGTTTTCCCCAGAAGGCCCCCCAGTTATCAATGTAGCCCACATCGTTTTCTGGACACCACCTTGACAACCAAAGGTGGAACGAAAGCATACGGCTGTACATGTCATCGCTAGTACGATCAGGCAGGGGACCAGAAAAAATTACAGAGTCAGACATCTTTTTGGCAGCCCTACACACCGAAGCTACGCTAATTTTAGTGACCTCCGACTGCCGTCGCCGGGTGTCGTTGCCACCAGCATGGATAACGATCCTGCTATACCGCCGTTTGTCCTTGGCCAAAAGCTTCAGATGGGACCTAATGTCCGCAGCCCTGGCCCCTGGAAGGCATTTGACGGTGGTCTTTCGTGTCTCTGGAGCCACATTCCTAACTATGGAGCTGCCAATTACAAGAATCGGCCTCTCCTGCTCGGCGGGTGCGTCGCTGAGCGGGGCGAACCTATTGTTCAGAGAAAGGGGCTGGAGGTTGGCCGCGGACTGGGGTCTGGCGCTAATCTTCCTACGAACAGTCACCCAGCTCGCCTGAGGTCCCGGCTGCACGGGAGCTGTTGAAGGACGGCTAGGTCCTGTCCTAGTTGACTCCGCGCTAGCTACTGCTGGGCCTGGCTGTTCTACAGCGCGGAGCCGGGCCTCTAGCTCAGAAACCCTCGCCTCCAAAGCTACAAAAATGCTGCACTTATTACACCTACCAACTTCACTAAATGAGGCGGAGGAGTAACTAAACATCTGACAGAGAGAGCAGGAAAGAGGAGGAGGTGTAGAGAGAGATGGAGGGACAAGAGAGAAAGCTGCCGAAGCCATGCTAGCCGTAAAGCTAAGCTAACCAAGCGGTACCTTACCTTACCTAAAAACAAAGTAATTAACCCAGTAAAACGCTTAAAGAGTCCTAAACCGTGAAGAAAATTAACGTTTTAATGTGTTTGTGTGTTAAGCAACTCAGAAAAAACTTATTGACAGAGAAAGTTAGATCAGTTCAAGAGAGAGAGAAACACCGACTTGCTACAAACGAGTTAGTCACAAAACAGGAAATGACGCGATACGTCTTACCAAC
>JAPXFQ010001807.1:0-88527 GCA_028564705.1 Apricaphanius iberus
CCGTCAGCAGTGGAGCTGGCTCCCTGGGGATGGCAATGGTCACCCCAGTTATATTCTCCCCATCCCCATTCCTCTGTCCACCTGCTCCTTCATTATACCATTCACAAGGCCTTGGGACTTGGGCACGTCACTGGGGTGCGGGATGGAGCTTCCGTCTTCGCTACCCGGTGGCGGTCTGGGTCACGATTTTATTGAGCAACTTAGACACTTACACTTGCAACATTTACATAGAACACACATGTAGGGACCTGGCGGTGGGGCGCATTGGTGCTGGGGGCGGGTCCCCTCACATCGGGGGGGGGGGGGCAGTATTCCCATGTCCTTCCCCTCTGTTTTAAGTGCACATTAGAACAACACGCAACAACACCACATTGAGCAGGGGGAGAGAGGCTGGGGGGGTCTTTCCACACCCCTGTTCGTTGGACCATCAGGGGTCGGAGCCCGGATAGAACATCAGGCCGTCTGGTCGGGGTCCTGGGCTGGTGGGCTGCTCTTGCCGGTGTGGGGGCCTTGGCGGTCTGCTTGTCCCCATCCTGGTGGGCAAAGGGGTCTGTCTCCCGGGTGCAGGGGCAGGGTGCTCTATTGGGGTGTCTGTCCCTGGGCCTGGGAGTATGGAGTATAGTGTACGTATGGGGGGTATGAATGAGTGTATAGCGTCCTTTTTTCGTATGTCCTGTATTTGTAAGAATGTGTACGCATGAGAGGGAGGGTACATATGAGTGTCTCTATCTGTCTACACTACCGTTCAAAAGTTTGGGGTCACCCAAACAATTTTGTGTTTTCCATGAAAAGTCACACTTATTCACCACCATACGTTGTGAAATGAATAAAAAATAGAGTCAAGACATTGACAAGGTTAGAAATAATGATTTTTATTTGAAATAAGATTGTTTTTACATCAAACTTTGCTTTAATCAAAGAATCCTCCATTTGCAGCAATTACAGCGTTTCAGACCTTTGGCATTCTAGCTGTTAATTTGTTGAGGTAATCTGGAGAAATTGCACCCCACGCTTCTAGAAGCAGCTCCCACAATTTGGATTGGTTGGATGGGCACTTCTTGCGTACCATACGGTCAAGCTGCTCCCACAACAGCTCAACGGGGTTCAAATCTGGTGACTGCGCTGGCCACTCCATTACTGATAGAATACCAGCTGCCTGCTTCTTCTCTAAATAGTTCTTGCACAATTTCGAGGTGTGTTTTGGGTCATTGTCCTGTTGTAGGATGAAATTGGCTCCAATCAAGCGCTGTCCACTGGGTATGGCATGGCGTTGCAAAATGGAGTGATAGCCTTCCTTATTCAGAATCCCTTTTACCCTGTACAAATCTCCCACCTTACCAGCACCAAAGCAACCCCAGACCATCACATTACCTCCACCATGCTTAACAGATGGCGTCAGGCATTCTTCCAGCATCTTTTCAGTTGTTCTGCGTCTCACAAACGTTCTTCTTTGTGATCCAAACACCTCAAACTTGGATTCATCCGTCCACAGCACTTTTTTCCAGTCTTCCTCTGTCCAATGTCTGTGTTCTTTTGCCCATCTTAATCTTTTTCTTTTATTGGCCAGTCTCAGATATGGCTTTTTCTTTGCCACTCTGCCCTGAAGCCCAGAATCTCGCAGCCGCCTCTTCACTGTAGATGTTGACACTGGTGTTTTGCGGGTACTATTTTATGAAGATGCCAGTTGGGGACCTGTGAGGCGTCTGTTTCTCAAACTAGAGACTCTAATGTACTTATCTTCTTGCTCAGTTGTGCAACGCGGCCTCCCACTTCTTTTTCTACTCTGGTTAGAGCCTGTTTGTGCTGTCCTCTGAAGGGAGTAGTACACACCGTTGTAGGAAATCTTCAATTTCTTAGCAATTTCTCGCATGGAATAGCCTTCATTTCTAAGAACAAGAATAGACTGTCGAGTTTCAGATGAAAGTTCTCTTTTTCTGGCCATTTTGAGCGTTTAATTGACCCCACAAATGTGATGCTCCAGAAACTCAATCTGCTCAAAGGAAGGTCAGTTTTGTAGCTTCTGTACCGAGCTAAACTGTTTTCAGATGTGTGAACATGATTGCACAAGGGTTTTCTAATCATCAATTAGCCTTCTGAGCCAATGAGCAAACACATTGTACCATTAGAACACTGGAGTGATAGTTGCTGGAAATGGGCCTCTATACACCTATGTAGATATTGCACCAAAAACCAGACATTTGCAGCTAGAATAGTCATTTACCACATTAGCAATGTATAGCGTGTGTTTCTTTAAAGTTAAGACTAGTTTAAAGTTATCTTCATTGAAAAGTACAGTGCTTTTCCTTCAAAAATAAGGACATTTCAATGTGACCCCAAACTTTTGAACGGTAGTGTATGTCTACCTGTCAGGTTGGTTGTTTGGCTTCCCTCTGGCCTGATGCGTCTTCTTCCCCTCAGTTACTCCCCGTCGGTCATGGATGCTCCTGCCCGCTGGTTGATGATGGCTCTCGATGCCTGGGGCCGGGGGTCCCGGTTGCGGCCCGGCTCGGTCCTGGTGCATGTCTGGCGGGTCCTGGGTGGTCCGGTGTGTCGGGCGGCCGCTGTTTCGGGCCGACGTCCTCCTTGGATTGACTGGGGCACCTCTTATGGGGGTGCCGGGGTTGTAGAGTAGGTTGGTGCCGTCCGGTGGATCGGTGGGGACCATGCCTGGCGCCCAGGCCTCCTGCCGGTTCCAGGACTTCTGCTGGCTGGTCGGTTCATCTGGGGGGGGCTGTCCGGCATTGGCTGGGCCCCTGATCTTGGCGCCCTGCGTGGGGTGGGATCTGGACCCAGGAGCTGGAAGATCTGGATGTCCAGGTGCCGGCTGGGCGCGGCCTGGGAAAGGCGTACATCCGCTGTGGCTCTTGCTGTGGCTCCCTGGCGTGTGGGTGTGTGGGGGCGGGCCGGGTTGTTGCGAATGGGTATTGGTCCGGGGTGGCGGCGGCGTGTGTTGTCCGTCGGTTGGCTGCGGATCCCCCTTGCCTGCGGCGGCGGGCCATTGTCGGCTGGTCCCCGTTGGGGCCCCGCTTGGGGGCAGGGTTCCCCTGGTCCCCGTGGCCTCCGGGTCCTGATCCGGGCCCGCCCTGGCGTAGCCGGTTTCCGGCGGAGCCCGTGGGCTCGTCACTGCGATCTCTCGGGCCCAAGCATTGCGGCTGGTGGGTGTTCCCCTGGGGCTTCCATCTGTTCTTCTCTTGTTGGGTGATCGGCCCTGCGCTGATCCGCCTGTGGCCTCTGTGGGACCCTGGATGCATACATATCTTGCCTCCTCCATGTCTGTGTCGATTCCTGTAGGACGGATTGACGGTTCCTTACACCAGCTATCAATCACTTGCATGGGGAAACCTTATTCACTGCATTCCTGCATGCTCGCACACACACATAGGTGTGGGGACATTGGTGTGGATGGACATATCTTAAGCTGAGGTCATCATCATTAGTTAGTTGTTCACAGGAGCTTACCAGAAACATTTGTATTATGTTCATTAATCCATGCTTGTGTGTAGTGAATGTGTAATTCTTAGTTTATTCTACTAGATCCGAACTATTGGTTTGGTTCTGTACAGTTTGTTTTTTTTGTTTTGAATTACTGTTTCTCTGCCGTCCGGCAGAGGTGGAGGACTGGGATGTTTTCTTGTGTTCTTTATTTGCCTCCCTGTCTTGTGTCGTCGGTTCGCGCCTCTGCTGGTCCGGTTTCTTTTCTTCACCTTCTTCCTTTCTCCCTTCGTCTCGGTTTAGTGTCCATGACGTCAGGAAATTGAACCCACAGTAATCACTAATAAAGATTTTTCATACATATACATCAAGTGGCGTACTACAGCGAAGCTGTAATACTCTGCTGGGGAAAGTAAAACTGTTGGGCTTGTACTTGGTACTCAGACACCAATTCTGAGTAGCATACTGCTAGACAGGACACGTTTATAAAAAAAAAGAAAAAAAAAGTTACAAATATGTATGTTTTTATATTTAAAAGATATACACACACACACACACACACATATATATTTATATATATATATATGTATGTGTGTGTATATATTTAGCATTAAAAGAATGTGATCTGCTTCTCCACATATTTCATCATTTTTATATGTTAATTACTGTTTTGCATACATCTCATGAGTAAATCTGGATAGTTTCCTACTTTTAATCCCACTGTAAATATTATTTTACACCAAGGTATGTCTTTTGTATCATAGTTTCATGCATCATGGTTTCAGAAACAAAAGCACAATAAAATCAGTTCAGTATTCAGTGAGTTATGATGGATTAAACGCACTGATGCTTCATGAACAAGCAGCAGGACATACTGATCCAAGAGGTCATAACCTATAAAACTTTGAGTGAGGCGAGATGGCAGACCAGGTGCATCACAACTTCTGAGCGCTGTCTACTTGTCCCAATTTTTCAACAACTTGACCGTCCAATTGTCTTTACCAGACCTTTCAAGCCTTATAATTTCTTAAAGTTCATTGTTGAGAAAGCATTAAGCTATGAAACCGTCTCCAACCCACCGAGACACGGCTGCTACCCACCACAACTATGCAGCAAAGATGGAAACTTCGACTGAGAGCCTTAAAAGAAAAGATCCATTCTCTCCGGCAAAGAACCAACCTACCACCAAAATGAAGGATTCGACTATAGATGAAGGTACGAAAGCCATCCTAGACGCAATTAAAAATCTCACCGATAAAGTGGATGGCCTCGGCACCCAAATAAAACAGAACTCAGCTATGCTAGCTAGCATGGCTAAAGCGGTCGAGTTTAACGCCGCGGAGATAAAAGACTGTAAAACACAGCTACAAACCATGGAGCGGGAAGTGTCAGGGATTTAAAAAGACAATGCTGCGTTAATGGAAAGAGTTCTGGAGTTACAACGGTACAAGCGCCGATGGAACCTCAGAATCCGAGGGATAAAGGAAAGTGAGGGAGAAAACACACGTGAAATTGTTGCTAACTTGCTGATAAAAATCTCCCCTGCATGGGCTCCAAACATCAACCACATTGTGGATTCTGCTCATCGACTGGGGAGACGAGAGGAGAACCGAACCAGGCAGGTCATCGTCCAGTTTACACAGAGATTACACCGAGACGCGCTGTGGAAGATGACCAAGGATTCCACAGTCTGCAAGGAATTGGGGATCGGATTCATCGAAGACCTCTGCAAGGCTGACAGGGAGGCTCGTGTGGCGCTGTGGCCGAAAATACAAGAAACACAGGCGGCTGGAAAACTGGCTTACTATAGAGGAGGAGACGGCTACATTGATGGTCACAGAATCGCTTAGTTAAAACAACTGAGGTATACCGAAAGTTCAAACCTAAAATTCATAAGCACTAAACGGGATCTTAATTTTCCCTCTGATTTAAAAGGTTGGATGGTTAAGTTAAGCTATATCTTTGATATTGAATGGACATTACCCACTCGGATCCTTGCGGGCTTTTTGTTCTTTCGTTGTTGACTTCTTTGGTCAGTTGGACTTCTTACTGTTTTCTAGCGGTTGCTAGTTGTCATTTAAAATGAATGTTAATGTAGCTTTTGCTTCTTTGAATGCTAGGGGCTTAAGAGATATTACAAAGAGGAAATCTATTTTTTTGTTTTGTAAGGGCGAGAAAGCAAACTTTGTTTTTTTACAAGAAACACATTCACAACAGAAAGATGAAAAATTCTGGATTAATCAATGGGGGGATAAAATAATTTTTGACCATGGCTCCACGAAATCAGCTGGATTGGCCATTCTATTTTGTAACTCTCCTGGAAAATTAGTGTTCTCTAAATCTAGCAACAAGGGTCACTGGCTTATATGTGTTTTGAATATTGATGACCATTATTGTATTCTTGCTAATTACTATGGCTTTAACAACCCAGCTCAAAATAAATTATTACTTACAGAGCTTTCTAATAATATTACAGATTTAAAACTCATCTACCCACATGCAAGCATAATTGTTGGGGGAGACTTCAATATGATTTATGATGAACATCTGGATAGATACCCTTCTAAGCACCAACATAGCTCTCATAATCCTGCCTTATCTCATAATTTAGTAGATACTTGGCGCCTTGCATACCCTAATGTTAAGCAATACTCCTGGTTCAAACCAAATAACACCCTCAAATCCAGAATTGACTTCTGGTTAATTTCTGCTTCAATTGTGTCTTCTGTTTCAGACTGCTGTATGTCAGCTGCTCCTCTGTCTGATCACTCTGTTATTAAGTTGGACTTTAAAGAAGTAAATAAAGGCTACTGGAAATTCAATTCGTCTTTATTAAATTGTCAGGAATATTGTGATGGTATTAAATCTTTAGTTGCTGAAGTGATGGCTGATGACACTATAAAGTCTTTCGTTTCAAAGTGGGAGTTTCTAAAATTCAAAATTCGAGAATTCTCCATTCACTTTGGAAAATCACTTCACAAAAATAAACTAATAGAACTTAATTTAATTAAAGAAATAAACAGTCATTGTAATAAGGCATCACCAAATGACAATGATAAACAGGAATTACTAGTTCTTCAAACCAAACTTGATGCGATTTATCTAAAAAAAGCAGAAGGGGCCTACATAAGATCCAGAGCTAGATGGATCGAAGATGGAGAAAAAAGTACAGCTTATTTTTGCCGATTAGAAAAAAGAAGGCAAGAAAGAAATTCAATTAAACTTTATTAATTCAAAACCAACTATGTACGGACTCAACCTTGATTACAAAGGAAGTGACTTCGTTTTACAGTAAACTATACTCATCTGCCTTCTGATTCAGACTCTTTCTTCAACCATATAAATGATTTTATCCCGTGTATAGATGATGGTTTCGCAGAGTTATGTGAAGCTGATATCACTATGCCTGAACTAGACAGAGCGGTAGGAAACCTATCTTTAAATAAATCTCCTGGTTGTGATGGCCTTACCTCTAATTTCTATCGACACTTTTGGGATCTGTTAAAAAACTGTTTATTCTTATGTTAAAAGAAGCAACTGATCATTTGTCTTTTCCTTCCACTATGAAACAAGGCATTATTACTTTAATCCCCAAACCCGGTAAAGACACAAAAATCTTGGATAACCTCAGACCCATCACATTAATGAACACTGATTATAAAATTGTAACCCTTGTTTATGCCAACAGATTAAAAAGCAATTTAGACACAATTATAAGTGATTCCCAATCCGGCTTTATGAAAGGTAAATCAATTCACAATAACATCCGTTTAGTGTTCGATCTTCTAGAATATGATTATTTAATTGATGATGATGGATTTATTTTGTTTCTTGATTTTTATAAAGCCTTCGATTCTATCGAACACCCATTTATTTTTCAGTGTTTAAAACTTTAAGGCTTTAGAAACAAATTTTGTGCCATCATAGAGTCTCTTTATGATAATGCAAATAGCTCCATTTCATTAGCAAGTGGTACTTCGCCTAGATTTGCCATCAAAAGGGGAGTCAAACAAGGTTGTCCTATCTCCCCTTTTCTATTTATAATTGCCACAGAAATGCTCTCTATTTTCATTAAAAATGCCAACATTGCTCCATTAAATGTTATGGGGCTACCTGTTGTTATTAGCCAGCTTGCAGACGACACGACCATCTTTATGAAACACCTATCAGAGACCCCTAAGATATTAGAAGCTATTAATATATACTCAAAGGCCTCTGGGCTTAAGCTTAACTTAAAGAAATGTGAGTTAATGCCAATTCATCAAAGTGATCTAACAGAAGCATACACCATCCCTATAAGATCGGCTGTCAAATACTTAGGAATACATATATCCAAAGATCCAAGTGAAATTGAACATTTGAATGTGTGGAGAATAATAGCTGAATGTCAAACTAAACTTAATTCCTGGCTATTGAGAGATATCAGCTTAGTTGGACGTGTTTTTCTCACTAAAATGGAAAGCATATCAAGATGCATCTATCCTGCGTATTCGTTAGCCATTCCTAACAGAGCCATTAAGAAGGTAAATCAAATTAACTTTGATTATATCTGGAGAAAAAAAATGCATTATATTAAAAGAACAGAAATGACTAAGGAATACAAAGAAGGGGGCCTACAGGCTATCGATTTTGATTTTATTAATGGAACTCTGAAAATTAACTGGTTCAATTCAATTCAATTCAGTTTATTTATATAGCGCCATTTCACAACAGATGTCATCTCAAGGCACTTTACAAAAAGAGTTATTACAATACAATGTTTAGTGTAGAAATTACAGAACCACAGAAGATTGCGTCGTGGAATTCTCAGCAATCCCTCATACTGAGCAAGCATTCAGCGACAGTGGGAAGGAAAAACTCCCTTTTAACAGGAAGAAACCTCCGGCAGAACCAGGCTCAGCACAAGCGGTTATCTGCCGCGACCGTCTGTGGCTTGGAGAATACATAACAGAGACACAGAAAGAGCAATAGAACTGATGCAGAAGTTTGTTGCAGGACGTGGAGAATTTTGGCTTGGCTACCAACATTCTGAGTCCTCCTGATCGAGGCTCAGCCCGTGGACGGTGTAGGGCCGGTAACGGCCCCCGTCATGCCGGGGTCTTCTCGGAGTCGGGTTGTTTGAGAATGCAGCCCAAAGTGGGTGGTAAACTCCATCTAAGGCTAAATACCGGCACGAGACCGATAGTCGACAACTATCTTAAGGAAAAATAGACAGAACTGAGAGGACAGAGTTGAAGAGGGCGAGAAACGTTTAAGAGATAAACGGGTGGGGTCCGCACAGTCTGCCCGGGGGATTCAACCCGGCAGGTAATGGGCGGCCGCACTGTGCGGGAGGATCCCCTTGAGGGACCTCTCTCCGGCGCTGGCTGGCCCCCGTGGGGCGCATTTCTTCCGCGGCGGTAAGCCGCGACCGGCTCCGGATCTTTACCTGGCTTACATTAATCTATCTCTACCTAGCTACTCTACCTCTTCCTATCTCTTCCTAACTTTTGACACTCTGCCTGACTACTAACATTAACCTGTCTCTTCCTATCTACCTGTCTAACCTGTCTCTAAATGCCTATTAACATATCTCTAACTGTAAAATTTGTCAAAGAGGAAAGTTTTACACCTAGTTTTAAAGATATACAAATTGTCTGCTTCACGAACCAACCCTGGGAGCCGGTTCCATAGGAGGGGAGCCTGATAGCTGAAAGATCTGCCACCCATTCTACTTTTAGAAATCCTAGGAACTACCAGTAAACCTGCAGTCTGAGAGCGAAGGGCTCTGTTAGGAACATATGGAACAATCAGGTCTCTTATGTATGATGGAGCTAGATTATTAAGGGCTTTATATGTCAGAAGGAGGATCTTGAATTCTATTCTAGATTTTACTGGGAGCCAGTGAAGAGAAGCTAAAACAGGGGAAATGTGATCTCTTCTTTTAATATTCATCAGAATCCTAGCAGCAGCATTTTGAACTAACTGAAGACTTTTAATTGTATTCTGTGGACTACCTGATAATAGACAGTTACAGTAATCCAGCCTTGAAGTAACAAAGGCATGGACTAGTTTTTCAGCATCACTCCTGGACAGGATGGTTCTAATTTTTGTAATATTCCTAAGGTGAAAAAAGGAAATCCTACAGACTTCTTTAATGTGAGTTCTAAATGACATATCTTGGTCAAAAATGACACCGAGGTTTTTTGCTTTATTACTGGAGGCTAATTTAATGCCGTCCAGGTGAAGGGGCTGACTAAGTAGTTTCTTTTTCAGAGCTTCTGGTCCAAAGACGACAACTTCTGTTTTATCAGAATTTAGAAGCAAGAAGTTTAGAGTCATCCAAGTTTTTATGTCTTCCAGACATGCCTGTAGTCTACCTAACTGATTGGATTCATCAGGATTTATGGATAGATATAGCTGTGTATCATCTGCGTAACTATGGAAATTTATCCCATGCTGCCTAATTATTTTACCAATAGGAAGCATATATATAGTAAAAAGAATCGGCCCAAGGACTGAACCCTGTGGTACTCCGCAAGTAACTTTTGAGGTTGAGGAGGGTTTATCATTTACTTGAACAAACTGAAATCTGTTAGACAAATAAGATTTAAACCAGCCTAGGGCTGTTCCTATTATACCGACACGTTGAAGCCTTTCTATGAGAATATTGTGATCAACAGTGTCAAAGGCAGCACTGAGATCTAACAGGACCAGAATGGTCACCAGTCCATTGTCTGAGGCTATGAGAATATCATTAGTAACCTTCACCAGAGCTGTTTCAGTGCTGTGATGAGCTCTAAAGCCTGACTGAAACGTCTCAAACAGCTCATTATTGTTTAAATGCTCACATATCTGGTGTGCAACTATTTTCTCAAGAATTTTAGATAAGAAGGGAAGATTAGATATCGGTCTATAGTTAATTAAGTCGTTTTGATCAAGAGAGGGTTTCTTAAGTAGAGGTTTAATTACAGCAATCTTAAACTCCTGTGGTACATATCCATTGACTAAGGATAGATTCATTATATTTAAAATTGGAGCAGCGATCAGAGGGAAAACTTCTTTTAAGAGTTTAGTTGGGATTGGGTCTAAAACGCAAGTTGAAGGTTTAGATGAAGCTAATAATTTTAGTACATCACAAAGTTCGGCTGCATTAAAGCAGTTTAAGCATATATTAGGTTCAACCATTTTTGAGGATGCCTCATTAACTAAGGAGGAAGCAAGCATATTGGGAAGGTTCCCAATTATCTTATTCTTTATGGAGTCTATTTTATTTATAAAGAATTGCATGAAGTCGTCACTACTTAGAGCTTGGGGAATGGTTGGCTCGATAGAGCTATGATCCTGTGTGAGTTTGGCAACTGTATTAAAAAGAAACCTAGGATTATTTTTATTCTCCTCGATTAAAGATGAATAAAATGATGTTCTAGCTGTGTGAAGGCTCTTTTTATATAGCAATAAACTATTTTTCCATATTAAAAAGGAATCATGTAAACTCCAACTGGTTAAAATCCTTCCTTAACAATAGGAGCTTTTGGTATCATATCCCCAGAGAAATCTTCAAGAAGTTTGGTGGTATTGACTTTTTGTTAAAATGCAATTTCAACATCCAGAAACTTCCGATCAAATTATCCATGTTTCATCAGCAAGTCCTACTATATTGGAAACTTTTGTACAACCATAATTTCACCCCGCACAACACGCCGATTTGGAATAACAGATACATTACAGTTAAAAACAAGTCGTTGTATAAAAAGGATAGGATGGATAAAGGTATTTGGTCCTTAATTAATTTGACTGACGCAGATGGGAGTGTGATGACTTACGAAAATTTCTGTCACAAATATGATATTACTGCTTTGTTATGTGAATGAGGAAGGCTAAAAACTAGATGTTCAAAGGAACTGTAACTATTATTTTTTTGGAGATTAATTAGTAAATCGGAATGAAAGATAGTTGCTACTCCACCTCCTCGACCAGTACTTCGAGGGACACTAAAGTTTAAGTAGCTAGGGGGAGTTGACTCATTTATTGTGACATGGTCCTCTTCCTGCAACCATGTCTCTGCAAGACAAAACAAAATCAATATTATTTTCACAAATTAAGTCATTTACTAAGAGTGTTTTTGAGGGGAGAGATCTTATGTTTAGTAAACCACATTTAATTGATTTGTTTTTATGTTCAGTCCGAGTTTTATTTATCTTTATGAGGTTTTTATACTTTGCTCTAGTAGCATTAACTTTTAATTCATTAGTTTTGGGTAGTGGACGGGAAACTATCTCTATAGGGTAGTGGGTGGGTGGCAGTCCCTGTTCCTTGACCTGGACTCTGGGTTCCCTGAGCTCAACTCTGGGTTCCCTGAGCTGGACTCTGGGTTGTCACGGCTTTGGGGAACTAGAGATAACCCTATCAATGTTCCTGGAAAGAAGCGAAGCTCCGTCCTCGGTGGGATGGATGCCGTCTCTACGTAACAGTCCAGGTTTTCCCCAGAAGGCCCCCCAGATATCAATGTAGCCCACATCGTTTTCTGGACACCACCTTGACAACCAAAGGTGGAACGAAAGCATACGGCTGTACATGTCATCGCTAGTACGATCAGGCAGGGGACCAGAAAAAATTACAGAGTCAGACATCTTTTTGGCAGCCCTACACACCGAAGCTACGCTAATTTTAGTGACCTCCGACTGCCGTCGCCGGGTGTCGTTGCCACCAGCAAGGATAACGATCCTGCTATACCGCCGTTTGTCCTTGGCCAAAAGCTTCAGATGGGACCTAATGTCCGCAGCCCTGGCCCCTGGAAGGCATTTGACGGTGGTCTTTCGTGTCTCTGGAGCCACATTCCTAACTATGGAGCTGCCAATTACAAGAATCGGCCTCTCGTGCTCGGCGGGTGCGTCGCTGAGCGGGGCGAACCTATTGTTCAGAGAAAGGGGCTGGAGGTTGGCCGCGGACTGGGGTCTGGCGCTAGTCTTCCTACGAACAGTCACCCAGCTCGCCTGAGGTCCCGGCTGCACGGGAGCTGTTGGAGGACAGCTAGGTCCTGTCCTAGTTGACTCCGCGCTAGCTACTGCTGGGCCTGGCTGTTCTAAAGCGCGGAGCCGGGCCTCTAGCTCAGAAACCCTCGCCTCCAAAGCTACAAAAATGCTGCATTTATTACACCTACCAACTTCACTAAATGAGGCGGAGGAGTAACTAAACATCTGACAGAGAGAGCAGGAAAGAGGAGGAGGTGTAGAGAGAGATGGAGGGACAAGAGAGAAAGCTGCCGAAGCCATGCTAGCCGTGAAGCTAAGCTAACCAAGCGGTACCTTACCAAGCCCAAAAAAAAAAAACAGTGAAACGCTTAAAGAGTCCCAAACCGTGAAGAAAATTAACGTTTTAATGTGTTTGTGTGTTAAAGCAACTCAGAAAAAACTTATTGACAGAGAAAGTTAGATCAGTTCAAGAGAGAGAGAAACACCGACTTGCTACAAACGAGTTAGTCACAAAACAGGAAATGACGCGATACGTCTTACCAACGCGATACGTCTCCCCAAATGGCACTCACTAAAGGCATCACTTTAAGCTGAAAACTTTCTCTAAGGTAAAGGAACAACAACTTTGCTACTCTTTGTATAATATAAGAATCGTTAATGTACAAATTTAAGAGAAAACAAAGATGAACATAACAACGATTGTTTTATTAGCCTTCAAACTGGTAGCCAGCTCATGGCTAGTTAGCATCAGTATATTGTTTGTGGCTTATGGCTGTTGTACTTATATTTGTCTTAAGTTCTATAAAAAACATTTTAGCAGTTGTGTTGTTCACAGCCCAAAGATTTTGTTTTTTTCTTTTGCTTGTATCACTTGCGTTCATGAGACATTCAGGTGCGGTGGCCAAAGAAAGTTTGCTCATTCCACTGAGGCTTTATATGTCCTTTTCCACAACAAAATCCATTTTCATGAAGTGTGCTTTGGGATTGTGCCTTTTGATGCAACAGCAGGCTGGAGAAAACAATGCAGCTAATTGTCTTGCCTCTTGTCTCTCCCATGTGAGAATGTTCATTCTTCAGTCCAGTCCTACACCATCCCTCGTCTACTTCTGGCCCCTGGGCCTCGAGCCACTGGTGCTTATAGGCCTAAAGCCCCTCCTTCAGCCTCTTTCTCTTCATGCCTCTGAAGACCAAAGTCCTCCATTTGTCATTGGTAAACATGCAGAAGAGCGTGTTTTTGTGTTTCACATAGCAAAGAGGCAGGGGGAGAAAACAGACAACACAAATATCAGCATATTTCCCAAAAATATGGCTCCACTTGGGCTTAGTTACCTCTGTCCTCACATGAGGTAGGAGAGATTGTTCACCATCTGATATAAAACAATTTAATTAGATGTTTTCAATTCAATGGGGTCCCACAGCTAAAAGAATCCGCCATTATCCAGAAGCAGGCGGAGGGTGATATTTATGACATTGCTTGGCACACTTATTATCAGTTCATTGACCATTGTCTGATTGCATGTCCCGGTGGAATCCCAGCCAACTTTAAATACCACAGACGAGACGAATGTTGATTAATTGGCTGTCTCACGCTTTAGGAAGGTGGCAGGGAGGGCGAGGAGAAGGTGAGGAAGCAACGCATGGAGGAGTGAATGAGAGATCCTGATGAAATTACGCGACAGATTGATTGATCTCTATGGATGCATGTTGCGGTGGAAGGATGCAGTTAAAACTGATGCATCTAGATTAGTGTCAGAGGAGTCGCTGAAGGACAATGAAAGCCACTGCCAGGAGATGTGACCTTCTCAGCATATGAAACCCACGGAGCACCAGACTGTGCTTTATGGCAGGAAACCAAGCATTGCAGGGACGTCTGGCTCTGCAAAGAGGCCACACAAAGCGAATATTTATATGAATTCACAAACTAAGTGGGAAATTCACTAGGACATAAGCCTCTCAGTGTGTAGTATTAGTCTTTATGCAAATATAAAATATTGTATTGAAACAGCTCTCTATGGGCCAACATATCAACTAATTATGTTTTTCAGTAATCATCTAACTGTTCCTCAAAAGTTTTTATGTTCATTTTAACAAAAGGCTGGCGGATGGCCACGGTAATTTCTGTAATAATCTGTGTGATTTGGGTCAGAAAAGTGTTTTTTCCAATATGCTCAATATTACCTTGCACATACCTAAACTTTAGAAGTTTGTATGATGTTACATACGGAAGAAGTGTGTTTTAGGTGTTGTCTTGAAATATGTTCTAATGTGCCACAATTGATCTAAGATGTTTTATTTACAGAGACGGTGTGTAGTTTTTACAATCAATGTCTGGAAATATTAATCAGAATATAGTGGAAAATGAATAAAATGATGCACAATCATTTAAAAGTATTGTCTGCTTCGTAACACATAACCATAAAAAGTGGGTCTAAAATACATGGGCCCGGGTCCTATTGTATGGGGGAGGACATATTGGACGCTTTGTTTCCTTCTACGCAAGCTGATGTGGATAACACGCATTTACTGATTTTTGAATACGTGGTTACATTTCTTTTCCATTCGTCCTCATTAGAAGTTTAAATGAAGAGCCCTATGAACAGAAAAAAGAAATTCTAAAATCCTGACTGACCGGCCAACCTGATCCGAGATGCACCCAAACCAGGTCGCTGTCTCCACTCGGAGAGAGTAAGCCTCAGAGACGCAGGGTCCCCGCTCGAGGAGCTCTCAGCTGTTGTGTCCAAGTCTTTGTGCGACATGGACCCGGCCCGTGACTCCCCATCAGAGGTAGAAGCCCACAGAGACGATCAACACCACCAAAAAACTAGAGTGAACATCGGCATTGCATTCTCTTGATGGAAATAATTCAAAGACATGCAAAATTAAAGGAAACACACTGAGGTTGCATGCTTTGTGCTGCACAGGTAACAACTTTCAGTGTAATGTTTTGGTTTTTTTTGTTTGTTTTGAAACTAGCACCAGTCACGATGAAACTACCCTCAGAGGTGTCTTTGTGAAGTGTTTGTTCCACAGGTCATTCCGTCAAACATTACATTTTATTAATTTACAAAAATATTTGAATAATATCACTAACCTACAAAATGCTGAAAACTTTTGCCTTACAAAAATGTTGTTTTACACATTATGTGTGATGAAAGAGAGTCTGATGTGCTCCCCATTTCCTGCATATATTTCTCTGGAAGTTGAACTATCTCCCTTGTCAGAGTAGAAAGTTGCGCAATTGTGATTTTTGGCCTGTATGGCCATCTGTCATCCCTCGAACACAGAAATACTGCTTGCCACGATTTAGATAGGTACTGCCCCCTATCATCAGGGAAATACACACTGTCACTTTAACTTAGGGGGAAAGCTTTGACATATTTATTTTGGCTTTTTCAAATTGATTAAAGGGGCTATATCATGCCAAATCAAGTTATTGGAGTTTTCAACCATCTGGTAGTGCAATTTCCTCACAAAAAAATCCCACCAGAGTGGTTTTTGGCTTAATTCACGCATGTCTGAGTAATCCTCCTGAATTCTGCTCTCTGAGCAGCTGCCCCTCCCTCTCCTAGAAAACGGCTGAGTGTTCAACTAGTGACATTAGGCTACTAGTTGAAAGTTCAGTGCTAGAGGTGTCTGCACCACCCCTGAAGGCAGAGCGGCTTATCTCTGATAGAGTTCAAACACACCCTCCTCCTTCTCAAAGTTCATGGCTGCTTCGGTTTTTGGCAGCTTAAAACACTTTTTTGTTGCCCGTTTGGATTACATGGATTACAGGATTTTATTCTACATTCCTAAAGAACAGCAGCTTGATCAAAGAACAAAGACGCCTGCTGTACAGAGAAGTAACTACATGCTAATACAAATGTGGGTTAGCCATTTTTCAAGCTGCTTATGTGATCTTATAACAGCATTGCGTGGTTAATTAATTGATCTGTAGCATCTCAGACTGTTCAGGTAAACGGGTGCAAACAACACCCACGGCTTTTTTATATACTGAGCTGGAAAGATCTGCTTAGTGGACGCAGCTGTGTTGTTTTGGGCTCTGTCCGAAGCCTGGCGATTTAGCAACTGAAATAGGCTTTATTGACTCAGTTTTTTTTTACAAAGAACATAATATAAACCAAAAGTCTTATCCTTTAGTATAGTGCAGGAGGCGGGTTTATATAGAGAAACTTTCACACTGTGCTGAATGGAGGACCAAGGACCCAGGCGCAGAAGCAGAGTTCAAAGGTGAGGTGATCATTTATTTATGGTGCAGCAACATAAGGTGAGACGATACACAACAGGTACGACAATGGTACGACAATGATCCAGCGAGGACTGAAGCTCTCGCTGGATCTTAAATAAGGGGAGAACAAGGAGGAACAGGTGGAGACAATGAATAATCAGGACGGAGGTTCAGGACAACACAGGTGCAAATAATAATGGAGGAGTGAGAGGAGCTGAGGGGATTGTGCAGCATGACAGAAACAAGCTGTTTTACTTTGTGGTCTAACATTAACTACAAGATACAAGTTAAATTTCAAGACAAATTAATACTGTATAACACCAACAGTAATATTTTATCATATACATTTCTATGCCAGAAGTTGAAAGCTGTAAAATAGTATGATATAGTCCCTTGAAAGATATAGTAAACTTAGTGTGTGTGAATTTTTAATCAAAAGAAGCTAATTGAAATCATTTGTAATGACATTATGATGAACACAATCTTTTTAGCTATAGTCCTAACTAACCTGAATAAAGAAAACTTTAAAATGTTTTCATGTGAGATGATGTGATTTTTTTATTATAATTTCCATGTGTAAACATCAGGTTTAAATTCTATCTGAAGAACGGTGTTCGTTTTACAGATTGCTGTTGTTTTGTTTTTCATAAAAACCCTCAAACATTAAATATTCAGCCAGATATTGGATTGCTGTTCTCATTATTATATCTGCTTGTTTTTGAGAAACAAAAACAACTACAAACTGTTGTAATTAGCTCAAGTGTTATTTCTTTAGAATAGGGTTTAGTAATGTTTGTTTAACCCGTGCAATTGCACATAAGGCTATTCTAGTAAAATGTGTTCATCAACTGAGAAAAGAAGTGAACAAATCTGCAGCTACATACACACTAACAGGATCCCCCTACTTACTATTCAGCCTGACGGTGACCGTTTTATTCTTTTTTGTTCCTCACTGAAATAATCAGGGTTCACAAAAGACGTAAGAAATCGTAGACTTACAAAGTCCGCTTTGGGTGTTACTTTGATTACATGTGTCCTCACATTGTAGGCAAAGCAGATAACATGCAGGCTTTTGTACGAGCAAGGGTGACCTCTGGTACACTTGAAAGAAAAAACCTTTTTGACTGCTGTGAAATGCTTTTAAGCCACAGGGTTGTGAATGTTTAGCAAAGAGAAGTGATTAGTGAGAATGGAAACAATGTCTTGATTCAGCAGTTTGTACATGGGGTCCTTTTTCCCAATAATAGCAACCATAGCCCCTCCTGTTCTCCACACTGTACTGAGTGGCTCACGCAGTTGGAACAGCCAATTAGTTTAGGTGGTTTATAAAAGCCATAAATGCAGCACGACTAATTATAGGTAGTGGTATTATTATGCTTGTGTATGTATCACATTGAAGTACAGTATAATCATCCTTCACTGTTTGTTAAATATGCCTTTAGGTGAGTAATAGCGGTCCTCCCATATTAAATTCTTCTGAGCAAAGAAATATTATCAAGAACCTGTTAGAAGAACAATGAATTAAAATATCTGTCTTATGATCCTTTGATCACAGCAGATCTTTTAAAAAAATCCCGAAAGTGTAAACTGTTGGACAACCTTTTGTCTGGATTCAAAGCTCTCCCCCTGAAAGTTTGGATAAAAGATAAGGGCCTGCAGACAGTCGAGCCTTCCTTTGGTTCTTACCGATGTCCTGTGTTTGAAGCAAGATGTTTGACATCCAGCTGATAATCCCTCACTCAACATTAGCTTTTTTTTTTTCAAGAGCTTGCTTTTGCCTCCTCCTCTTATTTTCAGTGGACCTTCCTTCGCTTATTTTAGCTGATATCTCAGGGTTGATGTCTGCTGCTGATAAAGCCTGATCCCCAGTAATTACAGCAGGGAATGGAATTGAATGTGCCTCTGGATCTGAATTGTGATTTGTAGTATAATTTGTTCCTTTGGTTGATGATAAGATTTATTAAAAACCTGATACGCCTTCTCTCCAAAGCTATACTATTGATCAACTAAGCTTTTGACTGACAAATCTGTAATAGGCATCTAACCCATTGAAGACAATTCTTCAAAATTAACAACTGATGTGAGCATAGTATGACAGAATTTCTCATAGTAATTTGACAAAATCATATGTTTTTACTCTTTAAAGATTTTGACCATTTTAAACATGTCTTTTTCATACAAAAGAATGTATTTTTTTCACAAATGTGCAGCAATGATTGTCAACAATGTTTGGCTCATGTAGGCTAACTAATCTTTCCTAATAATTGTATTAATGCTATATTGAGTTATATTATATATTTCAATAAAACAAAAACAAAAATAGGACCTTGTTTTTACAAAAATCCCCATCCATACCTAACTAGATAAGTGCGCTTATAAGCAAATTCATAGTCAAACCTGTAGGAGGCAGTAATTCTCCCTAATCCTATCTACTCAAAGTAACTTTCTACTCTCAAGCTTCTACACGGAGCAGGAAAGCGCTTGGCAAATTGATAATTCCAACACAGCTCCGAGGCATGAATTATGTTTCTCAGTGGAAACAAAGGTCGGACAAGAGATGTTGAATAATTTTTTGTCGTGGAAAATGATGTTGTGACACCTAAAACTCAGTTTTCATCTGTCTCCATGCAAACGCTGAAAACAGAGAAAACGCAGATCTTACCCAGCTACGTGTGTACAAAGCATCAGTCTTAGTCAGATACTGTGTGATCGAAGAAAATTAATCTACTAAAATCTTTGTATTTAAATCTACTACTACTAAGTGAAACAGAGTCCTTGAAGGCATCTGAAGTATTTAATACAAAAACATGTTCTGGGCAGAAATATAGAAGTAACAGGTCTACCATGTATTCCCTAAAGCCTAGTGTATACTTCTCCATCAGCAAGTTTTCAGAAAGACACAGACGTACTGAAGGAGACATTATTTCCATTTGTACTTCTCTGTTCGTGTGTCAGTTTGACAAAGCAATTCCATACAAGGACAACATAACTTCTTCTGGCAGATCTGCTTACCACTGCTGTATCAGCTAGGGTTCATTTTGTTTGTAAACTCTGCTTTCTTAAAATCCACAACAGTCCAGCAAAATGTTTTAGAGGACTTCATGATTCTTTCTGCAGAGAATCTGTATGGAGATGCAGATTACATCTTCCAGCAGTACCTGGTCCCTGCCGATACTGCCAGAAGTATCAAAACCTGGTTTGATACCCATGCCATCGCAGTGCTTGACTGGCCAGCCAACTCGCCCTACCTAAACCTCATTGACATTCTATGGGGAATTATCAAGAGGAAAATGAGGACACCAGACCTAAAAACAAAGAGCTGACAGCAAGCATCAAGGAAATCTGGGCTTCCATAACTCCCTGGCAATGCCACAGGCCTCAATATCAAGGCACATGGAGGCAGACATTAAGGCAAAGTGATTCCAAACCAAGTATTGAAGGTTGAAATATAGTTTTCAAAGTATAAGTACCATATTTTGATTGATTTGATCCTAATTTCTTTCTTTTTTTCTGCAAAAACTGAGAAGTAAATGGTGATTTCTTCACAGAATTGTCATTTTTTGGATTCCTGTTTTCATGGGTTTTATGAGCTGGAAGGCCAAATTATGTATTAATAAACAACTAAGTACTTGAAACCATTTAAGTTGTCGGCCCTGAATCTATAATTCATAAAAGTTTTAAATGGAATTATGGAAATGAATCAACTTTCCATGATATTTAATTTTTTTGGAAAGGGTCTATACATATAATAGAAAAGATACTAAATAATGTGTTCAGCTAAATTTCCTATGCCAGACAAGCTTCATGACCTGAAAGTCTAAAATAAAAATAACAACCTTGATGCGAATAACTTTTTCTCTCCTTTAATGACACGGTCAGCAAAGCTTACACCTTATTTCAATGCCAGCCTTTAACAAGGGTATGAAAGCCTTCCTGTAGGAGCAAAAGACAACAAAAATCAAAGCAGCACTGAAGTAAATCCTCCCGGTTGAGCTGCTGTGATTTGGGTGTTGATTAAACCTCTACCAGATGACCTGCGGGCTTTGTTGGTCTGACCAGCACACCAATGCAGCTGTTGCTTTTCTGTTAAACCCCTCCGTGGAGACACTGCTGATTGTAGGATTAGCACACGAGTCTCCTTCACTATTCAACGGTCTCACCTCAGCTGTGTTTTATGACAAGAATGTCAGCTCGGGTTCTGTGATCACTCCTTTAGACACTGTAAGTGACAAGTCAGTGCTGCTTCAAATTCTGTGCTCATCCTAAACAAATGGGAATGAGCATTTTTAGTTTGGGACAAAATATTTTAAACATTTTAAATGGCAATGGATTCATGATCCAGATTTTGTTGCTGTAAATGCATTAGAAAGCTTTTGTATTATTATTATTATTATTATTATTATTTTTCGAGTTTCTTGGCTATAGATGTGGCTGTATATTTTTCAAACCTCTATTCTTAATTTACTTGAGTTAACAAAGCTGTAGCTTTCCCAGTGTGTAGCTTACATGATAAACACATGTTGAGAGACTGCATCAGTCAATGCAGTGAACAAATATTGCAGTGCTATGATGTAGACTTTAGTAGTGAACTGCGCTTAGGTGGTCGGAGCCTGCTCTTTCTCGGGGGAGTTGAACTGGAGTGTTGTTGTTTTTTCTTTCTCCATCTCACGCTGCATGTGATTGGGCAACTCCATATACAATGTGTCGTCTGTTTGTCTGCACTGAGCAGGAGGGGGAAGGGAGAGGGAGGAAAGGGGGACACAGATACAGAGCAGGGAGAGGAGAAAAAAGCACTATAGACAAAAACACTGGAAGGATGACAAAATGAGTGATGGATGGATGGATGGATGGATGGATGGATGGATGGATGGATGGATGGATGGATAGACAGATAGATAGATAGATAGATAGATGGATAGATAGATAGATAGATAGATAGATAGATAGATAGATAGATAGATAGATAGATAGATAGATAGATAGATAGATAGATAGATAATGGGGTCGCTTGTGTGTATGGCCAATTACTTAATAGAGTCAAACTGCTCAACTATACCTTAATGCCTTTAAAACGTGTAAATAAAAGAAGCAATTTTTCTGCTGCTACATTTCTTCTTTGAACTCAATGCTCTGTATGAATCCTATATTTTTGACTATAACAATTTAAATAAAGAACATAGACATTTTGTACTGTACTGGTCACGATCTTTAATTTTTTTTTGCCCTCCACATCAGTCTGCAAAACACACACACACACTTGTTCATAGTTCTTATTTTGACTAGTTAATTGATTGACATATTTTTACAATTTGACCTGACTCTAAACTATCTGCACTGGACATTTTAAGATTGAACAGTAAAACTAAAAAGTCCAACTTGCTTTGATTGTTTGCATATACAAGCTGATAGCCACATGTTAACTACATTTTATCATTTCATATTTATTTAAAATCAACAAAATAAATATTTTAAGTGCATTTAATTAAAAGGGTAATAATTTGTTTTTTATATCGCAATTGTGTTTTTTGTTTTTAACAATGTAATAAATACATTGGCTTACAGTCCATATGCACATGTCATCGGGGCTGATTAATAAATTACCCGCAGCTCCCTGGTGGCTTATGTCCACATCATAATTACACAGTGTGCAAAATGCACGATGGGGAACTTTAGAGGGTTGCAAGCATGGCCACTGTTCTTAATATTCATTCAAAATATTCTGAGGTCTGAAGATTTGCACACACAAAAAAACACCCTCCCAAATCTTTATATATTTTTTTTTTACTCACACTTTGTCTCGAATGCTTCAACAATGACAGTAACGTTAGTTGTTACGGTTCACAAATACTAAAAGCTGACAGGTCCGCGACACACAAAAGCAGTTTACCTTTTAGTCCAGGTGCAACGAGTGAGGAACACCTATGTAAGGGAAACACTGGCGGTCTATAATGCAATTCTAACCATTGCATGTGTAGGGTCATCCGAGATGTTACTTGCCCTTTTCCTAACCCTAAACCTGTACAAGTGTTGGATGGTGGGTAGGTCAGCTAAGATGATCCTGTCTGAAGGTCATTGTAGTCTGGATCTGTCATGTTTTGTGGATCAGCTACACCACACAATAATGGAATTACACAGTAGGCTAGAAACCATCCCTAATGGGCCTTCTTTCGAACAGTGTATGTATGCAAGAACTATCTCTGGGTGTTAGAAAGGGTGGTTTCTAGAAAGTGGAAGTGATCCACCGTAAAGGGTTCAGCATGGCTACACTGAAAAGTTTGCAGCTATTCTGTACCATCTGTCTATAAATCAATTTTCTATGCCCACTTGTAGCTCGGGGCTTTGTTCTCTTTCAAATAATTTTGAAGTACTTTTCAAAATGAAAATTCCAAAAATGAGACAAGGAAGAAAGTGGTAAAAGCAGAAATGGTAGTTTATAGTTTTTAACTTTCACCGCCCAGAAAACAACGGATGTTCTTATCCATCCAGTTAGTGGAAAATGAGTGTCTGGAAAACACAATTTAATGGCTATTACAGTTACATCTTAAATTGAGTTCGGCATTGTTTCATTATCAAAGTGGGATTTTTTTCCAGTACCATTTGCTAAAACAGGAGGAAATGATCATCTTCTTTAATTTAATTATCTTAACATGAAGTCAACTGTTTGCAATGTTAATGCTGTGTCTAGCAGAAAGATACTCGCCTTTCAAGTTTTAACTCCCTTCGGTGGAATAAGTCTAGTGAAATCTTTCATGTTGTTAAATTTGGTCAAATACAAATTATAGGGGAATCCATTAACTGATTTCTTGGTGGATGTATGTAATTTGAAACTAAAAGGAATTTTTACGACCTGTGAGTGTGTCACGCGTATGCTGCATGGAGGAAGAAGGACCCAGGCACAGAAGTAGAGTTCCAGGTGAGGTTATATTTTTATTGAAGTGTGCAGCAACATAAGGCGAGACGATACACACAATGCACAACAATGATCCTGAAGCGATCGCTGGATCTCAAATAGGGGGAGAGTTGGAGGAACAGGTGAAAACAATAGGAAGTGAAGACAGGTGCAAACAATGATGAGGGAGTGAGAATCCTGACTGAGTGCATGAAATTATCTATTATTTTACAAGAATATTTTAAAAAGGATATAGTTTTAATCATTTCTAAAAATCTTTTTATTCAGGATATTACCCAACAGTGAGACAGATAATAAAATGAGGTAAAGGTTTAAAAAGTGCTTCAAAAATATGCAATGTTCAAATCTTTGTATTCAATGATTGTGTTCTGCAGATGTGTCTCATAAAGAGAGAAATCTTGTCCATCTTTAGCAGGTTACACTGGAGGTTTTTGGTAATCCAATCCCGCTCTTACAGTTTCGGCAGTATCTGATAAGCGGAGAGAAGTAACACAATGTACTCTTTTGAGACTTCCCAAGAAGGACACCTTACAGGTACAAACCATTGAGCTCATTGTTTGCTTGGAAATTACATTGCCAAATTTGTCACACATTTAAATATTTGAATTTAGGTGTGTGGTGCAGAGGGAGTTTCAGTCTCAGGAGTTTTGCTCAATCCCTTAGTACAGGTGAAATTAACTTTGAATGTTACAGAACCTCATATTTAGTAGTTTTGTGATCCCAATGTTAGATATGGTCTCTTCCTGTTGTAATTAGGGCTGTGTGACATGGCCTAAAAATATAATCTCCCATTTTTTCAAATGCCCTGGTCCTAGTAGTGCATTGGGTAAAAAAACATCCAGATTTTCCCAAAATTAAATCCTAATTAACAGAAAATTTTATTTATTGATAAAATTGGTTTATTGTCCAGCTCTAGTTCTAATGTTTGTTTTTCAGTGCAAAATTTATGTAAAAAAAAACAACTAAAAAAACCTGGAATGACAGTTTGGTGTGGAAGAAGTCCCAACCTCCACCCGATAAAATATTTTTTAAAGAAATCAGAATGGACACAGAGAGCCAGGCCTTTTCAATGAACATCAGTTTGTGCGTGTACTTCTAGATTGAGCTATGGCAAAATTCAAGCTAATACTCTAACTAGAATGGGAGCCTTCATTAGACGTTTACATGTTCAGTAAAAAAGTCAAATTAGAGCTGCAAGCAGCTTCGAGCAGCCCTTGCTACTTAGCACCCATCTGACCTGTGCTGTGACCACAGGAGTCACGCAACTTAATGCCACGTCAACGCTTCAACTGAGGCTGCTGATCATATCTGCATGAGAAACTGTTCAAAAGGCACAAAATTGAAGTTTAAAAAAACAAAAAAAACTGAAATGGCTGAGTTCCTGTTGGGTATGGACTCTAGACTCTGGCCTCCAAAGACTTTCACAGGTCTTCAAAAAATACAAATATATACCAATATATTTGTATTGCTGTATTGGGTGGTTGTTTTAATGCTGGGCGGGTGCAAGAATTAGGCCGCTCCCACAAAATATTAGCAAATATATCTATTAGGGGTTGGACTAATATCGATGTTGTCTAATTTAGCACAGATTAGATAGTGTATGTGAAAATTACAACCAAAGGTATTTATGTCGTGTGATATGATGATTCGCCATGCCACCGCAGCCACAACCTGTTTTAAAAAACTCAGTGCTGGACAACAAGTTACTTTAATTTGTTTTCAGTCACTGACCACAGCTTGATGTTGATTAGTTAAAAATGAGAAAAATATGGACATTTCTAAGTAAAACCTTGCCATTACTGTTCTCAGGGGGTGGAATTAGGTGTCATGAACACCTAATCAACACTATGAATGTCTTGAGTAGTAAAATGTGATGAGACCCATGAACTGTGGTACAGCCTGAACTTGTATGTTGAAGTTAATACATCTACTTTTATGACAAGAAACCATACATTGAGGCTCAGCAACGCCCAACTGCTTTGCTAAAGCAAAAATCTTTTGTTAACTTTTGGACCCCAATGCCTGAGGCTTAGGAGTATCCTTACTCATTTAAAAAATCTGTAAGTCAAAACCTCTTGGAGTTCCTTCAAATTGGGCATTTGTAAATGGCACAAGATGGCAGGTTTAATACGAAAGGGCTAAATTCCTATGAGGTTTGGACCCTAGATTTAGCCCATAGCACAGTAGATTTTGTACATACTGTACTGAGTTGTTGCGTAAAACTTGTTGCTGCTGTGTTGTTTTCGTACCGGTGTTATTCCCATTCCGCAGCCTTATCACTTCTGGAAGGGGTAGTGCCCAGGCTAGTCATAGTGTCACCTATCTGGAATGTCGTATACATGTGGAAGACTGTGGCTTTTTAGCCACATTATCTGGGTATATTAGCTTGATTAAGAGTAGGCCTGTTCGGTTCGACTTCAGCTGGACTTAGATGTGTACATACATTTTTAATGTCAGAATTTAGATTTATTAAAGCAATAATTCAGTTTTCTCTTATTGCATGTAAAACATGTCTTACTTCACAATACAATCAGAAACTTTCTGAAAAGCATTTTCAGAAGAGTTGTTATTACTACAAAGAGTAGACCGACATGAAATTAAACCAAATATATCATGAGGTGAAATTCAAGTACCTAAGTACCTGAGTAACAGTACATGAACATGTGCAGAATATGTTAATTTACATGATCAAACTGGAATATGTCAGAGAAATATGATTTAAACCAACCTCGTGCTGTTCTTTTTATCCCTGCAACCTGTTCAAGCCTTTTTAAGAGAAAATTGTGACTGTCAAAACCAGCACTTAGATCTAACAAGACTGTTTAGATGTTCACATACTTGATTAGCCACTATTTTCTCAAGAGTATTGGATAATATGTCATCTTGATCGAGGGAAGGTTACTTAAGTGAAGGTTTAATTACATACCATGTTGTCTAATTATTTGACCTACTTGAAGCATATATAGAGTAAAATGAACTGTTCCAAGCATAGAACCCTGTGGTACTCCAAAAGCAACCCTTGCATATAAAGAAGATTTAACATTTACATGAACAAACTAGTATCTGTGGAACAGATATGATTTAATACAGCCTAGTGCTTTTCCATTGCATCCCTGCAACATTTCCAAGCTTTTCTGAAAGAATATTACGATCGACTGTGTCAAAAGCAGTACCGAGATCCAACAAGACCAGAACAGTTACAAATCCTATATCTGGTGCCATGAGAATATAATTAGTAATTTTCACTAGGGCTGTTTCAGTGCTACGATGAACTCTAAAGCCTGACTGAAATTCTTCAAACAGGTTGTTAATGTTCAGATGCTCATATATTTGATTAGTAACTGTTTTCGCAAGGATTTTTGAAAAGGAAGGATGGTTAGATATAGGTCTGTAATTAACAAAGTAATCTTGACCGAGATAAGTTTTCTTAAATACCCACTCTGGTAATTTTTTGAGCTATTTTAATACATTGTCAGTGGTATTTAAATTACGATTGTGCCTTTTTCAACAAAAATCACAAAACCTGTGCCGTTTTCTATATGTAGCTTCTGCAGTTACTCATTAGCAATTTTCCTCTTCGTTGAGGGTGGAACCATTATTTTTAATCAGGGGAGGTAAGGAAGGTGGAGGAACTGCAGCAATTGCTCAAAACTTTCTTTTACCAAAGATAATCACTTTTAATGACTATTACTCTTCCGAGCACCCTACTTTTGTTTTTAGTGACCCATCTGTTTTATCTTTTACAGTTTAGACTGTAAAAGATAAAACAGACTACGAAAACCTTCCTATTTTATAAAGGAATTTTTAGACTTTTTTTACACATTAAATATAAAACAATTTTAATAACTGGCAACAATGAGCACATGAGGGCCCGTTCCAGCCACTGTGAACCTCTAGGCTGAATGGCCTGGAGAGCCATAGGTTTTACCAATTCATAGAGGAAGATGATGTGCTCTGGGACAGGCGTCAGGATCTGGCCAGGTTCGACCGAGAAGGGCTAGTGATCGAATGGTGGTTGGCGATTTGCCATGAGGGGCAGCTGTGGGGTCACATGTGGATGATGGAGCCTTGTCAAATGTGGGAAATGATAAAACTTGGAAACGGTTGGATAAGACCAGATTAATTCAAAAGGAAGGATTTGTATGGATAGTTGAGCTGCGACTCCCATCATGGAGTTTATATCCCAGTCTTGGATTTTAGTACTGTGTACAGTCTCTCAATATCTTTCTATCAATATCTTGTTTGAGGTGAATAATTTCTTCATATGCTAAACTTAGTTCAAGGTTTTAATGTGAAGGTGTGGTGAACCAGCCACTTGGTTATGGCTCGGTTGGTGTTGCAGCCAAACCTCGGTTCAGCTGCTGGTGACGTTTTTGGTACAGACCAACCTGCAGCTCTGCTGCTCGACACTGATGATGACTCTGGGGAAACCTTGGCCTCGGTTCCACTGCCTGTCACTTGTGGCATCTCTAGAGAAGGCTGGGCCTCAGCTCCGCCGCTTGTGGTCTTTGGTACAGGCTGAGCTTGAGGTTCGGAGCGCATTAATTCTCTGATGATGAACAGAAGAACAAAAGCCTGCAACTGACTGAAACCATGTGGCTTTAGAGAAATGCATCCAAGACAGCAGTGAAAGAGGGATAACATACAATATTTAAAAGTTTGCAGACTGAGACAGCTTTAGCTCAGAAATCTGATTGTTCCGTTTGTTCTTAACAGAGCACTTTGCTCTCAGACTGCAGGTTTACCGCTGGTTACTATTATTTCTAAAAGTAAAATGGGAGGCGGATCTTTTAGTTATCAGGCTCCTCTCCTGTGGAAGAGGCTCCCAGTTTTAGTCAGGCAGACCATTCTTAAAATCTTCCTTTTTGATAAAACTCATGCTGGCTCAGTTCATTTTGAGCTAACTCTGTAGTTATGCTGCTATAGGCTTAGACTGTTGGAGGACAGTACTGAGCCCTTTTCTTCACTTCTACTTTTCTCTTCTACTACTCTCGAGTTGCATTTTGTGCTATTATTTCACCTGTTAACTTTGTTTTCTCTGTGTTTTTCTCTCCATAGAAGCTACACCTGGTCTGAAATGTTGCTCAGCTGTGACACCTTGTTTTGAGGGGAACATTGGCTGGGAGGATTCCCCCAATAACTCAGTGGTTCTCAATTATTTTCTGCTGTGCCCCCCAAGGGAACATATTTTTTTTCTCTAAAATTCCACTTTCACAGTTTCTATTTTTCCAAATTCCTCTTTTTAAATTCTGATTATATTTATTAACCCAAAAAGTGTGTAATTATAGTGACTGAAAACATTTTACTTTATCAATAACTAAAGAGATTCCCCCATCACTGTTGTTCAAAGCTATTTTCATAAATTTAACTGCTGTGGTTAAAGCATTTTTAAAGTACTAAAACATTTTGCAAAATGAAGAATCTAGAATGTTTCACCCTTGATAAGAGAAAATCTCTCACCACCAAACCGTCTCTAATAAAGAGACGTGGAAACAGTAAATACTTGTGCTCACTTCCACAAAGATCAGGACCTTCGTTCATTTTTTAATTTCCTAACTTTGTCCCACGCGGCACTGAAGTAAATACATGAAATTAGATTTATAAACTCTGGGACCTGTTTTAAAAAAATGATAATTTATGGTTTCCTGAAACGCCAGCTCCTTGTGGATGATTCACCGATTGGATTAAATCTTGGCTGATACACCTGGTTTCATCTCTGTGTTGACAGTGCATCAATCTGGCTTTATGTGACATTCAACAAGCCAAAAAAGATTAGTTCTATAACATGGTAAAATGAAGTTATTTTAATTATTTTGATTAATGCATGTTGAAAACATAGTGCATGTCAACATTTGTGAACAATTACACTCCAAGTGTGAAGGCAATATTGTGTTCTTTCAAGAAACCTTAAAGCACAAGAAGGGGAAATTAAAAATCTGCAACAGGTAAATAAGATACAGAGGGAAAAAAAACTACAACTGGAGAGCTTAATTAGTACTACCAGGCAGATCAATCAGGAAACTGGACTGGAGGAGTGCCAATCCGAAAGGGCCAGTAGATTGCCACCGCGAAGGGAGGTGAAGGTAGAATACATGGGAACAAAAAAATCAACAGGATCCGGATATTTCTAAGCTTTAAGTAATCTACATTTACAAAAATAATCTGAATAACAAATGTCTTCCACAACAGCCGATGTTAATTACTTCAAACTTCCTTTATCATCATAAAAACCTTTTATTTCCTCTCTGTTACAAACCTTTGTTCACGAACAACAAAGCGGGTAATTCCATTATTCAGTGTTCTGTGTGAAGAGGAGCAAGTTTTACTGAGATACGTAAACCTGGCCTTCTAAGTTTCGAAAGATAACAGATGACCTTGCATAATGCAAATTGGTAACTCCTTTATTAAACCTAATATAATTAAGATCCCCCTTCACAGATTATTTAGGGAAACCAATAAACAAAGGCAGGATATAAGAGATTTGGCATGGGACCATAATTATAAACATGTCTTTAATTTCGCAGCAAGACTGCAGCGTTGATTGCCGCCATGCTGCTGGCCCATATGTCCTTGAAAATAGACAGCTACTCAGTTGAATCAATGTACGTTTGTTAGTTTCAGATTACGCCCATAAAATGAGTAATATATACGTGGATGTATATATTCACACGATAAGTACTGAGCCATAATATACTAATGAGGCCACAATAGGGCTCATTACTTAGCTCGACACAGGAGAAATAAGCTCAACAAACACAAACATTTTTTAAGAGTATAGCACTTTTAAAGTGGCTCATTACTTTTCTATTTCTTTAGACTTTCTTCCTCTTACTCCCCTCCCTTTTTTGTGGGTTCGGACAATGCCTCCCTGCATGATGTATCCCGATTGAGCTTGTTACAATGTGACTGGGCCCCAAAGCAAGCATGCACATTTTCATATGTGAGACCGGTGATAGATGAGGCAATCTCAACCGGTTGTGCTGAGAGATACATCAGAAAGCAGACAGCCCCAGATAAAGGAAGAAGGAGGCCGGGCCCCCATTGTCACCCGTCCACCACTCCATGGATATTTAGTAGCTCCCCCAGGACCAATAACTCACATACATATTCAAAAGCTGCAACTGCAGAGTACCACCCTTGGGATAGATCTTAAAGCTGCTAAACCCGAAAAAGCTGTTCCGAAGTCATTTTACTCCTCTTCCCACTCTTTGCCTGTCGAGCACTGGACTTTCAAAACTAATGACTGGCACTCTGAAGGAATATTACTGACTGAATTACGGCTCTTTGCTGGTTGAACAGCTATTTATCCGATAATGTTTTGCTAAGCGTCTAGTTTTATGAGGGACCTGACACCATCATCAACTCACATCCTGCAGGATGATTTTGAAATTCCGATTGCTTGTGCTAAATATGAATAATTTATAGACCAAAGGGACTGTCATTTAATGAAGATATCAGTGATTTGACCGGACAAATTAATCAACGTCTTATCTAATTTATTAGAAAGACTGCAGGGTCAAAATACTTTTACCAATTTATCTTTGTCAGGAGGTGTGAGTGCTAAGAAAAAAAGTAAGGGCTAATTCCTTATCCCTTAGACTTGGTTATGCTTAGAATGTTTTTTTTCTTTTTTCTTGAAGGGGGAGGGGGTCTTAAGTGGGACAAAAAAGTATTAAATCAGCTACAATTATGCAAGTTTTCCTCTTTTAAAAGATGAGAGGCTTCTAGTTGAACAGCTATGAGAGACAAAATGGGAAAATATTCCAGAAGGTCACATGGTGTAACTTTAAAAAAATTATCAAATAAATGAATTCATTAGCAAATTAAGATAGAAATACATATTTGGTCACCTAAAAAGAAGCAAGATTACTGGCACTCGCAGACTTGTAACTCCTCTGTAAGAGGCTCCCCCTGTTCTCCACTCGTCACCTGTATTAGTGGCACCTGTTAGACCTTCTTATCTGTATAAAAGACACTTTTCCACAACTTCAAACAGTCAGACTCAAACCTCCACCGTGGCCAAGACCATAGAGCTGTCTATAGACACCAATGACAAGACTGTACCCCTGCACAAGTCTAGGATGAGTTTATCTACAATAGGCAAGTAGCCTGGTAGGAAGAAATTAACTGTTGAAGCAATTATTAGAAATTAGAATAAATACAAGATCACTGTTAATCTCCCTCGATCTGGGGCTTGTTGTATTATTTTTACATATGTTTTAAACATCTATTATTCAGAGGTAAAAAGACACACTTTTTGAGGAGCAGCAGAGGCCTTGGAGATGGTGGGAGTAGGACCTCTGAGACAAAGAGTTTTATTGCAGGCTGTAAAAACAGGATGTCTGTAGATTTAGGATGCCAGAACCAAGGCCATAAAGCTGGGAGTTTTGCTTAAGAAGGACCATAAACCATAAAACTCAGAATGAACTTTTGACTTGGATCCAGGAGAAAAGACACGTCCCTTATGACTGCATAATTTCTTGACATCCAATCATTGTCAAGACACTGTTTAAAACGTTCTGATTGGAGCAGATTAATCCTGGGAGGTTTTGGATGTTTATAAAAGTTATGACACGGAAACCATTCTTCGTCAGAAATCTTTGTCTGGCCCAGAGAAAATGGGCATGTTTTCTCTGTAAACTGCAATTTGTTAATCTGTTCAAAATAAATGTTAAGAACTGGAAATTGGTTCCTTGTCTCTGTTTTGAACATGCACTGAATTATTTTTGATAAAATTAAATTCTACAAATGGTGACCTCGACCGTGTGCAGAGTTTTGGACCAAGATCCAGTTATTTTTTAAGTTAATTAACGGACATGTATTTGCTCTATTGACAATTTGCGCTGAGTTGCGTAGTTTTTAATTCTGTTGATTGGTTAATCTAACATTGGGTAATGTTGTCATGCAAGTTAAATATGTTTTTTGTTTTGAGCAGATTAACTGTTGCGGGCCCGTAGTGTTGAAGCTGCTCATCTGTCTGTCTCTCTGTTCTGCGCATGACTGCGACCTGCTTTGCGCTCCGCAGAGAAACACCGGTGCCTGCTGGGAGATGGAGTTTGTTACTCTGCAGGACAATGGAGCAGATGGACCGGAAGGAGCGGTCCCTTCAACGAATAAAATCGGAGCCAAAGTGCGGATCGGGGCTTGAGAATTGGCATTCTCAATTTCGAAAGGACGCTTTCGGAAGATTCTTCAGGGCTGGCAAACGGAAAACTTTGCGGCAGAGCCTGTGAGCCCTCCGTAATATGTACAGATTACCTTGATGAAGCCGGCGTATTCCCCAAACGCGCGATTGAGCCAAGAAAATTGGGTTGTGAGTGATGGTCCGACTTTTGGTGTGGTCCGATTGAGGTTAGTGTTGTTAGGTTAGTTTTTAATAATATTGGAAAAGTACTGTATTTGATTTTTTGAGGTGACGAGCTGGGCATGTGTATATGTGTGTGAGATGGGTTTTTTACGCAGGCGCTTTGCGAGACGGGCTGGAGATGTTGTGTTTCTGTTAGAATGTTATAGTATGAATAATGAACTCGGGTATAATAAAATCATTAAAATAGATAAATAAATATATAACTAAATATGATGGATAACTGAAATTAAAAATCTATGAGAATTAGTTGTGAACATTTACAACAGGACATCAGAGCGGACGCCCAAAGCTAGGTGGTGTGATGGCGGAATTACTTCTGTGATTTTCTGCTTAATAGCACGGCTAACATACGACAGCTTTGACTATATGTTTTGATAAATAAATTAGTGGTAATAGGCGGTTTTCTGCCATCTGTTCGAGTCTTTTGAGTGGTTTTCTGGAGGCCGGCGCCGGGAAATTTCTCAAAGCGGACTACGAAAATTGTAACAGATTGGTCTAAACCTCCGCGATAAAATAATTAATAAGGTCTTAAAATCACCGCTTATAATGTTGTGTTTTTTGTTAATGGTTTTGGGCTGTAACGGACGTTGTAGATTCGGTGTTTTCTGTGCGGGACAGCTGTTTGGAAACATATGTTTCAGTCCGTGTTGGACGGACAGGAGATTGTTTTTGTTCATGCCGAATTAAAGTTTGGTAAAGTGGTATAAATTGTGCGGATTAAGTCCTGGTATTGCGGTAAGTCATTTTCTAAAGTGTGTGTTGCGATTTTCTTGAGTGTTTTCGCCGTACGTTTTGTACTGTTTTAGGTTTCGTTGCACAAAGACAGTTTACGGTAGCACGTTGCTGCAGGCTGCTGTGCTATGCTAGCGTTTTTGCTGTTGTGTGTCAATATGTTTTGTGCTTTAATCCTAAATGCATGTTCTGTGTGTTGCAAGCTAAAAGTTGATTTTGGATAGAAAGTGATTACAGACTCCTGCAGACGATTGCCTTGTTAAGACTTAAACGAATTTGGATTTTGTTAAATTTTTCTGGTTAATTAGGATGTAAAACGGCCTCAAGATAACTGTTCAGATAAATTTTGTTTGCTACTCCCTTTCGGCAATGTTTTAGCACATTTTCTACGAAGGGCAATTTAAGGTGTTTCACATTTAACTGAACTGTTACGGTACGGAGATTAAAGATTAAGAAGTACATGCTGAATTTGGTTAACTGGTTTTGCCTGAGACGGCTCAATTTATCACATGAGGAGAGCATGTACATTTATTGGGATAATTATGCATGTTACAATTAAACGCAAATGACTAAGAACAGTTACTCATGAGTCGATTCTGACTTGGTGAAGTTTTAATTTTTGATTTCATCTTTAAAATTAAAAAGAGGGGAGTGTATAGTAAAAATAAAAGTTGCATTTTTTTTTTTTTGAATCTTTAAGTAGGTGGATTTTTTTTTTGCTTTTTGATTGATCTAAGCAGGATTTGATTAAGTTGGCCTAAATAAAGATACAGCTATAAGCAGTAATTATAAGAATGGAACGAAAAACAAACGGTGTTAATTGGAAAGCAACAAACTGGTTTAAATTATTTTTTTAAGCACCGTGTTGAATGGTACAGAGAATGAATTCTTTCTGTGATTTAAATAAGTATCATTTATGCTAAAATTATGTTTGGCTTATTTCTGATGGCTCTATAGACTTTAGAAATATAGCTTAGTCTCTGAATAAATGATCTAAAGGAGACTGGTGTTAAAAATTATTTACACAATTGAACATTCTTAAGGATTTTGTGGACACTAAATGCTTATTGGATTTATCAAATTTCAACTGGGGCTCAATGAGTAACCCAGCATATTTCAATTCCGTTACAAATTGAATGTTTTTACCATGCAAAACAATACTTATCATAGTATATTTTCTAAACTAGTGGGATTTGAATGTTTGAGTTTGAAAAAAAGAAAACATTAAAACACAGAGTCATCTTTAAGGCATCAGTTTGTTTTTAAACAGGCTGGGGAAAAATTTGGATTGGTCTAAGGATTGAAAGTAATGAATATCACGGTGATCGAAATGATGGTTTAATTTAGAAGTAAGAAGTAAATTCTAATTCATTTATTCTGATCGTGTAGAAGCAAAATGTGATTGGACCAGCTACATTGAAATAATTTTTACCATATATTTGAATGCACATTTTGTTTTGACAAATAAGAATTGGTTTTAGTTTTAAAAGTTTAAGATTAATTTTTCAGATGTTATTCATTGATTGTTAGCTAGTCTACTTGATGCTGAGAGTAAATTTACAGGTCCTAAAACATTGTAGAACAGTTCTGATCATAGAATAATGGCATAATATATCATTTGATTAGTGGGGACTCTGTAACTGACAATTTATTTAGATTGTTTTGATTTTATTTTTTTTTTCTCTTTCTCTCTCAACCTTTATATATTTGGTTCGACTTGGATTCTGACCCAGATTTCTGAACTGCGGTCTGCTTATTAATAAGAACTTTGGTAAATGTTAATTTGAGAAGCTGGATTAAAGAAACATGATTCAGTGGTAATTTATTTGACATTTCTAGAAGCTTCAATTCATTTTGGTGTTTATCATTGGAGGAAAGAAAAAAAAGAAGCCTGAGAGGATAATTGGGATACTGAAAAATGCTAGTTTTTGTTTTTATTTTAATGCTACTAGTTTGTGTTTAGAGAAATCTTATCTCTTGAACCTCTTTTATTGAATTTTTTGTTCTACTGCTAAGGGGAATTAGACTACTATGTATCCTACAAAAATTTAAGAGGAGTTTTAGTTGCAAAAATCAGTTTGACTATGTTTGATTCACTTCACAGAATCGGACAGATGTTTTTGAAGTATGAAATGTTTGCATTATTTACAATCTGAATATTTGGGTTGAATTCAGATTGGATTGTTTAAAAAAAACAAGTACTTTAGGTTTGGCAATTTCTAACAATAAGCAACCACCTGGTTACTTTCACATCAATTTGATCAGGGAATGAGACGTGCATGTTTTGCACTACGGTCTTACAGTCCCACAGAAATATTTATAGGGAAGCTGTTTTGTCAGTGATTTAAATCTTGGATTTTTCTTTAGAAATATGGATAGAATTTGAAGTATAGCAAACTGAAGACTATTTTTGTAAACTATGTTGTGTTTATCAGTCAGTACTGTTCTCTGATTTTGTTTTAAACATTTGATGTTTTTAATTTTGATATTTTTTTGTCTGAGCCAGCTTGATAGAGATCCAGTACACTTAAGTGATGGGGAGTTTGGAGACTGGATCGTTATTGGTAATTGCTCAGATGGGAGGAGCTTCACAGGTAACCTTGATAACACCAACAACAGTTATAATTGGAGGAGAACCTAGTTGGACATCTTTATCTCACTGTAAGTAGCATACTGATATTAGCAGAAATGATTAATTGATTGAAGGGACAGAGTCTGGGAAAAGTGGTGTGAAGTCTGAATTTCAAAGGGGTTTAGTTCAATATGAGCTATTCGTCTCAATCTCAGTGAAGCGGAACCAGGAGAGCCACTTTTCCATAGAGACTGTTTATAATAGGGACAGAAAAAAGGGGATAGAACCTTTGCAGATGGTTATTGCCTTTATTTTTGTTATTGCAATGTTTTAGTGGTGCTTTAGCAATATCTAACAGAAAAATCCAGCCTTTTTGTTTTTTGTTTTTTTGATTTTATTTTATTTGTCTATTTACTTTGTGAACAGACCACTGAACTTTGAAGAAAAGAATTAGTGAATGGTATCAATGCAGCTTATATCTGAGGAATAGACATTATGTTATGTTTGCTCTCAGACACCATGTTGTAGGACATCAACATAGAGCCTACTGATCTTACTGATTAATTTTCAGATATTTTACTCACCTCAAGGATTTGGGAGACTGCTGAGACTGAAATGTATTGCCCAGGAAGGAAGTTATGGGGGTGATGAATTGAAGTAAATATAAAATGGTTAAATCACAAAAAAAAGAACTAAGTGTGTTGATAAAATATTGCGATGGTCAATCTTTATAAATATTTAATTTACACATGAGATGAAAGAATTTGCAGAGTGGGTAAGACTGACTGATAGAGGTTAACCTGCGTTTTTCTATACTTTTGATTGTATTTGTGATCAGACCATAGATCTACTTGTCTGGACATGTTTGGTAAAACTAAATAAGATTATATTGATTTGCCAAATTAGGGCATGGGACATGGTTATGGCTGTTTGTCCACTGTTTGACGCACTCCAATGGCTGCAAGGAAGCTCGGTGCTTTGTGTTGAGACTGGATGGAATGTCTGGTCTGCTTATCTGTGGAATGTCTTGTCATAACTGCCTTTTGACAATAATGCAGGAGACAATTTGCTGAGATTAACAAACGTTCTTGGCTTTATCCACAGCAAGCACCTGAGAAAATGGGGAGAGGCACAGAGCTGCTGCCCCATTAGGATCAGGCCTGTCTCGGGTGCTGGATGGGAAAACATGGCTCTGTTCCCATGCTCAGGTTTGGTGAGTTTGAAGATAATTGGATACTTTAAATTTATAGGTTTAGTTTTGTTAATTTATACTTGGAAAATTTACAGGGTCTGACAGCTAAAGTGTGAAAAACTCAGGCTAACTAAGTTAGTTTTGCGTACTTATGGGATATATTTCTGGCTGTTTCTGACACATGTTATGGGTTTTTTAAGCTGTAAGGAGGAATTCAGAAACAATGCGTAAATGTTAAATTAATCATTTGATTCCATACCAGGTTTTCTTAATGGCATCAGATCACATCTTCCTGCACCTGAATGAATTGGCTGTGTTTGGGAAATGGTCAATTACGGGAGTAATTTACCATTAAAGAGGGATTATTATTGTAATCATCTGATTGTGATTTCATTTGGAAAAGACAGTTCCTTTAAAGACATTTACTGAATGCAGCTCCCAGCAGCCTTGGACGGAATGCCAGCGGTGCGGAAGAGAAGATATGAACTTTTAAAAGAACAAAAATGTTACTTCTAACTATTTTTTTCTGTTTCACAGGTTTCTTAACACTTTAAGTTTGATTTATTTCAGAATATAACATAGTAAGAATGTATATGTTCATGGATTTTCTAAGCTTCTTCCACAGTATTAACATGTATCAAGTCAGATTTAATTATCTCTTCACATGTAAGACATTCTTATACATTTTTGGGTTTTGAATTAGTTTTTGGGAATTGTTAAAATACATTTTTTGGTTAATGCCAAAAGAGGGTGAATTTATATTTAACAGATTGACATTTTTGAGTAATGGGAGTTAAGGTTAAAAAAGGTATTTCAACAGGTTGTGTTTTGAATTTTAATCTGGAAGTCTTGTTGTGGTATCATATGAAAGACTTCATGTTTTAAACTGATAAAATTTCTTGGGTTTGAATTTTTTGCATTCTCAAATGTTTTTAGATCTTACGTTTTTAAACACTAACCCTGAAGGAGAGTACAGAGAAGATATCAATCCATTTTCAAAAATAGATTGAAAGAGGGAGTTGTTGTATTATTTTTACATATGTTTTAAACATCTATTATTCAGAGGTAAAAAGACACACTTTTTGAGGAGCAGCAGAGGCCTTGGAGATGGTGGGAGTAGGACCTCTGAGACAAAGAGTTTTATTGCAGGCTGTAAAAACAGGATGTCTGTAGATTTAGGATGCCAGAACCAAGGCCATTAAGCTGGGAGTTTTGCTTAAGAAGGACCATAAACCATAAAACTCAGAATGAACTTTTGACTTGAATCCAGGAGAAAAGACACGTCCCTTATGACGGCATAATTTCTTGACATCCAATCATGGTCAAGACACTGTTTAAAACGTTCTGATTGGAGCAGATTAATCCTGGGAGGTTTTGGATGTTTATAAAAGTTATGACACAGAAACCATTCGTCGTCAGAAATCTTGTCTGGCCCAGAGAAAATGGGCATGTTTTCTCTGTAAACTGCAGTTTGTTAATCTGTTCAAAATAAATGTTAAGAACTGGAAATTTGGTTCCTTGTCTCTGTTTTGAACATGCATTGAATTATTTTTGATAAAATTAAATTCTACAGGCTCCATGCAAAAACTCATCCCATGGGGTCAAATGAACACTGAGCAAAACTCCCAAAACAACATGGGGGTACCTCCTTATTCCTTCCTTATTTATTTATTTGATCGGGATAACATACATTAATGAACAATCATATGCAAGTTGTACACAAACTTGTGTACAACTTGCACAATGTGAAACATTAGGACTGCAAAGTCTGGCTAATTAAATGCACTCTCTTTCTAGAATTGCATGTTTCTTCCTAAAGTATAATATGGTTAATACAACTTAAACTAGCTAAGTCCCTGTAGAGCACAGGCCCCCGCCAACGCAGCTCACTTTTTGCCAAGATTTGAAAGTTTCAACGGGAAGATGGATGCGTGTACCTCTTTTTTAGAAAATAAGCCTGTGTTTTTGGTTCAACATATATTGGACATATCAATATTCAACACTGAATTTAACAAGCAGAACATTTCAAGTTCTTTAGTTAAACAGAACAAAGGACCTCTTTTAATTCTCTGTAAAAAAAACAAAAAAAACATTATTTCTGTTCAGAAATAATTGAAGACACACCTCCCTCTATTATAACGTAAAATTGTTAGAACCACATTCATGTGCATTAAATGAGGTGCTGGTGTTGAAAGTAATTTTTAAGAGTTTTGCTGGAGGTTTGCCCCCCTTAATCCTTTGACACCTTTAGTTTGTATTCCTGATTGAGTGAATCTGAAGACCACTTCAAAGAGTGGTCTTCTGAGTCTATCTGAGGCCTTCAGAAAGAGGACAGTAAATGCTAAGGGTCTGTTAAAGTGTCTGGTTTGGCTATTGAAGCAAGTTAACACTGAAAGCAGAACACAACATGCTGAAAGAAGCCTCCGACAACTCTAAAATTTGTTGTTAGGACGCCTAATGCAGGCTCCAGCTACATGTAACTGATAATGACCAGGAACCTTGGAGTAAAATACTTTGGACATGTGAATCTATAAAAATTAAGTTGTCTGGTAAAATCATGTCAACTGTAAAGCATACAGTTGGAAAAGCCATTGTAAATTATTAGTGAAAAACCTACCTTCTCACAATTTTTTTTTACTGGATATATGAAATATTCCAAAGAAAATGCAGCTTGCAAGATGAAATACTTCCTGTAATCCTATTTGAAATGGTATTTGTTCCCTTATAGGAGGCAGCTGAAAAATGCCAATGACCCAAAACGAATGAATACCAAAGAGTGGCATCAAATCTCAGATCTTTTTCCTTTTAGATGCTCTGGGGTGACTTACAACATACTTTATATGGAAGGACCCCTTGAAACATCCGGCAGCTTTAGTGTAGCATAGAACATATTTTTCAGTGACCAATGCCAGAGAGGCCTTTCAGTCAAAAGCTCGAAAAACTAGATTCAAGAGAGTATGGTGTCTTAAATATTAACACATATATTTTTGCTTTTTTCTTGTGTGTGTAATACAAGGTTATGACAGTGAGACCTGGTTTGATGTGGTTGAGAGGAATGTTGGACTTCTGTGCTTTTCATGGATTTTCCGTAACAAACATGTTCAAACATAAGATTGTCCATTTGTACTTGGCACCAGGACACCTTAGGTAGCAGCTCGATGATTGATGTCGCTGTCGCTTTATCTGATCTGTGGACGCATGTTTTGGACATTCGGGTGAAGTGGTCCACTGACCATTTCTTGATTTCCTCGATTGCCTGTGTAGCAGTGGTTTAGCCAGAAATTGCTTTTTAGGCGGGCCCAGCAAAAAATGGGTGGGCCAAATAAATATGATTGAAATTAAGTGATAGAAAAAAAATCCAAGCAAAATAAAGTATAATAAAGCTGTATCCTAACAAAGGTAGCTCATATCAGCTCTCTTACATAGTTATTATTTGGTTGTAATTCAGCCTTACTGGACTTCACTCACTGTTGAGACAATGTGCTGGATTCTACACATAACGTCTGATCAGTGGCAATCATATGCTGATGGAGAAACTCTATAAAGTATAAACTTAACCACTGTCAGATAACCAATTTGATTATATTAAGGGCTGATATAAGCTGTAGATAACAATATATTTAAAAGCTGTTAATTATGATGCATTGTCGCACCATTATTTGCTAATTGGTAAAGTAGCATCGGAAGATAAACAGGGTGGGATCATCTGGGCTCAGTGGTTGGTCAGCTTTTCCCAAGGGACTATGGGAAGACTTAAAAACTTCCTAAACTAAATATGATTTATGGTATTTATTGTGAGATTTAATTATTTTTATTGCATTAAACTGTATTTTAATTAATTAAACTGGAATGTTGAGCATAATATTTTCAATAAAAGTTTAAAATTTATATTGTTTCACATGGTTGCACGAAGCAATCTCATAGCTAGCTCTTAATATTTTGGGGTAAATTTCCACTGTGAAAAAAAATCAGAAATTCTGAGATTAAAGTCACATATTTTCCAGAAAAACTCTGAAATTCTCTGATGTCAGTGTAGGAGCGTGATTAAGTGCGACTTGGGATCCTGTGACACGTCAAAAGCAGATTTGCATTGCGAAAAAGCTTTTCTGCCTGATTTACGCAACCAAGTATTGCAGCTGATGCGTTTCAGGTGCGACCGAAAATACGCGCTGCATTTTATGTCTGCCGCAGAAATCTGTAAAATCAAAAAAACTAAGAAAACTACAGCTTCAAGTCGTGCCATAAAAACCAATCAGCCCAGAGGAGCCGATGGCGCGATATGGCAGCCTCGCGTCTGTCAGGGCAGCTGTGGCTACAATTGTAGCTTGCTTCCACCAGTGTGTGAGAGTGAATGAATAAAGGAATTTGTAAAGCGTCCTTGAGTGTCCAAAAAAGCACTATATAAATTTAATGGTTATTTTTATTACATCTTAGAATAAATTACCATATACTGAATCTTATATTTTCTAATCTCCACAAGAGAGCCTAAACTGTTTTTTTTTTCCAAGGTTCACTCTTGGTTTGCCAACACCCCTTTTACAGTAACAGTATATTTTAGAAAAAGTTAAATACAGAATTACAGACGTTCAGGCAGAGCAGAGACTCTTACACTAGGAGAAGATTAAATGGCAATTTCACAGCATATTGTTCTAGTACACTAGATGGAAATGCCCTTTCTGACCTGCCATCCTTCAGTCTGTATGTTAACTTGCACCATTTGTTACATCCCTGAAAGTACGCTGCACCCTACAATATGGTTGTGTTTTGTTAATTCTGTCAAACTTGATTTCTTTTCATAAGAGTCAATGCTTTTTAACAAACACCAAGCGCTAAAATGTACAAACAGGGTAGGATATTCATGTTGGCTAGTCTGCTTCATTACCAGCACCTTTTCGTTATTTTAAAAATGCAGAATTGAGTCAAAGTCATTAAATTGTCTTTCTGTCAGTGCTATCAAAGTATAATTTCCTAATTTTATGCTTCGGTACTCTAAAAGACAGCAACAAAGAAAAAAGAGAACTTTTAATGTGCTGTGTATGATTATGATATTAGTTTGACTGGTTGCTCTGATAGGAAATAACAGGAATAATTACATAATATTTAAAAAGGTTACACTCCAAGCTCATTGCATGATGACATCATTACTGTGGGAAAGATATATTTCCAATTATACATGGAAAGTAGGAAAGATTCTACATATTCACATGATATGTGGACTGTAAATGTGTCCGCTTGCAGTTGTTGTACCAGTTTTAATTTAAAACAAGGAGGCACTCATTGAAGCATTTCCCTGCACTACAACTAATAGATTACTGTGATATAAATTAAATTTGCTCTTTTTTTGCAATACACAACTAGAGTGTACCACTGCAAAGGAATCCCCAGCTCATGTAAGCCGTACATCCTAAACAGTAATATTTATTAATTAGTATCAAGGTCTACACCCTCCGCAGGGTCCTGGAGATTGCATGGGAGTTTGCCCAAATGGTCTACATGTGTTTTTTGGACTTGGAGAAGGAATTCAATTTTGTCCTTGATTCCTGTGGGAAGTGGGGGTAATCTGGGAGTATGGGGTACCAGACGCCTTGGTAAAGGCTGTTAGGTTACTGTATGACCAGTGTCAGCGCTTGGTTTGCATAGCAGGCAGTAATTTAGGCTTCTTTTCTGTGAAAGTTGGAATCCGCCAATTCTAGGCGTAGCCAACGTGATAAGGGGATCTGTTTCGGTGACTTTAGGATTGGGTTCCTGGTTTTCTGAAGCAGTGTGAATCATCTGGGATGAGAATCAGCACCTCCAAATCTGAGACCATCGTTCTGAGCTGGAAAAGGTCAGATTGCCATCTCTGGGTCAGGGAAAAAAGTCCTTCCTCAAGTGGGGGAGTTGAAGTAACTGGGGGTCTTGTGAGGGAAAAAAAGAGCGGGAGATGGATAGGCAGATCGGTAGGACGTCAGCAGTGATGCGGGTGCTGTACTGATCTGTCATGGTGAAGAGAGAGCTGAGCTGAAAGGCAAAGCTCTTGATTTACCAGTTGGTCTACGTTCCTACCCTCATTTATGGTCACAAACTCTAATGTTGCGTTCACACCGCCCCAAATGCCAGAGTCAGTTGCGGCAAGATTACATGTAAAGTCTATGGTCAAGTACGTCAGAGGTCCGTCAGAGTCTCTGCAGTGAGTTGTGTACGTTGGCTCTGTCAACTTTTCAAGCAGCAACGTAGCAAACGCAAGCAACGCAGGAGATTAGCTAGTTGAACTTTTGACGGACTTTTTTTTTTTTTTTTTTTTTTTTATATTTTTTTTATCCCACGATTTTTTCCCCATTATTATCACCCCAGTGTTCCTACCTAAGTACAGTCCTGGGCATTGCCTTCCCTCTGCTGACCGTAGGAGGGCCCTGCACTGAGCTCAAGCCTCCTTCCTACTTGAGGAGTGAACAGGCCCATTTTGTCACCCGAGGGGGTGGGGTTCCCCCAGCTGGACGTAGCGTGTGGAAGGATCACACTATTCCAGCTGGATCCTCTCCAACCCCTCAGGCGCCTCGGTCAGCCAGGAGGGGGCAGTATATAGCCCAGAACTGATACATGTTTTTGTGGGAGTAGCTCACATTAACTACTCAAGGGAACACGGGGAGAACATGCAAACTCCACACAGAAAGGCCCTTTTGCCAACCCCACCCAGGGTGTGGGTGCTGATGATATGGAGGATCAAACACACCTTCAGCACCCACAGCGTCCCCGGCAGGAATCGAACCCAGGACCTTCTAGCTGTGAGGTGAGCTGCGCTACCAGCTGCACCACCGTGCTCCCGAACTTTTGACGGACTTGATGCACTTGACGCAGTGCATCAACCATTCAGAGTGTCTCACTGTAGTTATGTCACTACATGTATCTTGAAAGAAGAGGGAGGAGTAAAAACATTTTCAACGAACGTAGATTTAAAAAAAAAATCAGAAATAACGCTTACCGAAGACAGATGGACAGGCGCTCCAAAGGAGGAACAGAGCACCTGTAGTTGGTGTCCTAGTAGGAGATTTGAACTCCGATGCGGACTAGGAGGTTGAAAATTGGGCGCGGGACAGACGTAAGTAGCACTGAAAGCAAACCTCATCCATACGCAGCTCGTGGAGCACATGGTTAATCTCCAAAAACTCAGAACGCATCTGAAGAATGGGGTCTTTCCACAAACAGCGCTGATGCGTCCGATGTTAACGTTTTCTAGCGTTATCTAGTAAATAAAGCCAAGCCACTCTCTTGATATGACCCGCCATAGTTCAGAATGTCTGGCAACAGAGGAAGCCCCGCCCACCTGCTCTTTTTTAGCTGAGAAGCAAGCGTTGCAAGCTTCAACGTACATGCGTCAAACTACATGTGTTGGGAGTGTTGCTTGACACAGACAAACTGTGCGGTTTGAACGCAGCATCAGCAGTGACTGAAAGAAAATGATCACCGATACAAGCAGCTGAAATTAGTTTCCTCTGCAGGTGTCTGGGCTCTCCCTTAGAGATGGGGTGAGAAGGTTGGTCATCTGCGATGGGCTTGGTGTAGACCTGCTGCTCCTCCACATCAAGGAGTCACCTTAGGCATCAGTAACATGAAGGTTGCTCTTTAGACCTTAGCAGTATTCTCTGGAATCTTACCTTTATTTTTATTCCAGAAAAATTGAAATATACATTGCAGTTCCTGAGATATATTATAAATTCATTTTGGGAAAGTAATTTTCAAACACATCTCTCAAAAAAGACCTAGGGTTTAATTTATGTGAATTAAATTCCTAGAACTGATCCAAGGCTCTAATAATAGAAAGAAGAATTAACAGTGAGTGTCAAGTCTGTATTTGTGTTCATGGAATTAATTCTGAGAAGCTCTTTAATATTTTACAGCGGATATAAAGAAAAACTCCATTATATCTCTTTAGTTTATTAAATGTTCCACAGAGCTGTTAGAATTGTATTGTTATAATCCAAGGGAGATATGTTTATTTAATGATGCCTCTGGGAGGTCAGCAGGCAACCAGTGTGACATCACCTGAACAGGAAGTTGTCTAGCAGCCCATGATCTCCTATGAAGCTACAAACTGTCCTTTACAAAGCCTGGTTTTGGCATGACTCAGTCATGTTTACCATGTTCCATTAAGAGCTAAGGAGGTGCTAGGTTAAAAGTTTGATCCCTCAGTTTAATAATCCTAATTCTGGAAAGTACTGTGGGGCTTTCTATAGACTTACTGAAGGAACCAAAATCTTCCAAAGACGTTGGGTTTTCTCATTAATGCTAAACAAAATAATTTCAAGAACCCTTTTTATTGGAATGAAACAGAAATTAAGGGAATGAAATAAAAGATGATTCGTTTGAAGTTTATTTTAGTAAGAGGGGAGGATATGGAAATGATGAGCAGCAGACAGTCAGAGAAGGATTTTTAAGCTTAAACAAATTAGATGTTAAGTTTGCACAAGTGCTTTCAACTGAGGAAACGTGGCTGTAGCAGTTTTTTAGCTTTAGTAAAATCAGCTTTTCTACAGTACATTTGCTTTTGTCATTAAAATACAAGATGGCAGGTGTTTTAAAAAAAACGCAATCCAAAAGTAATACCACTATTACTAAAATAACTGAATTTGACATATTTTTCTTTTCAAAATGTCATTGTTTTCCTTTATGGTTTATGCTATTGAAAAATTAAGAATGATTGGTTAGGTTCCCTGAGCATCATTGGATTTCAAGATGTTCAGAGATAACCCTAAATCAAACATTCATAAAAACCCTAATAGAGAATGGATAAAATTTTAACTAAGTTAATTTTAATTTACGTTTTTAATCAAATTAAAACTTTAACTCTGTTCTAAGACTTAAAAATTCATTATAGCTTGCGTTTACTGTCTAACATATAGTTATTAGTGGAGAACCTAAAATTAGGTAGTCTATAGAATCAAATGCGTGCAAAAGTGCATGAAAAAAGTCAGCTCAGGCCAGGACAGTAGGGGCTGAGGGTATATATCGGTGTCTGTCAGTAGGTGACCTGTGGGCCATTGCAACCAAACTTGGCCCTGCAGTTGCAATTCGTTCACTATATCCATGTTTTCATACTAAGGCGGCGCAGTATTGTTTGTTTTCTATTTAAATAATTACAAGAATACAATGGTATGCCAGTGTGACAGCTTCGTAACAAAGCAACAGTGCAGACTTTTCTGTGCTATCGACAGACTCATATTACCGCTGCATAGCTGCATGAGCAACATGTTTAACTTTCACTTTGGGACCTGTTCCTTAATTGATTCTTCCTTGGCAGTTATTCATATAGGAAGAAAAAATGCTGTCTTCTTAATTGGCTGCTAAAAGAAAAGCGGGCAATGAAAATGGATGGAACATTTTACATTTATTCTCTCTCTATCCAGCACAAGACCCAGGTGCTTAATTTGTGAAAGGACCATTGAAAGATAAAGGTTTCCAATTTGAAACGGCAATATGAGACCAAGCACAAGAATTTTAAAGAGATAATTCCTCAAAAAATATTGGTAGGAATAACAAAAGTAAGTGCAATGAAGTAATCCTATGAAGCTGTAAGCAGGATTTTATTTACATCAATGACTCAACAACAAAAAACAAAATGCTCCCTCACAGTTTAATGGATTTTTTGGAAGCATAAGAAGCCTTTCTCTCATGCAGAACTAATAAAAGTGCTTAGGTTTAATATTCATTTGAACTTATTACTAAATTAAAATACGTTATATTTTTGGTTCTGTTTTGAATGAAAATGACATAGTGGTTCAAACTGGCACTTATGTTCAGAGGCCTTACTCGTCAAAACTGCAGTCCCAGATTCAATTCCACCTTGTGAACATTTGCTGAATGTCTAGTCCACATCTTCTCTCCCCTTTCTGCACTATCCTCTATCAATAAAAGCTGCTGTGGCAACAAAACCTTGAAAAAAACCAACATTTTCTAAGCTAATTCAACTAAGGCATTTTAATTAGATAGAAAATGTTTACAACTGATTGGAAGAGTGTGTGTGTGTGTGTGTGTGTGGGGGGGGGGTTAAGTATTTAGTCAGCCACTGATTTTGCAAGTTCTCCCACTTAAGAAGACTAGAGAGGCCTGTCATTTTCATCATAGGTATACCTCAACTATGAGAGACAAAATGAGATAAAGAAAATCCAGAAAAAAATTTTTTTTTAAACAATTTATTTGCTTTGGAAGTAGTTCAAAGTTCCTGTTGCCCAGCGACAACCACAAAACATTGCTGCTCTGGAGGAGGTCTGCATGGAGGAATGGGCCAAAATACCAGCAACAGTGTGTGAAAACCTTGTGAAGACTTACAGAAAATGTTTGATCTCTGTCATTGCTGAAAAAGGATTATATAACATAGTATTGAGATAAACTTTTGTTATTGACCAAACACTTATTTTTCACCATAATTAGCAAATAAATAAATAAATTACAACAAATAGGTTTAGATCAAAAGTATGATGTTTTGTTGTAAGTTGTGTTGCACAGCTTTAAAAACCACAACGAAGAGTACAAACGCTTCTCATTATCACTAATGTCTGCTATAAGCAGTGTTGGGCAAGTTACAATGAAATTGTAATATATTTCACATTACTAGTTACAATGTAAAAAATGTCATATGTTTGTATTGCATGTAACTGTCTTAAAAATGTAACTGAGTTACACTACTTTCAGTTACTTTTGGCTAAATATCTTAAACACCTAACACGACTTCTAACCACCGTAACTCATCAATGTAAATTTTACACAAGTGTCACACCACAAATACTGTATTTTTAACACTATTTTATAAAAATTAAGTCTCAATTTCCTTTGCATGTCTTCTATTTCATGGTAGTGTTTGTTAAATTTAATCAATAGAAGGTGCTGAAAGTGCTCATCACAAAAATGGTTGACAAAGATGAGACTCCGATGTCTGAAGTCTTACAACAGACGTTTAGAAAAACAGTGTAAATAATGCCGCTGTTTACTGTAAATGTACAGTGTATCATTTCCTCAGCAGTCCTGATTCTCTGATGTTTTAGTTTTGAGCAACAGGAAGTGGATGGTGGATCTTGTTCTGACGTATCCAACTTGATTTGATCTCTTTCATTAGTTGGCCAGAAAAACAATTTAAAATGCATTTGCAAGTTGAGTTACTGAAATTGTAACGAGTAATTTAATGCTGTATATTTTGTAAGTAATGCATTACATTACTCGGTTAGTGAAAAAAGTAATCTATTCCTGTAACTTATTTCTTTTGTAATGCATTACTCCCAAAACTGGCTGTAAGGCAACAGTTAAACAGACTAGAATTGGCAAGGGCCTGTAAACCAAATAAAACCAACAAGTGGCTTAGAAACACACCACCAGTCTGATCAACCTACTGCTTTATTAAATCCGGCAGCTCCTCTTAGTTTTAATCTTTGCATGGCGTCTTCCATGCACGAGAGGACCAAATAACAAGACAGACTAGTAATTATTGGAAACACACCCACGTCTGCCTTGCCTGCTTTGGGCTTGGGTTGCCACAAGGAATATTATGTTTAAATGTTGAGCCTCAAATCATTTTTCCGTGGTCACCAATTCAATTCAATTCAGTTTATTTATATAGCATCGTTTCACAACAGAAGTCATCTCAAGGCACTTTACAAGAAGAGTTATTACAAAACAATGTTTAATTTAGGAATTAGAGAACCACAGAAGATTGCGTCGTGACTTCTCAGCAATCCCTCACACTGAGCAAGCATGAAACGACAGTGGAGAGAAAAAACTGACATCTTATGAATGACATCTTAGTCAGGGTCGTCAAGCAGGGCGGGTCAGGAGCACCTACTGTAGGAAGAGACTAAGAGAAAACAGGTTAGCGCTTGAATTGACAGCACATCATGCAGTTGGGGAGAAGTAGGAGAGAAAGTAGGAACTGACTCTAATAATGTCCTCCAACAGCCTAGCCTAAAGCAGCATAGCTACTAACATTAACCTGTCTCCTAGCTACTAGGACACCTAGCTACTAACACTTTCTACCTGGCTTACATTAATCTATCTCTACCTGGCTACTCTACCTCTTCCTATCTCTTCCTAGCTTTTGACACTCTACCTGACTACTAACATTAACCTGTCTCTTCCTAGCTACCTGTCTAATGTGGTAATTCTGTAAACTTTTATCATTCAGAAGGTAAAAGACTGTTTATAAAGTTTGCATGGTTAAGGGTCTGACACTATTGTTTATGCAGGAAAGCTTTTAAGTCATAAAACTCTGGGGTGAGTTTTTATTGCAAGCTGTAAAGGCAAGGATGTTTAGATAAGAAACTGGGAGAAAAGTTTTTAGAGAAGCAGATAGCCATTTAACCATAAATTTTTATAATGAACCTTTGACCCAGAACAGAGACGATTCCTTTTCTGACTCCAGGATTCTCTGACAGCAAATCATTGCTCAGACATTGTTTGGAAATGATCGGATTGGAGTAAGATTTCGAGGAGAAGGAACGCCTACAACCCTGGCAGGCCCGGTTGTCTATAAAGCTGTGAAATAAAAATCATTCAATGTTCAGATTTCTTTAAGTCTGGACCACAGAGGAACTGACGGGGGCAAAATTCCTCTGTAAAACTGCAATTTGTTAATCTGTTCAAAATAAATGTTAAACTGGAAATTGGCTCCATTTTGTCTCTGCTTGAACATACATTGAATTACTTATGATAATTATTTAATTCACAACAAAATTGGTGACCTCGACGTGTGCAGGGTTTTGGACCAAAATCCAGTTATTTTTTTAAGTTAATTAACGGACATGTATTTGCTCTATTGACAATCTGCGCAGAGTTGCGTAGTTTTTTAATTCTATTGATTGGTTAATCTAACATTGGGTAATGTTGTCATGCAAGTTAAATATGTTTTTTGTTTTTGTTTTGAGCAGATTGACTGTTGCAAGCCCGTGGTTGAAGCAGCTCCATTGTATGTGTCTCTCTTCTGAGCAGGACTGCGACCTGCTTTGCGCTCCGCAGAGAAACACCGGTGCATGCTGGGAGATGGAGTTTGTTACTCTGCAGGACAATGGAGCAGATGGACCGGATGGTGCGGTCCCTTCAACGACTCAAATCGGAGCCACAAGTGCGGATCGGGGCCCGAGAATTGGCCTTCTCAACTCCGGACAGGACGCTGTCGGAGAGAATCTTCAAAGCTGGCAAACGAAAAATAGATTTTTGGGGTGCCTGGGACGCACTCGGTTGAATCTGGAACGGATTACTTTGGAGAGGCTTGCGCTTCCTCAAGCGCGCGCGTGGGCACCGCAAATTGAGTAGTGAAATGGTCCGGCATTGGTTTTTTGGTGAGCTCCGACGAGGTTAGTGTTTTGAATTCTGCTTGTACAAGAGTGTATTACTGTGTGTGTGTGAGATGTTTTTTACGCAGGCGCTTGGCGAGAAGTGCTGGTGATGTTGCGTTTTGTGTTAAAATGTTATAGTATAAATAATGAACTCGAGTATAATAAATAAATTAACGTAGATAAATAAATATATAACTGAATATGATGGATAACTGAAATTAAATATCTATAAGAATTAGTTGTGAACATTTACGACAGGCCATCAGAGCGGCCGCCCTAAGCTAGGTGCTAATTCTGTGTGAGTTTTTGCTTGATAGCACGGCTAATATACGACAGCTGTGCCTATATGTTTTGATAAATAAATTAGTGATTATAGGCGGTTTTCTGCCATCTGTTCGAGTCTTTTGAGGGGTTTTCTGGAAGCCGGCGCCAGGAAATTTCTCAAAGCGGACTACGAAACTTGTAACAGACTGGTCTGAAACCTCCGCGATAAAATAATTAATTAGGTCTAAAAGCCACCGCTTATAATGCTGTGTTTTTTGTTAATGGTTTTGGGCTGTAACGGACGTAGTTGAATCGGTGTTTGATGTGCGGGACGGCTGAAATTGGAAAAATATGTTTCAGTCCGCGTGGACGAACAGGAGAATGTTTTGTTCGTGCCGGATTAAAGTTTGGTACAGTGGTATAAATTGTGCGGATTAAGTCCTGGTATTGCGGTAAGTCATCTTCTAAAGTGTTTGTTGTGATTTTTTGGACTGTTTTCGCCGTACGTTTTGTACTGTTTTAGCTTTCGTTTCACAGAGAACGCTAACGGTAGCACGTTGCTATAGGCTGTTGTGCTAAGTTAGCGGTGGTGGCTGACTGCATGTTCTATGTGTTGCGAGCTGAAAGTTGATTTTGGATAGAAAGTGATTACAGACTCCTGCAGACGATTGCCTTGTTAAGACTTAAACGAATTTGGATTTTGTTAAATTTTTCTGGTTACTTAGGATGTAAAACGGCCAAATTTATTTGGGATAATTATGCATGTTACAATTAAACGAAAATGACTAAGAACAGTTACTCATGAGTCGATTCTGACTTGGTGTAGTTTTAATTTTTGATTTCATCTTTAAAATTAAAAAGAGGGAGTTTATAGTCAAAATAAAAGATGCATTTTTGAATCTTTAAATAGGTGGATTTTTTGCTTTTTTGATTGATCTAAGCAGGAGTTGTTAAGTTGGCCTAAATAAAGATAAAGATATAAGTAGTAATTATAAGCATTTAACGAAAAGCAAACGGTATTAATTGGAAAGCAACAAACTGGTTTAAATTATTTTAATAAGCACCGTGTTGAATGGTACAGAAAATGAGTCTGTGATTTAAATAAGTATCATTTATGCTAAAATTATGTTTGGCTTATTTCTGATGGCTCTATAGACTTTAGAAATATAGCTCGGTCTCTGAATGAATGACCTAAAGGAGACTGGTGTTAAATTATTTACACAATTGAACATTCTTAAGGATTTTCTGGACAAAAATGCTTATTGGAGTTATCAAAATTTAACTGGGGCTCATGAAGTAACCCAGTACATTTCAATTCCGTTACAAATTAAATGTTTTTACCATGCAAAACAACACTTATCATAGTGATAGTTTATAAACTAGTGGGATTTGAATGTTTGGTTTTTAAAAAAAAAAAAAAGAAAACATTAAAACACAGAGTCATCTTTAAGTAATCAGTTTGTTTTTTAACAGACTGGGGATAAATTTGGAATTGGTCTAAGGATTGAAAGTAACAATTAAAGTCTTTGGTAGATTTATTTAAGAACAAATAATGAATATCACGGTGACGGAAATGATGGTTTAATTTGAAAGTAAGAAGTAAATTCTAAATTCATTTATTCTGATCGTGTAGAGGCAAAATGTGATTGGACCAGCTACATTGAAATAATTTTTACCATATATTTGAATACACATTTTGTTTTGACAAATAAGAATCGGTTTTGGTTTTGAAATTTAAGATTAAGCTAGTTTATTTGATGCTGAGAGTAAAATTACAGGTCCTAAAACATTTTGGAATAGATCTGATCCTAGAATAATGGCATAATATATCATTTGATTAGTGGGGACTCTGTAACTGACAATTTATTTAGATTTTTGATTTTATTTTCTTTATTTTTTCTTATTTTTATTTTTTGTTTTTTCCTCTTTCTCTCTCAAAATTTATATATTTGGTTCGATTTGGATTAAGACCCAGATTTTTGAACTGCGGTCTGTTTATTAATTAGAACTTTGGAAAATGTTAATTTGGGAAGCTGGATTAAAGAAAACATGATTCAGTGGTAATGTATTTGAAATCTCTAGAAGCTTCAATTTAATTTGGTGTTTATCATTGGAGAAAAGAAAATGAAAAAGAAGCCTGAGAGGAAAAGGGGGATACTGAAAAGAAAAATGCTGGTTTTTATTTTTTATTTTATTGCAACTAGTTTTTGTTTAGAGAAATCTCATCTCTTGAACCTCTTTTATTGAATTGTTTTGTTTTGTTTGACTGCTGAGGGGAATTAGACTATTGTGTATCCTACGAAAATTGAAGAGGAGTTTTAGTTGCAAAAATCACTTTGACTATGTTCAGTTCCCTTCACAGAATCGGACAGATGTTTTTGAAGTATGAAAAGTTTTCATTGTTTACAATCAAGAATATTTGGGCAAGTGACCACATTTGGGTTTGTTTAAAGAGGAATCATATAAGCAAAAGTACTTTGAATGGATATTGGATTGTGTTAAAAAAAAAAAAAATAAATATATAATTTAGGTTTGGCAAATATTTATAGGGAAGTTGTTTTGTCGGTGATTTAAATCTTGGATTTTTCTTTAGAAATATAGATAGACTTTGAAGTATAGCAAACTGAAGACTGTTTTTGTAAACTATGTTGTGTTATCAGTCAGTATTGTTCTCTGGTTTTGTTTTAAACATTTGATGTTTTTAACCTTTTTCAACATCAACAACAGTTATCTCAATGTAAGTAGCATACTTATATTAGCAGAAATTATTAATTGATTAAAGGGACAGAGTCGGGGAAAAGTGGTGTTAAGTCTGATTACAAAGGGGTTTAGTTCAATATGAACTATTCGTCTCAACCTCAGTGAAGCGAAACCAGGAGAGCCACTTTTCCATAGCGACTTTTAAAAAAAAGGGATAGAACCTTTGCAGATGGTTATTGCCTTTATTTTTGTTATTGCAATGTTTTAGTGGTGTATTAGCAATATCTAACAGAAAAATCCAGCCTTTTGTTTGTTTCTTTTTTGATTTAATTTTGTTTTTCTAAGAACTAAGTGTGTTGATGAGATATTGCGATGCTCCATCTTTATAAATGTTTAATTTACACATGAGATGAAAGAGACATTTATCAAATTGAAAAAATTGAGGAAGGCATTGCATTGATGAAATATTGAATATAAATTGGATGAAAAATGAAGGAATCATTAATTAAAATACGCAGGGGAAGTATTAGAACAACAGTTTAATTAGACGTATAAGGATTGATTATTATTCCTGGTGGAGAGAGCAAACCTGTTGATTGGTATATTTTTACCAGAATTAATATTGAAGAAATTATTACTAGTATAACTGATTGAAGTTAAATTAAAATAGAGCCCACATAGGCAGTCTGAGTGTGGAAGATATTTAAATTCAGCATTCAAGGAAGGAGACTAATGAATATGAAAGTAAAATGTTTGAATGTAACTTGATTTGAATGAGCTGAGAGGATCGACTGTCTGTTTTTTTCTTCTTACTCTAATTATATATATTTTTTCTCTTTTTCTCATCCTGCAACAGACAAACCCCTCAGATAAACATTCTTGAGATGGAATTTATGATCCTGGGGAGATGAGATGGGTGGGGGTGCGTGGGCTGATGACGGATAGTGCCAGGCGCCCGCCGTAACGGCCACAGAGAGAAACATCTTTACGACCAGCGCAGAATTACGACTCTCTTGTGCTCTGCTCCCACACAGGGAGGCACAGGTGACTGTATATTTTCAGGGGTGAACTGGACGCCACCCTCAAAAGAGCACATTTCCTCATGCTGAGCTGAACTTTCAAGGACAATATGTGTGAATTCACTTGGCTGGCGTGAGAAGTGATGATCAAAGACTGTTGATTCAATGTCACTGTTGCTGAATTAACCACAAGAGTTTCTGTTTGTCTGATCGAAGGTGGCCGCGGTTCTACGTATTTTGATAACCCCATGTCTTCCCCAGGATTATCTCCGGGTAAAATACCACCATTTACCGGGAACAAAATTTGGCAGAAAAAATTGGGCCGATTGCAGGGGGTTGCTGGCTGGTGAGAGAGAAAAAACATTTTTTTTTCTTTTACGTTTTCATCCACAGGGATGTACTGAATTTAAGAAAGGATATATTGTAATGGAACAGACATAAGTGTCTTAAACTGGATAAATAAAATAAGTAAATTTAAGAATCAATTTGGGTAAACAAGCAAATGGATAGTAATCAGTTGAACTGTACACAAAAAGTAAATTCTTGAGCCTGCTCTTGTTTTTAAATCCATTAAATGAGGGAGGTGTTTTTTGGTTTAGTTTTTAGGAAAAACAACGGTGTGTCAAAATAATGTGGATTTGCTCTTTCCCCAGGGATTATTTTTAATTAGATGGGTGAAATAATTTCTTGGCACAATGCAGTTGAATTAGATTGAAAAGGAGTGATCACAAGACCGGATAAAAAAAAAAAAAAAAAATGTCTTTTTTAGATGTTTACAAGCTTATGCCCCCAGGATTATCTCCAGGATTCAGCAGCACGTGAGGAGCACACAGTCTCCTCTGGTCACAGCTGACTACAGCTGCTGAAGGGGTCCAAGGTACAGCTCCAGGTCAAAGGCGTGAGGAGTCCAGTGGTTCAGCAAAGTTCCAGATGACAGCTGGGAACACACACAAAGTGCAGCTCCACGCCAACGACGAACCTGGTCGAGGATCGGCAGGATTCTGCCTAAGGAGGGTCGAGAAGGGTTTGACAAGCTGAATCGGAAGCTGGGGCCACAGGCGGCGGGGCCTAGCTCACCCAGAAGGTTGTTTGGGTGGTGATATTACTCATCCAGTGTGATCTATGTGCCAATGAATGAGATGGGCAATTTGAAATTGCCATCTCAAAAGAGGGATCTACAGAGGAAGATCACAACTCACCAATCAGCTGCACAGCGGGTTTTGACCAGCCCACAACGGTGGGCTAAGCTATAGGAAGCGGGGCCTCTCTGTGCATTTGTGTATATTGGGGGAAATGCTCAATTAATGAAGTAATTGGCATTTCAGAGAGTGGTTATCTGCAAATTTGGGAGTAAAAACTGGAACACTAAAAAATAGGAGCCCTCCACACTGATCAGCTCTGTATATCGCTCTCCAGCTGCCAGGAGCCATTGAGGGGGATAAAATGAGTGAAGAAAGAGGATCAGAATACAAATAAAGACTGAACATTTATGAATAATTTTTTTTTTGCATTTTACAGGTTGTTTAACTATTTGATTAACTATTTTATTCACAAGTGAAGAGTCGTAACACTGCCTAAAAGGGTTCTTAATACCTTCTATTTCACAGGTTTCTTAACACTTTAAGTTTGATTTCTTTCAGAATATAATATAGTAATAATGTCTATGTTCATGGATTTTCTGAGCTTCTTCCACAGTATTAACATGTATCAAGTCAGATTTAATTATCTCTTCACATGTAAGACATTCTTATACATTGTGGGTTTTTTGAATTTAGTTTGTGGGAATTGTTAAAGTAAATTTTTTGGTTAATGCCAAAAGAGGGTGAATCTATGATTAACAGATTTACATTTTTTAATGGGAGTTAAGGTTAAAAAAGGTACTTTAATAGTTTGTGTTTTGAATTTTAGTCTGGAATACTTCATGTTTTTAAACTGATGAAATTTCTTGGATTTGATTTTTTGCATTCTCAAAAAGCTTTACAGGTTTTAATCTTTAATCAATCCATTTTTAAAAATGTTTTATAAAGTTTGCATGGTTAAGGGTCTGACACTATTGTTTATGCAGGAAAGCTTTTAAGTCATAAAACTCTGGGGTGAGTTTTTATTGCAAGCTATAAAAGCAAGGATGTTTAGATAAGAAACTGGGAGAAAAGTTTTTAGAGAAGCAGATAGCCATTTAACCATAAATTTTTATAATGAACCTTTGACCCAGAACAGAGACGAATCATCTTCTGACTCCGGGATTCTCTGACAGCAAATCATGGCTCAGACACTGTATGAAAATGTTCTGATTGGAGAGATTAGAAACGCCTAGAGGCCCGGTTGTCTATAAAGCTGTGAAATGAAGATCAGTTAATTGTTCAGATTTCTTTAAGTCAGCGGACCACAAGAGAAGAAATAGAGGCAACTCTTTCTCTGTTAAACTGCAATTTGTTAATCTGTTCAAAATAAATGTTAAACTGGAAATTGGCTCCATTTTGTCTCTGCTTGAACATGCATTGAATTACTTATGATAATTATTTAATTCAACAACACTAACCTGTCTCTAACTACTTGTTAACCTGTCTCTAACTGTAAGATTTGTCAAAGAGGAAGGTTTTAAGCCTAGTTTTCAAGATATACAAATTGTCTGCTTCACGAACCAAACCTGGGAGCCTGTTCCATAGGAGGGGAGCCTGATAACTGAAAGATCTGCCACCCATTCTACTTTTAGAAATCCTAGGGACTACCAGTAGACCTGCAGTCTGAGAGCTCTGTTAGGAACATATGGAACAATCAGGTCTCTTACGTATGACGGAGCTTGATTATTAAGAGCTTTATATGTCAGAAGGAAGATCTTGAATTCTATTCTAGATTTTACTGGGAGCCAGTGACGAGAAGCTAAAACAGAGGAAATGTGATCTCTTCTTTTATTCATTAGAACCCTTGCAGCAGCATTTTGGACTAACTGAAGACTTTTCATTGTATTATGTGGACTACCTGATAATAAAGAGTTACAGTAATCCAGCCTTCAAGTAACAAAGGCATGGACTAGTTTTTCAGCATCAGTCCTGGACAGGATGGTTCTAATTTTTGCAATATTCCTAAGGTTAAAAAAAGGAAATCCTAGAGACTTATTTAATGTGAGATATAAATGACATTTCTTGGTCCAAAATAACACAGAGGTTCTTTGCTTTATTACAGGAGGCTAATTTAATGCCGTCCAGGTGAAGGGGTTGATTAAGTAGTTTCTTTTTCAGAGCTTCTGGTCCAAAGACGACAACTTCTGTTTTATCAGAATTCAGAAGCAAGAAGTTTAGAGTCATCCAAATTTTTATGTCTTCCAGACATGCCTGTAGTCTACCTAACTGATTGGATTCATCAGGATTTGTGGATAGATATAGCTGTGTATCATCTGCTGTCAGGATTTGTGCGTGGAGGAATGGACCCAGACGCACAAGCAAGGTGCAGAGTTGTTTATTGAGAGTGCGGTTGAAGTGGAATGCTGACCAGTCTGGTGTTGACGGCAGGAACAGAGGTACAGGAGAGACACAGCAAGGACACATACGGTGGACATTGGTGGTGAAGTCCTTTAATGATCCGGCGTTGACTGAAGGAACGGGAGCTGGTTTTAAAGACATGAGGTGAGTAGATGGAGATTGGACACAGGTGCGGATGATAATGATGAGGGAGTGACAGGAGCTGAGTGTAATCATGACATCTGTGTAACTATGGAAATTTATCCCATGCTGCCTAATTATTTTACCAATAGGAAGCATATATTATGGTTACGTACTCCGCAAGTAACCATTGAGGCCGAGGAAGATCTATTGTTTACCTGAACAAACTGAAATCTGTTGGACAAATAAGATTTAGACCAGCCTAGTGCTGTTCCTATTATACCGACACTTTGAAGCCTTTCTATGAGAATATTGTGAGCAACAGTGTCAAAGGCAGCACTGAGATCTAACAGGACCAGAATGGTCACCAGTCCATTGTCTGAGGCTATGAGAATATCATTAGTAACCTTCACCAGAGCTGTTTCAGTGCTATGATGAGCTCTAAAGCCTGACTGAAACTTCTCAAACAGCTCATTATTGTTTAAATGCTCACACATCTGATTTGCAACTATTTTCTCAAGAACTGTAGATAAGAAGGGAAGATTAGATATCTGTCTATAGTTAATTAAATCGTTTTGATCAAGAGATGGTTTCTTAAGTAGAGGTTAAATGACAGCTATCTTAAACTCCTGTGGTACATATCCATTTACTAAGGATAGATTCATTATATCTAAAATTGGAGCAGCAATCAAAGAGAAAAATTCTTTTAAAAGTTTAGTTGGGACTGGGTCTAACATGCAAGTTGAAGTTTTTGATTAAGCTAATAATTTTAGTAGATCTGAAAGTTCAGCTGCATTAAAGCAGTTTAAGCATATATTAGGTTCAACCATTTTTGATGCTGCCTCATTAACTAAGGACGAAGCAAGCATATTGGGAAGGTTCCCGTTTATCTTATTTTTTATAGAGTCTATTTTATTTATAAAAAAAATTCATGAAGTCGTCACTACTAAGAGCTGGGGGAATGGTTAGCTCGACAGAACTATGATTCTGTGTGAGTTTGGCAACTGTATTAAAAAGAAACCTAGGATTATTTTTATTCTCCTCGATTAAAGATGAAAAATATCCTGTTCTGACTGTTCGAAGGTTCCTTTTATATAGCAATAGACTATTTTTCCACACTAAATAAGAATCCTTTAAATGCGTGGAGCGCCATTTTCTCTCTAGTTTTCGAACATTCTGCTTTAGGGTACGTAGCTCTACATTAAACCAGGGAGCTAATCTTCTATGGCTAGCCACCTTCCTTTTCAAGGGGGAAACTTTGTCTATTGCCAGACGCAGGGAGTAATTAACGCTATGAACTAAAATGTCAAGTTGTGAGGAGTCAGGAGTTAAATCACTATTTTCTATTGTACTTCTATATACTGAGGAAATTAAAGTTGGAAGAGCTTCTTTAAAACTTGCTACACCCTTGTCTGATAACGTTCTGGTATAATGTAGTTTTCTTTCAGGTTTGAAATGGTCAGTTAGAGTGAATTTAAAAGTGATCAGAAAATGATCAGACAGGATAGGGTTATGGGGAAAGACTCTTATTAAAGACAGCACAAGATCTACAGTGGGGTGTCCACGATGGGCTGGTCCCTGCACATTTTGAGTAAAGCCTATTGAGATAATGTTAAAAGCTGTATTTAGACTATCACTTTCACCATCAACATGAATATTAAAGTCTCCAACTATAATAACTTTATCAGTGTTTAAAACTAAGTCAGATAGAAAATCTGATATCTGATCTAAAAATTCAGAATAAGTGGACCATACAAGACCACGAACAAAAGTGGCTTTACTGCTTTGACATGTGTATGAGGAAGGCAAAGGAACTGTAACTATGATATTTTTTGGATTAATTTGTAAATCTGAATGAAAGATGGTGGATACTCCACCTCCTCGACCAGTACTTTGAGGGACACTAAAGTTTAATTAGCTAGGGGGAGTTGACTAATTTATTGTGACATGGTCCTCTTCCTGCAACCATGTCTCTGCAAAACAAAACAAATCAATATTATTATCACAAATTAAGCAATTTACCAGGAGTGTTTTTGAGGAGAGAGAGATCATATGTTTAGTAAACCACATTTAATTGATTTATTTTTCTGTTCAGTCGGAGTTGTATTTATCTTTATGAGATTTTTATACTTTGCTCTAGTAGCATTAACTTTTAATTAATTAATTTTGGGTAGTGGACGGGAAACTGTCTCTATAGGGTAGTTGGTGGGTGGCAGTCCCTGTTCCCTGACCTGGACTCTGGGTTGTCACGGCATTGGGGAACTAGAGATAACCCTATCAATGTTCCTGGAAAGAAGGGCAGCGCCATCCGCGATGGGATGGATGCCGTCTCTACGTAACAGTCCAGGTTTTCCCCAGAAGGTCCCCCAGTTATCAATGTAGCCCGTTTTCTGGACACCACCTTGACAACCAAAGATGAAACGACAGCATACGGCTGTACATGTCATCGTTAGTACGATCAGGCAGGGGACCAGAAAAAATGACAGAGTCAGACATTTTTTTGGCAGCCCTACACACCGAAGCAACGCTAATTTTAGTGACCTCCGATTGCCGTAACCGGGTGTCATTGCCACCAGCATGGATAACAATCCTGCTATACCGCTGTTTGTCCTTTGCCAAAAGATTCAGATGGGACCTAATGTCCGCAGCTCTGGCCCCTGGAAGGCATTTGACTGTGGTCTTTCATGTCTCTGGAGCCACGTTCCTAGCTATGGAGCTGCCAATCACAAGAATCAGCCTCTCCTGCTCCGCGGGTGCGTCGCTGAGCAGGGCGAACCTATTGTTCACAGAAAGGGGCTGGAGGCTGGCTGCGCGCTGGGTTCTGGCGCTAAGCTTCCTACGAACAGTCACCCAGCTCGCCTGAGGTCCCGGCTGCACGGGAGCTGTTGGAGGATGGCTAAGGAGTCCTGTCCTAACTGGCTCTGCACTAGCTACTGCTGGGCCTAGCTGTTCTACAGTGCGGAGCCGGGCCTCTAGCTCAGAAACCCTTAACCGTAAGCCATAAACTTCTGTTTAATGGCAGTTGTTTAGTAGGTCTTGAATGTCTAGTTCCAATTTGATGTCTTGTAAATTTTGTAGCAGGTCCCTTCACTCAACAATATACTTCAGGCAAAAAAATTTAACAAGTTTCACAGTCTCTTCTTGAAGACAAGATGACCCGTTTTTTGAGAGACGTTTTGTTAATGGCAATTTTTTTTTGTCTGTGTTAAAAAAGAGCAATGTGTGCAGCACCAGTGCTTATAAAAGTTAACATACAGCCATGATTGTTTTAACTATCAGCCCTATTGGCACTGTTGGCTCCTCTTTTTGACTATCTGCCAAGTAGCCAAATATTCGCCATCAGCCTTTTTTACAAATAACTATCTGCAAAGCCCACTATCAGTCGTTCTCTACTATCGGCCCCCGTTTTGAGTATCGGCCAAGTAATCAACTATCTGCATATTAATCGGCTATCGTCTTTTCTCAAAATAACTACTATTGGCCCTATCAGCGGTTGGCCAAACCAACTATCGGTTGTTCTCTAGTTTCTAATGTCACACTGGAGGCAGTAGCAAAATGCCCCCTATAAAATCAAGAGCTTTGATTATTAGCAAGATTTATGTACAAATAACTGTATAGCATTATGGATACTCTCACATACAGTGTGCTAGAAAAGGCAAAATTTGGTTGTTTACACCTTTAAGAAAGAACATTTCCCTCCTGTGTGGAAACAGTGCGATCCCTTCAGATAAAGTCATTATACATTAAGTACTGTGGTTGACTGTGACTCTGGGTACAATAATTGTCTAGCAATCAGAAGGTTGTTGGTTTGATTCCAACTTTTTTACTGTAACTGTCTGGCTATTTAATTTGTTTATAACTTTATTCATACCAAAAGGTAAATTTCCTTTGCAATAAGGTGTGTCACAGCCAGGGATGGCGTACTCGAGTCCTGGCCTCAGACTCAAGTCCTGACTTGAGTCACTTTTCAGGGACTTGTGACATGACCTTAGCAGCACGCTGATGACTTGCACATGGACTTGCAACATCAGGACTTTAACTTGGCCTTGCACTCTCACATGATAAATTGCTGTTGTGGGAATTAGCATGTCGCTAATGCTAACATTAAGTTGTGATATTTGATCTGATTACTGGACGAATTTAATAACTTCTTAAAACTTTTGTAAATGTACGTGTGAAATGTTGATTATTTATTGTTTTCAGATTAATAATAAGCTTATTTTATTGTTTTGGACATGCTACCCTTGTTAGCTTCGTGCCATCACAGGGGCATTGACTTTAACTTATTTTTAAATAAACTTAACCATGTATGGCTGACATTTTTTTGTGTGTTAAAATATCCACTCTGCTTTCACATTTTTGACTTGCTCTCAGATGACAACGACTTGACATGAACTGGAAGATTCTTTTTGGGACTTTGACTTGGATTTGGCCATTAGGATTTAGCAACTTGAGTTTGAACTTGAATTCACACTCAAATCCATTGGAGTCCAAGCTCCACTTGGACTCCAATGGATTTGAGTGTGAATTGGACTAGGATTTTAACTTATTCTGTTGGAATTGGACTTGAACACACAGGACTTGAGTGTGACTTGGAAAATATTTGGACCAATCCTTTTGGATTTGGACACTAAGGACTTGAGTGTGACTTGGACTAGGATTTGGACTAATCCTGTTGGATTTGGATTTGAACACAAAGGACTTGAGTGTGACTTGGAAAATATTTTGACTAATCCTTTTGGACTTGGACACTAATGACTTGAGTGTGACTTGGACTAGGATTTGGACTAATCATGTTGGTTTTGGATTTGAACACTAAGGATTTGAGTGTGACTTGGATTCGAGAGATGGTGACTTGTCTACAACGCTGGTCACAACATCCTAACAAAACACAATCACATAAACACTGAAATAATAAAAGCTAAACTTTATTCAGGAGAATTGACAAGACTTAATGTAAACATTTTAAGTGCACATGGATGAATTTAGTGAAGAAATTTGAGTAGGCAGTTTGATTGGAAAAACACTATATAGGTTCAGCCCATTTACCAATAAAAAAATAGAACATTTGACTTACATGATAAGAATATAATGCGATTTTAGTAAACTGACTAGATTATATTTAGGTATAGGTAACCTAAGCAGTAAAAGACAATAGTTTTTGTAAAAGTTTGATATTTGATAAATATTTTCTTTAAAATCTGATCGACTGTAACTTGTTTGACTGTGGTAAATTCTGTTTAATAGAGATTTATTTAATTGGAGGAACATCCAGTAGAAACTCTGGAGTGAAAGTACCCATGAGGATATATTCAGGCCTCACGAAGCGGAAAGTAACTGATATGTGAAAAGTACAGGCTTACATACTAACACAATATTTTTTTTGTGTTAATAGTCTGTTGTTTTAATAAGTAAACTGATATATTACTGAATAAAATGTTGGGATTTAGCTATTGTAGTTCTTTGTTTTTACAACTTTTAACCTTTCTATTTGTTTTGTTGTAGTCTATCTCTGGTTTTGGTTCAAACAGTGGTCATGCATTATGTATGTGGATCATTTAAAGTTTATAGCCAGATTGCATTGTATTTGATTTAGGATACAATCGTTGTTTTATCTAACAAAACGTGGGATCAATTTAAGAGACTTCTCGAGTCATTAATCCCTGAAAATTTGTCTCTTTTTGGTCCCTATTGCATATGCGCACTATGATACTGGGTTAGCTGCTTTCATGAAGTCTGTGTGAGTCTGTGCGCTTGTTACTGCTTAGCATCTGTGTGGTTTGATTACTTGTCAGAGGGATTTATGTTTGTTTTAGATCATGACATATGGTCCATTTTTTGCTAAAGCATTCCCCAGTCTAATGCAATGTTTTTTTTAATTCTGCAGCCAGACTACAGATTTCTTTAGGAAGTGAACTGGTAAAAAATTATATATGCTAATTGAAAAATCCCTTTTTTTTTTCCTTTGGTAAAGGAAGAGAGTCTGGGTTACGACTTGCAACTGCATGACAGAGCTGAGCATCATTATAGAGTTTAAGAACAACCTTTTTATGACTATATATATATATATATATATATATATATATATATATATATATATGTATGTATATATATATATATATATATATATATATGTATGTATATATATATATAAATATATATATATATATATATATATATATGTATGTATTTGTTTTTTTTATAATTTTTAATTATTGTATAATTTTCTGACAGCCAATAATGGCTAAGACACTGTATGGAAATGTTCTGATTGGAGGGAGTAGAAACGCCTAGAGGCCCGGTTTTCTATAAAGCTGTGAAATGAAGATCATTTAATTGTCAGATTTCTTTAAATCTGGACCACAGAGGAAACTACGGGGGCAACGTCCTCTGTAAAACTGCAATTTGTTAATCTGTTCAAAATAAATGTTAAACTGGAAATTGGCTCCATTTTGTCTCTGCTTGAACATGCATTGAATTGAGTATGATAATTATTTAATTCAACAAATGGTGACCTCGACTGTGTGCAGGGTTTTGGACCAGGCTCCAGTTATATTTTTTAAGTTAATTAACGGACATGTATTTGCTCTATTGACAATTTGCGCAGAGTTGCGTAGTTTTTTAATTCTATTGATTGGTTAATCTAACATTGGGTAATGTTGTCATGCAAGTTAAATATGTTTTTTTGTTTTGAGCAGATTGACTATTGCAAGCCCGGAGTGTTGAGCCTGATCGGCTGTCTGTTCTCTGTTCAGAGCAGGATTGAGTCCTTCTTTACGCTCCGTAGAGAAACACCGGTGCCTGCTGGGAGATGGAGTTTCTTACTCTGCGGGCCCAGTGGGGGCTGCCTGTTCTCCGGGGCGGACAGTGGAGCAGATGGACCGATCTCTTCAACGACTCAAACTCGGACCCACGGTGCGGATCGGAACTCGACGGGTTGGCCACTCTGCCCAGATAGGACGCTATTTGGGAGCTCCCGGGCTGGTACGGAAAAGGATTACAGAAGGGCCTGGGTCGCCCTCTGTTAACTCTAACGGTTTACCTGGGAGAGGGGCTGCGTTTACTTCCAAACGCGTGGCTGAGCACCACGAATTGGAATTGCGAAAATGGTCCGGCATTTTTTGGAAAAGGTCCGATGAGGTTAGTGTTTAGATTTCTGCTTGTACAAGGGTGTGTCTATGTGTGTGTGTGAGATGTTTTTGTACGCAGGCGCTTTGCGATACGTGCTGCTGATGTTGCGTTTTGTGTTAAAATGTTATAGTATAAATAATGAACTCGAGTATAATAAATAAATTAAAATAGATAAATGAATATCTAACTACATATGATGGATAACTGTAATTTAAAATCTATAAGAATGAGTTGTGAACATTTACGACAGGCCATCAGGGTGGCCGCCCTAAGCTAGGTGCTATGGCGGAGCTAATTCTGTGTGAGTTTTTGCTTGATAGCATGGCTAACATACGACAGCTTTGACTATATGTTTTGATAAATAAATTAGTGGTAGTAGGCGGTTTTCTGCCATCTGTTCGAGTCTTTTGAGTGGTTTTCTGGAGGCCGGCGCCAGGAAATTTCTCAAAGCGGACTACGGAACTTATAACAGATTGGTGTAAACCTCCGCGAGAAAATGATTAATACGGTCTAAAAGTCACCGCTTATAATGTTGTGTTTTTTGTTAATGGTTTTGGGCTGTAACGGACGTAGTTGGTTCGGTGTTTTCTGTGCGGAACGGCTGTTAGGAAACATATGTTTCAGTCCGCGTGGGAAGAACAGGAGATTTTTTGTTCATGCCGAATTAAGGTTTGGTGACGTGGTATAACTTGTGCGGATTAAGTCCTGGTATTGCGGTAAGTCATCTTCTAAAGTGTGTGTTGCGATGTTCTGGAGTGTTTTCGCCGTACGTTTTGTACTGTTTAACGTTTCGTTTCACAAAGAAAGCTAACGGTAGCACGTGGAGGTAGGCTGCTATGCTAAGCTAGCGGTGGTGTGTTTGTGGTTGAAACTAACTGCATGTTCTGTGTATAGCAAGCTAAAAGTTGATTTTGGATAGAAAGTGATTACAGACTCCTGCAGACGATTGCCTTGTTAAGACTTAAACTTATTTGGATTTTTGTTAACTTTTTCTGGTTGAGTAGGATGTAAAACGGCCTTAAGATAACTGGTCAGATAAATTTTGGTTGCAACTCTTTTTCGGCAATGTTTTAGCACATTTTCTACGAAGGGCAATTTAAGGTGTTTCATGTTTAACTGAACTGTTACGGTACGGAGATTAAAGATTAAGAAGTACATGCTGTATTTGGTTAACTGCTTTTGCCTGAGAAGGCTCGATTGATTACATGAGGGGAGCAATTATGCATGTTATAATTAAACGCAAATGGCTGAGAACAGTTACTCATGAGTCGATTCTGACTTGGCGAAGTTTTAATTTTTGATTTCATCTTTGAAATTAAAAAGAGAGGAGAGTGTATAGTCAAAATAAAAGTTGCATTTTTTGAATATTTGAGTAGGTAGATTTTTTGCTTTTTGGATTGATCTAAGCAGGATTTGATTAAGTTGGCCTAAATAAAGATAAAGCTATAAGCAGTAATTATAAGAATTTAACGAAAAGCAAACGGTGTTAATTGAAAAGCAACAAACTGGTCTAAATTTTTTTTTTAAGCACCGTGTTGAATGATACAGGGAATGAATTCTTTCTGTGATTTAAATAAGTATCATTTATGCTAAAATTATGTTTGGCTTATTTCTGATGGCTCTATAGACTTTAGAAATATAGCTTGGTCTCTGAATAAATGATCTAAAGGAGACTGATGTTAAATTATTTAAACAATTGAACATTCTTAATGATTTTGTGGACACTCAAGGCTTATTGGAGTTATCAAAATTTCAACTGGGGCTCAAGAAGTAACCCAGTACATTTCAATTCCGTTACAAATTGAATGTTTTTAACATGCAAAACAACACTTATCATAGTGATATTTTCTAAACTAGTGGGATTTGAATGTTTGAGTTTGAAAAAAAGAAAACAGTAAAACACAGAGTCATCTTTAAGTAATCAGTTTGTTTTTAAACAGGCTGGGGATAAATTTGAATTGGTCTAAGGATTGAAAGTAATGAATATCGCGGTGATCGAAAATGATGGTTTAATTTGGAAGTAAGAAGTAAATTTTAAATTCATTTATTCTGATCGTGTAGAGGCAAAATGTGATTGGACCAGCTACATTGAAATAATTTTTACCATATATTTGAATACACATTTTGTTTTGACAAATAAGAATCGGTTTTAGTTTTAAAGTTTGAGATTAATCTTTCAGATGTTCTTTATTGATTGTTAGCTAGTTTATTTGATGCTGAGAGTAAATTTACAGGTCCTAAAACATTTTGGAACAGTTCTGATCCTAGAATAATGGCATAATATACCATTTGATTAGTGGGGACTCTGTAACTGACAATTTATTTAGATTTTTTTTATTTTATTTTCTTTATTTTTTCTTATTTTTATTTATTTTTTCCTCTTTCTCTCTCAAAATTTAGATATTTGGTTCGACTTGGATTATGACCCAGATTTCTGAACTGTGGTCTGCTTATTAATTAGAACTTTGGAAAAATGTTAATTTGGGAAGCTGAATTAAAGAAAACATGATTCAGTGGTAATGTATTTGACATCTCTAGAAGCTTCAATTTAATTTGGTGTTTATCATTGGAGAAAAGAAAAAAAAGAAGCCTGAGAGGAAAAGAGGGATACTGAAAAAATGCTGGTTTTTTTATTTTTTTTATTTTTTATTATTTATTTTAATGCGACTAGTTTTTGTTTAGAGAAATCTCATCTCTTGAACCTCCTTTATTGAATTTTTTTGTTTTGTTTTACTGCTAAGGGGAATTAGACTACTATGTATCCTACAAACATTTAAGAGGAGTTTTAGTTGCAAAAATCACTTTGACTATGTTCAATTCCCTTCACAGAATCGGACAGATGTTTTTGAAGTATGAAATGTTTTCATTATTTACAATCAAGAATATTTGGGCAAGTGAGCACATTTGGGTTTGTTTAAAGGGGAATCATATAAGCAAAAGTACTTTGAATTTATATTGGATTGTGTTAAAAAAAAAAAAGTACTTTAGGTTTGGCAATATTTATAGGGAAGCTGTTTTGTCAGTGATTTAAATCTTGGATTTTTCTTTAGAAATATGGATAGAATTTGAAGTATAGCAAACTGAAGACTGTTTTTGTAAACTATGTTGTGTTTATCGGTCAGTGCTGTTCTCTGATTTTGTTTTAAACATTTGATGTTTTTATTGCAATGTTTTAGTGGTGCTTTAGCAATATCTAATAGAAAAATCCAGCCTTTTTGTTTGTTTCTTTTTTAATTTAATTTTATTTTTCTAAGAACTAAGTGTGTTGATAAAATATTGCGATGGTCAATCTTTATAAATGTTTAATTTACACATGAGATGGAAGAGACATTTATCAAATTGACAAAATAGAGAAAGGCATTGCATTGATAAAGTATAGAATATCAATTGGATGAAAAATGAAGGAATCATTAATTAAAATAAGCAGGGGAAGAATTAGAACAACAGTTTAATTAGACGTATAAGGATTGATTATCATTCCTGGTGGAGAGAGCAAACCTATTAATTAGTATATTTTTACCGGAATTAATACTGAAGAAATTATTACTAGTATAACTGATTGAAGTAAAATTAAAATAGAGCCCACATAGGCAGTCTGAGTGTGGAAGATATTTAAATTCAGCATTCGAGGAAGGAGACTAATGAATATGAAAATAAAAAGTTTAAATGAAACTTGATTTGAATAAGCTGAGAGGATCGACTGTCTGTTTTTTTTTTCTTACTCTAATTATATATTTTTTCTCTTTTTCTCATCCCGCAACAGAGAACCCCTCAGATAACATTCTTGAGATGTAATTTATGATCCTGGGGAGATAAGATGGGTGGGGGTGCGTGGGCTGATGACGGATAGTGCCAGGCGCCCGCCATAACTGCCAAAGAAAGAAACATCTATACGACCAGCGCAGGAGTTTGTCTCTCTTGTGCTCTGCTCCCACACAGGGGGGCACCGGTGACTGTATATTTTCAGGGGTGAACTGGAGGGCACCCTCAAAGGAGCACGTTTCCTCATGCTGAGCTGAACTTTCAAGGACAATATGTGTGAATCCACTTGGCTGGCGTGAGATGGACTGTTTCTGCTGAAGAAGTGATGATCAAAGACTGTTGACTCAATGTCACTGTTGCTGAATTAACCACAAGAGTTTCTGTTTGTCTGATCGAAGGTGGCCGAGGTTCCTCGAACTTTGATACCCCCTTGTCTTCCCCAGGATTATCTCCAGGTAAAATACCACCATTTACCGGGAACAAAATTTGGAAGGAAAAATTGGGCCGATAGCAGGGGGTTGCTGGCTGGTGAGAGAGAAATTTTTTTTTTCTTATTTTTACGTTTTCATCCACAGGGATGTACTGAATTTAAGAAAGGATATATTGTAATGGAACAGACATAAGTGTCTTAAACTGGATAAATAAAATAAGTAAATGTAAGAATCAATTTGGGTGAACAAGCAAATGGATAGTAAGATAGATAGATAGATAGATAGATAGATAGATAGATACTTTATTCATCTCCAAGACAAATTCACAGTTCTAGCAGCTTACGGGAACACAGGGGCATGCAGGGAAAATACAATATAAAAATTTAAAAGAAGAACTAAGGTAAAATATAATGGTATAAAAAAGTATAATGTCTGCCAGTCCAGTTCAAGTGCAGTTGTGCAGATGTCAGTATGCAAAAACAGTTGAGTAATGGTCAGTTTGTACATACTTAGACTCCAACTTGTAGATGTGTGTGTATGATAAAGTGCATGTGTGACCGAAGGTGCATGGTGTGATTAGCATTAAGTCCAGTTTTCTATGGTTGATTTTATGGCCCTCCCCCTAGAGTTGTTGAAGAGCCGCATGGCGTGGGGGAGGAACGATTTCTTCAGTCTGTCAGTGGAGCAGGACAGTGACAGCAGTCTGTCACTGAAGCTACTCCTCTGCCTGGAGATGGCGTTGTGCAGTGGATGGTGTGGACTGTCTATGATGGACAGTAGCCTGTTCAGAGTCCGTTTATCTGCCATAGATGTAAGGCTGTCCAGCTCTGTGCCAACAACAGTACCTGCCTTCCTCACCAGTTTGTTCAGGCGTCCAGCGTCTTTCTTCTTGAGGCTGCCCCCCCAACACACCACTGCGTACATGAGGGCGCTCGCAACTACAGACTGGTAGAAGATCTGTAGCAACTTCTTGCAGATGTTGAAGGACGCCAGCCTTCTGAGGAAGTACAGACGGCTCTGTCCTTTCCTGTACAGGGCGTCTGTGTTGGCAGTCCAGTCCAGTTTGTCATCCAGCTGCACTCCCAGGTATTTGTAGGTGTGAACCACCTCCACACAGTCACCTTTGATGTTGACAGGCTCAAGGTGCGGCCTGATTCTCCTAAAGTCCACCACCATCTCCTTGGTCTTGGTGGCGTTTAGGAGCAGGTGGTTAAAGTCGCACCACGTGACAAAACGTTGGATCAACTCCCTGTATTCCTCCTCCTGTCCACTCCTGATACAGCCAACGATAGCTGTGTCGTCCGCGAACTTCTGCACGTGGCAGAGCTCCGAGTTGTACTGGAAGTCGGACGTGTACAGGGTGAACAGGACCGGAGAGAGCACAGTTCCCTGCGGTGCTCCAGTGTTGCTGGTAACAGTGTCGGACCTGCAGTCCCCCAGTCGAACGTACTGAGGTCTGCCGGTCAGATAGTCTGTAATCCATGCCACCAGGTCTGATCCTACTCCCATCTCTGTCAGTTTGTGCCTGAGGAGCAGAGGCTGGATGGTGTTAAAGGCGCTCGAGAAGTCCAAAAATGTAATCCTCACAGCACCACTGCCTCTGTCCAGGTGAGAGAGAGAGCGGTGAAGCAAGAAGATGATGGCATCCTCCACTCCAACCTTCTCTCTGTAAGCGAACTGCAGAGGGTCGAGAGCGTGGTGGGTCTGTGGCCTCAGGTGATGGAGCAGCAGCCGTTCCATGGTCTTCATCACATGGGACGTCAGGGCGACCGGCCTGAAGTCGTTCAGCTCCCCAGGATGTGGTTTCTTGGGGACTGGAATGATGCAGGATGTCTTCCACAGCTGGGGGACCCTCCCCTGTCCCAGGCTCAGGTTGAAGATACGCTGTAGGGGGTGTCCCAGTTCCTGCGCACAGGTCTTCAGTAGTCTGGGGGAGACCCCATCTGGACCTGTAGCTTTGCCGGGGCGTAGCCTCCTCAGCTCTCCACATACCTGAGCTGCTGTGATGGTGGGTGGTGTGAGCGGGGGAGGGGAGGTGTCCTCCTCTGTGCTGGAGATGGCTTGTGGGGTTGGGTGGGTGGGGGTTGCTGTGCTCGTAGGTGCAGGGAGATCAAACCTATTAAAAAACTGGTTTAACTGGTTTGCTCTTCCCACATCAGCCTCAATGGGGGCTCCTTTCTTTGAGCTGCAGCCAGTGATGGTCTTCATCCCCTCCCATACCTCCCTCATGCTGTTGTTCTGCATCCTCTGTTCTATTTTCCTTCTGTATTGCTCCTTCCCCTCTCTGAGCTGGACTCTGAGTTCCTTCTGTATCCGCTTGAGCTCCTGTGTGTCACCATCTCTGAAGGCCTTCTTCTTCTGGTTCAGGAGGCCTTTGATGTCACTGGTTATCCAGGGCTTGTTATTAGCGAAGCAGCGCACAGTTCTTACTGGAACAACAACGTCCATACAGACGTTGAACTGTAATAATCAGTTGAACTGTAGACAAAAAGTAAACTCTTGAGCCTGCTCTTGCTTTTAAATCCATTAATGAGGGAGGTGTTTTTGGTTTAGTTTTTAGGAAAAACAACGGTGTTGTATCAAAATAATATGGACTTGCTCTTTCCCCAGGGATTATTTTTAATTAGATGGGTGAAATAATTTCTCGGCACAATACAGTTGGATTAGATTGAAAAGGAGTGATCACAAGACCGGATCAAAAAACTGTCTTTTTTAGATGTTTACAAGCTTATGCCCCCAGGATTATCTCCAGGATTCAGCAGCACGTGAGGAGCACACAGTCTCCTCTGGTCACAGCTGACTACAGCTGCTGAAGGCGTCCAAGGTACAGCTCCAGGTCGAAGGCGTGAGGAGTCCAGTGGTTCAGCCAGTTCCAGATGACAGCTGGGAACACACACAAAGTGCAGCTCCACGCCAACGACGAACCTGGTCGAGGATCAGCAGGAATCTGCCTAAAGAGGGTCAAGAAGGTTTTGACCAAGCTGAATCGGAAGCTGGGGCCACAGGCGGCGGGGCCTAGCTCACCCAGAAGGTTGTTTGGGTGGTGATATTACTCATCCAGTGTGATCTATGTGCCAATGAATGAGATGGGCAATTTGAAATTGCCATCTCAAAGAGGGATCTACAGAAGAAGATCACAACTCACCAATCAGCTGCACAGCAGGTTTTGACCACCCCACATCGGTGGGGTAAGCTATGGGAGCGGGGCCTGTCTGTGCATTTGTGTATATTGGGGGAAATGCTCAATTAATGAAGTAATTGGCATTTCAGAGAGTGGTTATCTGCATATATGGGAGTAAAACTGGAACACTAAAAAATAGGAGCCCTCCACACTGATCAGCTCTGTACATCGCTCTCCAGCTGCCAGGAGCCATGGAGGGGGCTATAATGAGAGTGAAGAAAGAGGAACAGAATACAAATATAAAGACTGAACATTTATTAATAATTTTTTGCATTTTACAGGTTGTTTAACTATTTGATTAACTATTTTATTCACAAGTGCAGAATTGTTGATATTGCCTAAGAGGGTTTCTGAAAGAATTTTAATCAGTTAATTTTATTTCTTAATTTCCAGTTGTCTTTAAGGTTGTATTAAGGTTTGCATTAATAAAACAAAAGGGTCTACTAGAGGAAAGACTAAATAGACTCGAGGATTACATTTGTAAAGGGTTCTTAATACCTTCTATTTCACAGGTTTCTTAACACTTTAAGTTTGATTTATTTCAGAATATAACATAGTAAGAATGTATTTGTTCATGGATTTGCTAAGCTTCTTCCACGAGTATCAACATGTTTCAAGTCAGATTTAATTATCTCTTCACATGTAAGACATTCTTATACATTTTTGGGTTTTTGAATTAGTTTTTGGGAATTGTTAAAATATTTTTTTTGTATAATGCCAAAAGAGGGTGAATTTATGAAATTTCTTGGATTTGATTTCTTGTATTCTCAAAATGCTTTACAGGTTTTGATCTTAAGTTCTAAACACTTACCTTGAAAGAGAGTACAGAGAAGATATCAATCTATTTTCAAAAAAAGATTGAAAAGAGGGAATTGTGGTGTTATTCTGCATAGGGTTTAAACTTTTATTATTCAGAAGGTAAAAGTCTGTTTATATAGTTTGCATGGTTGTAAAATATATGTCTGTCACTATTGTTTATGGGGGTAAGCTTTTAAGTCATAAAACTCTGGGGTGAGTTTTATTGCAAGCTGAAAAAACAGGATGTCTGTAGATTTAGTGTGTTGCCATAAAACCATAAAACTCAGAATGAGCTTTTAAGAAAAGACGTCTCACCCATATGACTGTATAATTTTCTGACAGCCAATAATGGCTAAGACACTGTATGGAAATGTTCTGATTGGAGGGAGTAGAAACGCCTAGAGGCCCGGTTTTCTATAAAGCTGTGAAATGAAGATCATTTAATTGTCAGATTTCTTTAAATCTGGACCACAGAGGAAACTACGGGGGCAACTTCCTCTGTAAAACTGCAATTTGTTAATCTGTTCAAAATAAATGTTAAACTGGAAATTGGCTCCATTTTGTCTCTGCTTGAACATGCATTGAATTGAGTATGATAATTATTTAATTCAACAGTATGTATGTATGCATATATATATATATATGTATGTATGTATGTATGTATGTATATATATATATATATATATATATATTAATATGTATGTATGTATGTATGTATGTATGTATGTATATATATATATATATATATGTATGTATGTATGTATGTATGTATGTAGGTATATATATATATGTATGTATGTATATTACTACCCAGCTGGTTGAGGGTCAAGGGATGTAATAAATAACCCTGTAGACAGGTGTTAAAATGGAGGAACAAAAGACTTTAATCAGAAATAGGCAGCAAAAGAAATGTACAGAAACAAATAAAATTAAAGTGCAACTCACCCCAAAATCTACTTTTTTTGTTGATAAACTGTATAAATGAGTCTATAATAGCACTGTCTACATGTCTGGTCATTATTTTATTTATTTTAGCACCTTTTAGTGAAAATATAAATTTTGTACCAAAACTGTTAGTTTAGTGCCCCAAGTAGTTTAGTGCCCCAAGTGGTTAAACAATTACACTTCACTGGTTTCTGACGTAGGCTTTGATTAGTGATGACAGCAGTCCGGCCGTGGTGGGGTATATATCATGTGCGGTCTCGGCCACACCTCCATAGCGAGGCCCCATGAACTGCCTTCAGCATAATTGCCTCAAAATCTTGGTGCTCCATTATGCAGGTGGTTATCCTTACTTGCTGACATTTGATCATTACCTATGACAAAGGGAATAACTGATATCAGTAAATGGGAAATAAAATATGGGCTAAATGTTTATTTTTAATGCAATAATTCTGATTGTGTGAAAAGTTTTTTTGCACATTCCTTAATTATTTTCTCTTCATGCTAGGATACCTTATACCTTGGGCATCTCTCTGCAACACACATTTTCTGCTGCAGACAATGACATACAGTCGTCGCAGGTGCACCTGTCGAGGCAGAGTCACACAAAATTACTCTAGCTAATCTATATTTAGCATTAGATTTGGTCAACAACAATGTACCGCTCAGAGACGGCGCCCATTCTATGCCGCAATGCTGCTACAGGCTCGTCATCTGCTGCTGCCCTGGGCAGAGAACGAGAGAACGGCTCGAAAAAATATGGGTCAGAGCCGCTCGCCTCCTCCACAGAACCTATCTCCCTGTACTCTGTTCACTCTGGTGTGGAGAGAACTCTTCAGCCTCCAGATTATTTACCTCTGAGGTGATGGAGCTCATGTTACTATGGCTCTCTCCATCTTTCTGCGCGTTTGTGAATCTGCGCTGCTGCAACATGTCAGTCACAGCCCCGAACATGCCCAGCCGTTCATTCCCCCTGCTTGTTCCTTGGTCCGCCGAGCAACTCCTCCTGTTGAGCAGTTTTTAAAAAAAGACATGTGGGTAGTCTGGTAGGGGTGTGCAATACTCTTTAAGGTTTCTGTAAAACAAAAAAGTGCCCAAAAAAGACAGACTAATGGTGCTTACACACCGAACGTAATAGACGCGACCAAAAAGCATGACAATCCCCTAGCTGGTTGCTTGCATATTTGCACCTTGAAGCGTGTCCAAAGCGAACTGGCCCCACTTTAAATTATTTTCATGCGCGTGAACCGGAAATGTGGAAGTATCCTGGCCAGGACCGCTCCGCTGCTCTCCTCCTCCTCCCTCCCTCCTTCCCCCGACCCTCCGGGAGCTCCCAGTGGACTCTGGTCTATGAGTTTACCACGTTAAATGTCGGGAACTCGACATCTCCCCTCCTGTGGGGGGTAGACTCAGTCAAGCGGCGGAAGGATCAGTAAACACCCCGGCTCCTCGCCCAGTTTGTGCCGCAAAGGTCAAAGCTTTTCCCCACCGCCACACCAACTACCAAGCTGAGCGGCTGTCCATCTGCCTGCGGTGAATAAAAGTTTATATGTGAGAGGTGCGGGACGTGCTTTGGTGGAGACATTACCAGGCCTGGATGTCTGGGTGTGGAAGCTGTTTTGAGGCCACAACGGCTCTTTTAGCCCACAAACCTCTTAAGAGCATTCCTGTCTATATAGTTTAAACTCTTTATAATGTTTATTTTTTATTCCTATCTCTGTATAGAAAACAGCTGATGTCATGTAGCCCGGGGGGATTAGCCACGGTGTTTATCAGTTCACATGTCCTACTGATGCTGTGACTCCATTCAGTCACAGTATCACTGACACCCGTCAGCTGATTGGTTGTTATGGCGCGACTTGAAGCTGTAGTTGCACAAATCAGGCAGAATAGCTTTTTCACAACGCAAATCTGCTTCTGACGTGTTGCGGGATCCCCAGTTGCGCTTTATCGCAATCCTCCATTGACTTTATACATAAACCAGACTCTCTGGTCGCGTTTATTGCGTTCGGTGTGAAAGCACCTTAAGAGGAGCCTTAAATTAAATGAGGCACAAAACAAAGCACTTAAAGTGCTGTCTTTTTAACTAAAACTTAACTATGGCTTGAGGGTCCTGCGCAGTATTTTTGCTGTTCCAGGTACTTCACTTTTCTGGACTGAGATGTCTAAGGTTCTTCCAGGGATCTGCTGGAGCCATTCCTCCAGTTTGGGGGTCACTGCCCCAAGTGCTCCGATTACCACATGTACTAATGTCACCTTCATCTTCCAAGTCTTCTCTAGCTCCTCCCTGAGCCCATGGTATTTCTCAAGTTTCTCATGTTCCTTCTTCTTGATGTCACCATCACTTGGTATTACTACATGCACCACGCTTTCCTCTGCTTTTTATCAACCTCCACAATATCTGGTTGGTTCGGCATTACCATCCTGTCTGTCTGGATCTGGAAGTCCCACAGGATCTTTGTTCGGTCATTCTCCACCACCTTTTAAGGTGTTTCCCACTTTGACTTTGGGGTTTCCAGCCCATAATACGCACATATGTTTCTGTACACTATGCCAGCCACTTGGTTATGACGTTTCATGTATGCTTTCCCTGCCAGCATTTTACAGCCTGCTGTTATGTGCTGGGTTGTCTCAGATGACTCTTTGCACAGGCTACACCTTGCCGAGACAATGGCATTCACTAAGTATGTCATCCGTTGAAGCCTTGTCCTTGATGTACTTATGGAGCTTCGATGTTTCATCCTGGATAGTGGCTCTCACTCTCATCAGTCCTCATTTCTTCCACGAGTTGTGTACGTCTCAGGGTGCTGGATTTTTTTTTGTACGTGTCCTGTCTAGCAGTTTGCTACGCAGAATTGGTGTCTGAGTACCAAGTACAAGCCAGACAGATTTACATTATCAAGCAGAGCTTTACAGCTTTGCTATAGTACTCCACTTGATATGTATAAGAAATCTTTATTTCTAATTACTGTGGGTTGAATTTCTTGACGTTATGGACACAAAATTGAGATAAAAAGAAGAAAGAAAGAAAGAAAGAAGGTGAAGAAGAGAAACAGTAAAAGTAGGAGTGCGAACTATATATATATATATATATATATATATATATATATATATATATATATATATATATATATATATATATATATATATGTTATTCATGCGGCTCAGCTCACCCCAAATCATCTCGATTGGGTTTGGGTTTAGGTTTAGGTCCGGTGACGTTGGAGGCAAGGTTACTTAACAATTTCTGGAAAAGTACTACAAAAATCTATATGTGTTCATTCATAGTTTTGATGCCTTCAGTGAGAATCTACAATGTAAATAGTAAAGAAAATAAAGAAAACGCACTGAATGAGAAGGTGTGTCCAAACTTTTGGTCTATACTAAACTTTTAAACTGATTGGAATGCATAGAGATTTGTATTGTATATGATACTATATATTACTATATATTACAATACAGAGTGGAGGATACAATATGTTGCGATATAGTGTGATACTGTGAGTAAGACTGTATGTTGTGATTTTTAAGACTGAACTGACTGTAGAAAAACTGTCACAGCATTCTTAACCCTCCAACCTGTTTCATACTTAAAACATCCAGTTTTATTACTATATCTAGTTGATCCACTGGAATTAAGAATGTGAAAACAGCCACCAAATACCAGTCTTACTTTTAATGTTACTACACAAATTGTCATCATTGATGGTTCCATTAAAATCCTAAATATCCAAATCAATACAGTGCTTTTGAATAACAATACAATATTGTGACATAAAATATTGCAATATATTGGTATATCAATATTTTCTTACATCCCTAGGAATGTATGTACAATTATATTGAAATTACTTCTTACCTTAAGATGATATCTGTTATGAATTAGTGCTATATAAATACACAGAACTGAGCTGAATTGAATTACATATAATATTCTGATTACAACAGCTTACTGGTTTTTAAATGCATTTTTTAAAATGTGGTTTCTCTGTATTGGTTGTCTTATTTTTTTTTTTTTTTTTTTGATGAGGCATATAAATGAATAGAAAAATTTTCATATGAATTCTTCTGGGGGGGGAAAAAATACATGTTCCTAAGGCAGACAAACTGGATAACTACTCAGGTTTAAATGAGGGAGAAAAAAGGCTCAGACAGGAAACATTACAGAGTAGACGTGTGAACTTTTAGCTCCGGTTGCAGCCAAGACTGAAAAGCTGCCAATGTGAATAGGCCTGACTGTGAATTCCCTACTGAGATGGGCTTGGTCCAGAGGGAACGCAAGCCAATCTCAAGCCTGCTCTCCTACGTAAGAACAGCTGCAGGCTCCATCTGCCAGCTTCTTGTGGTGGCTACCTTAGGGAAGCCTGCCTCACCCTTCAATTTCAGAACAAAAGCTCAATACTTTTGACAGAGAGGGATTTCAGACTTTGAGGAAATCAGTGGGACGACTCAGTGGTTTTCTGTAAATATGTGTGCTTGTCTTTTCTTGTGAAACACACATTGACAAAGGAAAACCTACACACCACCAGTCACTCCACAGAGGTTTTTGATCAGACCACAATTAGTGTAGTAGAGCTTTCTGTTTCAGCTACATATTTCTAGTTAATGGGGCATGGAAACACCTTAGTGAAATGTTTCAGGTTCTTCAAACCAATTCTGCTCATTAATAGGAATGCAGAAACTGGAATGTCATACTGACAGAGAAAATCATGTAAAATAATCTTTATGTAAGGAGATGCAATGTGTTGACTGATACAAATACTATGTAAAGTACACAAAGTCAAAAAGTTAGAGAAAAAGTTTATTTTGCTGCACACTACATCCACTTGGTTATTTTGTTTGCAAAGTCAATGCATAGAAAAGAATCCAAGTTAAAGGTCAGTTAGAGTCACATTTTTACTCAAGCATTTTTGGAATGTGGGAGTAATATTTTCAAAAATATAATGTCTGATGACATCATTTTGAAAATATTACTTTAGTCCCAAAATCTTTTTTTCAATATAACACCAACACTAACAGTAGGTAATGTAAACATATTTCAAGACAAGGTCAAAAGTATGTAGAGTGATAATTTAGGACATTTACTGTATATTAACCTGACCTCAAAATGCAAAAACATGCTCAAAAGAATAATTACAAAATTACTTTATAAAAACAATTCTCATTCTGGTCACCTTGGATAAACATTATGTGTCTCTGTTTGATTTCTTTTTTAGTAAAATTTGCTCTATATACCACAAATGTACTCACATTGGAGTGAGTATCGATACTTCATAAGATCATTCAAGTATAAGTAAAATGTGCGGTGTATTACCACTAATCTCAAAAGTACTTTTTTCTCCCCTTTTTACTCAAGCAAATTTCACTGACTAAACGTAACTATACTAGCCACCACTGATAACTAATGTACTATTGAGCAGAAATATTAAAGGAAAAATAATAAGCTGCAGTGGCACTGTTTTCTACCAAGCACTTGAAAGCAGATATTAAATACACATACACATACACTTTTACCAGCTCACCAGCCAAAACAAAAATACATAGTAGTAACGCCGTTGGCAGAGAGCCCTTGCGTTGACAGACAACGGTGCTTCGTGTCGCCACACCAGACAGAGAAGTATAATCTAGGTTTTAGTCTTGAAGAGATAATCTGGTGCATTTTACAGACGCTATCTTGAAATCTCTACAGGTCCCACATAGAAGGATTTAATCTAGACTCAAGCTGGTAAGATTACTCATTTTTGAGGGGTTGTTAGCTGACTTGAAAATGCTTAAATCTGTCCCTGTAAAGGGTGATAGAGATAATGTAAGGAGTGACAATTGAGGATCTCCAGTGCTTTGCCACTCCCACAAGAAGATCTTAAATTATACTCACAAGTTCTGATTTCCCTTTCTAGACTGCTGAAGAACATTCACACACACAAAGTGAGATACAATCAAAGAAAACTTTGTCAAAAACGCAGGTTATTGTGCATACCCTGCTTGAATGTCACAGTGGTTTGAAGTTAATTTGGAGTCTCTGTTAATATAAATTACCTGCTCCCCTCAGAAAAGGGAAAAAAACAACTGATGTCTTTGACTAGATTGCTGTTCTTCAGGGGTTGTGCTGGCATTGCTTACCTAAATGAGTTGTCTGTAATTGCAATGAATTGCGTCGGCGTTTGATGCAATACTGCAGCCTCAGAGCACACAGCCATCTCTCTATTATGTAAACCTGACCACCCCATAGGGATTGCAAAACAAAGTTAACTATGTTTTTCATTGTACCGGTGTTGCAATGATGTATGTTATTTAGCGTGTCAAGAACACATACTCATAGAAAGGATTTTGTTGACTTAAAAAACGATAGTTGGTAACTTATGTTTTCTGACATGATAATGCTGTTACTAGCATTCATCGCTCAAAGTCTAAGTGTCCTGTTTCTGTCCTGGCATTTATCAGAAGAGGCTACGAAGTTTGGGTATTGTGGAATCTCCAGCTGTCAATACGCAAAAGGCGAAGTATTTTCTGCCCGACCATAATAGAAAAAAAACAAAAAGTTTTGGCACATGGTCATAAGGGAAATTTAGAATGTCCCGTTTAACTCATATATGGACGAGAGAAAAAGAGAAAACCAGAGAACATTCATCTGGAAAGTGATTATTGACCAACTGCCTTTCTGCGGGTGTTTCCAAGGGGTGAGGTAGTATGGTGTCACTTGGTTGCCTTTAACATTGAGAGGAAAAACACAAATTAAACGAGGAAAAATAAATAGAGGCGCTAAAACAGAAACTGAGAGTGCTAAAACAGAAACTGGGAGGCTAAAGTGATATTGTGGCAAGCAAACATACTACTGCGAGCCAATATAGGTAGAAGGAGCACAAATAAAATATGTTTTAGCTCCCTTTATTGTCACTTATGCCCTTTTACTAGTCCTGCTCGCTGTCTGTTTGAGCTCTCGATGTCAAAAACTGCGCTATTGTTTCTTTTTCTGAACCGGAAACACGTCATTGGCTTTAAGACCTGACAAGTCAGTCATCGATCGTGGCCGCACCATTTCTGGGTATACCACCTACTTTTACAACTAGGTGTAACCACCTACATACTATTTCTCCATACCCAACAGCCATGACACTCAACAATACTGATATGATGGAATGTCCAGAAAACGTATGTTGAAATTAGTTATGCTATTTCAAAAGGGGGAGGGTGTTATATAATGCACAACTGAATCATTTATTTACAGGGATTTCTAGGTGCCAATGAATGCGTGCACATCTGCGCTTACGGGAACAAAAGTTTTCATTTAGCTGGGGCGCAGCTCTCTTCTAACTTAGAACTTAATGCTTCTCAGCTGTGTGTATTTAAGGCTGTAAAAGCAAACGAGTGTCTTTCTTTCTTACCTTAAAATATATATCTATTTAAACCGCAATATCCAAAACATTGTTAAATGGCACGTCCAGGGAAACAGTAGACCTAACACATTTTTTTAAACACTGACACTATGACATATTTCAGTAGCAGCCATATTTTCTCTAAGCAGATGTTTTTGTACAAGTACTCATTTTTTGATATCTCCCCTAAACGGCTATAACAAAGAACAAGATGTTTTTGAGTGCCGGGAACATGACCTGGATTCTTCCGTCATACATAGTCATGGATGCTGCAACTAGCCATCGTGAAGGCTGGGAAAACGGTAAACTGAAAAGGCTTGAGCCATGTTATGCAACACACTGTACGCTGTAATGGAAAAATACCACTGCAAACTTTACACATAATGGCAGTAATGCTACCTCTCTCAGCTTTGTCATGTCTTCATAGAAAACTGCTATTTTGGTTTTAACCAGCAGAGGACTTATAAGCAGACATTTGGAAGGATAGGATAACTGAATCTTTGTACGTACAAAAAAAATGCAGTTGTTGGCATTTCAGGGTTTGATATTTGGCTTCTTCCTGACCCAAAGTCTTAACCTGATATTATAAATTGCACTTCATTGCTCCGATTCTGATTTAAAAATGACCAAAAGAATAAGATTTATACAGCTGAATTATCTTAGCTGGAGGAGGCTCTTGTGTCAGCAGTTGCTCTGTTTTTGTTTGACTCTTTTTAAACGGATTCCTTAAATCCCTTTGATAAATCTTTAATTTGTCTATTTTCCTTCTGGAAGCCACTTTGTTTTATGAGTGTTACATTTGTTACCGTACTGTTTTTCAAGTTTTTTGTTGGTTGTATTTATTTTCTTCTTACGTTATGTGAACATCAGTGTTGCCAGCCTCTCTACTGAAGTACTTTCGAACAAGCGGAAAAAGAAAACAACTGTGACCACTTAAGGTTGAAGACTGAAACTGATATGCTGTATCGGTAGTTCATTTGTTTTGTTTTTTCATAGGTTCCCTGTTATATTTGACAAATGAATGAATAAATGACTGAAATTCAAGGGGAAATACTCCATCTAAACCATTATTTATTCATAGTATAACATGATCAATGTTATGGTACGCTGTTCTGATATTATTTTGATTGCAATAAAGTTTTTCATTACTTAAAAAAGCCAAATCTTGAGGCATTTAAAAAAACAGGATGTTTATGGTGTACTTAAATAATACTGTGCAGATTTTTCTTGAAATTAAATAAACTAATAAATTTTTTAATAAATGAATTTTTGGTTGAAATGCAAAAGCATCTCAGGAAATGCAGAATGAAAATTTGTAACCATCAACCCATAACCTGTGCCTGGCAGTACAGATACCATAGTGACACCATAAGGTAGGTCCACAAATTTAGTCAAAGCGTGTTCTTAACCAAATTGGCTATAGCTCACAATCTAACAAGATGAAGAGTATACCACCTTGCTTGGTTGTATTGTGAAGCCTTTTCTTTGAATCCCTAGAAGTTCCCAGGAAGACCATCCTGACATTTAATGATCTCTGACAGAATTGACAGCATCACTGCCTGCTTCCTAGTGTCCCTTAGGCAGCTGTTGGGATGGGACATTGCCATTTGCTGACCAGGGTATCTAGTTTGTGAACTCTGCCTCCATATCAACTAGGGATGTCCCTGATCCGATCATGTGATCAGAAATCGTCCCCGATCACATAGTTTCAGACTCGCTCGAAATCGGGTGTTACCTCCCGATCAGGACTCATACATATGTACCTGTCAGTGTTTTAATTCCTTGTGGGTGGTGCTATTGTCTATCTCTACTCCTATTCAATAGTATTTATCTTTCATTCGCTTTAAATAATATGCAATCTAAACAAGCTGAACAGAGAGCTACTTAATAAGGTGAGATTAAACAGTTGCAGTTAGAATCCACCTGCTGCAGTTCCAGACAGGATTGCTGAAGAGGTTTTTGTCATCAGGTTTAGGATTTCTGCCTGGGACAGATGACTTCTCATGCTGGTTCAAATATATTTCTGGATGCTGCATGTATGCGTTGCTGCACTGGAGACTGTAATTACGTGTTGCTTCAGCCAACGTTTTAAAGTGAGGAAACAGTTCTCCAATTAAACTGATCAGCAGTCTACAAAACTCTGAACAAACAGTTCCCGGAACCATAAACTACGCTTCAACTGCAGAAAAACCTGCAGAATGAAAAAAGAAGCAGCAGGTGTTTGGTACATCGTAGCGCGTCTGACCAACCGGAAAGGCTGCAGTCAAGCACCAAAGTGTCTCACAGAAACTTGCAGTAAGCTCCCAGTCAGCCATATGCCTTGTTTAAAGTGTCCAGGATATAATATCTGCGCATTCGCAACATGTAGTCAATTCATTTTTAATCTGTAAAAATGACCGACAGCCTTCAGATTTTTCTGTCACCGTTCTAATAAACAGGTCAAATCCAGAAAACATAAAGTTAGCATGACCCCTGATATGTATATACATCCATCCATCCATCCACCCATTTTCTTAACCGCTTAATTCTTAGTGGGTCGCGGGGGGGCTGGTGCCTATCTCCAGCTGTCAACGGGCGAGAGGCGGGGAACACCCTGGACAGGTCGCCAGTCCATCACAATGTATATACATTCTTATTATTACATTTATTTAAGCTGAGGTACTATTTTTAAATACTTTTTTATGTATAAGCTACTATTGCACTAAAGTACAAAAGTGAATAATTTGTTATTTATTACTTGATTATTTAAGCTACCCCACAGAAGTGCTCTGTTTATTAACAGAATTGTTCAATGTTAAAATAAGGTGAATAAAAAAGATAACATCCTGGATCTGTTTCTCGGCTCTTCTTTATTCTTTTTTTATGCATTTCCGATAGAAGTATCAGATCGGGACTCGGTATCGGCAGATAATCAAAATCAAATAACTCGGACTCAGACTTGAGGGCAAAAAAACCTCATCGGGACAACCCTAATATCAACCAATTCTCTGAGAGGGAAAGAGCATGATTTGGACTTTAAGGTATCTCCTTCTTGCCATTCTCTACTATCTGGTGATGCTAAACTGGAAGATAATCCCAGATGTTGGATTTATCCCCTTTTCTCTTTCCCTCTAAGGTTTAGGTTAGGTAGTAGAAGTCTGACTTAGACCATAAAGTCTTTTCCTATTGGCTTCAATCATATCAATTCGTACGAATTCTTAGATTTACAATCAGCTACTTATGAGTGTTTTTGAATGTTAATGCATCTTTATTCGGAAGTATAGATTATACTTACGGTTGTTTGATAATGATTATTTTGTATAAACTTTGTTTTATTAATCAAGTAGTGAGTAAACATAGGCAAACATCCCTGTTTGGTACCTAGGCTCAATTTAACACTTCCGTATAACCATGGAACAGTAAAAAAAAAAATTTTTGTAATGACATTTTAAATAAAACTGTTCTTGCAGTAATGTTTGTATGACATTATTCTTGGATAACTTAAATATTTCTGTAATAGTTTAAATATTTTATTTTTAGGAAACGGCAACATCAATACTTAAGCTTTCTGCCTTTCATATAGCTTCTAGCTGCTGCCACAAAATAATGTGAATGTCACTGACTAATTTCTGGAATAAAGATTTTTAACTCACATTAAACATTTTTAACTCACATTATTGACTTTAAAGTCAGATATCCTGCCTGTTTATACTCTTGCTACTATTGCTACACTAAAAGAATGACACAAAGGAGGGCAGCTAAGCTGTGTCTTCAAGTTAGTAAAAGCAACAACCAACACTACCAAAAGTGGGTAACCAGTTAAAATAATCGCGTATTGTTCTGTAACACCAGGAAGTAAAAGTGTTACCGAATTGGGGGCTTTGACGATGGATTCGGGTATTCAACCTCCCGTTCACGATTACGAGTCACTGGACATAACTTTTCCAAGCAGAAGGCTAGGCTGATGTTTGTTTACAGAGAGACATGTATTGCTGGCTAAAGTGCAACAGAGTTATGCGTCCGTGTGGAAACTCGGTGCGCCTTTGTGCCATACCAAAAGTCCGAATACCATTAACACCCCTACTGCTTAATGATACATTAAGTTAAATTGTAATTTATTTATTATTTTGTATTCATGGTTAGATTATTTTGAATCCTTAAGAATTAAACTGACTCCTCCTGCTCCATTTAGGTGCAGTAGGATAATAATAATCATCATCATCGTTCTCCGTCCCATCTGCTAAATATCCTAAATCCTAAAAATCTCCTTGGCTACTGCCTATTTCATCAGACATTTTTAAAGATCTTTCCAAACAAACATTTGGGAACATTTGTAAGCCTGACATTTTAATAGTTTCAATCATGGTGGCTACCGCCTACAACAGGCTTAAAAAAAAACAAAGTGCTCCACTATTGATGGTGTAATCCACTATGGGCACAGACACAAATACTTGTTCTGTTCAGTCAGAGTGAGGAGGGGAGAACAATGAATATATTTAATAAATTACAGTCCATCTGTCATATCACTAAGAACAAAGAGACTCTGATGTGGCTATGCAACTGTACACAAGGATTACGACAGCTATTGTATCAAACTGCTCTATTCTGCTATATTTCAAAATTAGGTGAAATACTCAAAATCTGCACTAAGAACAACAATCTGAAATTCTTGCAAGACACAGCAGACCACCTAGGGTGAGAAGATGTTAACTCTCAAGGAGCTGCAAAGATCCACAGCTCAGGTTGAAGAATCTCTTGACAGGACAACTATTAGTCATGGACTTCACAATCTGATCTTTTTGGAAGACTGGCAATAAGAAAAATATTGACAGAAAGCCACTATAGGTTATCTTTGAGGTTTGCCATAAACCACATAGCAGACACAGCAAACATCTGGAAGAAGGTTCTGTGGAGGGATGGAATAAAATAGTAATTTGTGGCTTACATGCTAAGTACCGGTTGGTAGAAAACTACAACTTCACCATATGGTGGGGAAAGCCTCATGGAATATGGAAGTTGTTGGAGTTTTTTTTTCTAGCTTGGACAAAGAATCTGATGGTGTTTATGGCAAGATGGATGGATCTAAATACAGGGAAATTCCAGAAAGACAGCCAGTGAGAGAACACCTGAGATTGGGGGATAAATTCCCCTTTCTGAAGGAAGACATTTGTCATATCAATGTCAGAAACAGGGGTACAGAATGGATACATTAATGTGCACCAAGGTACAAAAAATAATTAACACAGTCTATGGACAAATATTGGACCGAGGTCTAATTATTTGTACCCTTTTCATTCTCTAAGCGGTACATAAATGTTCTTCAGTACTAAAAAGTACATTTGGGACCATTTCTTGGATAGGGTAAAATTTCTGGTGATTATCTTTTTTACTAAAAATACATCCATTAGCAAAGCTAGATTTATGTAAATAGACTTCATAGTTTTATTTTTAATAAATGTTTTTAACTTTATTTTTTGATTTTAATTAAAACAAAAACAAGTGGGTGCCTATTGGCTACATTGTGTCAATCATGTCAAGTCAATAATGATTGGCTGTGAAGTTCAATTCAATTAAATTCAGTTTATTTATATAGCGCCATTTCACAACAGATGTCATCTCAAGGCACTTTACAAAAAGAGTTATTACAATACAATGTTTAGTGTAGAAATTACAGAACCACAGAAGATTGCGTCGTGGAATTCTCAGCAATCCCTCATACTGAGCAAGCATGCAGCGACAGTGGGAAGGAAAAACTCCCTTTTAACAGGAAGAAACCTCCGGCAGAACCAGGCTCAGCACAAGCGGTTATCTGCCGCGACCGTCTGTGGCTTGGAGAATACATAACAGAGACACAGAAAGAGCAATAGAACTGATGCAGAAGTTTGTTGCAGGACGTGGAGAATTTTCCGTCACTGCAATGCCATCTTAGTCAGGGTCGTCAAGCAGGGCTAATCCGGAGCACCTACTATAATAGAAAACAGGTTAGTGCTTGAATTGACAGCACATCATGCAGTTGGGGAGAAGTAGGAGAGAAAGTAGGAACAGACCCTAATAATGTCCTCCAACAGCCTAGCCTAAAGCAGCATAGCTACTAACATTAACCTGTCTCCTAGCTACTAGGAGACCTGGCTACCAACACTCTGTCTGAGTCCTCCTGACCCGTGGACGGTGTAGGGCCGGTAACGGCCCCCGTCATGCCGGGGTCTTCTCGGAGTCGGGTTGTTTGAGAATGCAGCCCAAAGTGGGTGGTAAACTCCATCTAAGGCTAAATACCGGCACGAGACCGATAGTCGACAACTATCTTAAGGAAAAATAGACAGAACTGAGAGGACAGAGTTGAAGAGGGCGAGAAACGTTTAAGAGATAAACGGGTGGGGTCCGCACAGTCTGCCCGGGGGATTCAACCCGGCAGGTAATGGGCGGCCGCACTGTGCGGGAGGATCCCCTTGAGGGACCTCTCTCCGGCGCTGGCTGGCCCCCGTGGGGCGCATTTCTTCCGTGCCGGTAAGCCGCGACCGGCTCCGGATCTTTACCTGGCTTACATTTATCTATCTCTACCTAGCTACTCTACCTCTTCCTATCTCTTCCTAACTTTTGACACTCTGCCTGACTACTAACATTAACCCGTCTCTTCCTATCTACCTGTCTAATCTGACTCTAACT